>NNCF01128097.1:1599861-1634368 GCA_002313205.1 Laupala kohalensis | reverse complement strand
AAAAGAAGATTCACAAGAGAAGTGGTTCGTGTAAAAGGAGTCGCTTTTGGAGCTCGTAGCGATGTGGGAAAAGATGGAAGTGTGTGTGTGGTTTTCATTTCCCGACTGAAAGCGCCAGCGTGCTCGTCTACCTACCTTCGTCGCTGTTCTCAGTTTAAAACGTTGATACTTCGTTTATGGAGACAAACGAGGACTCCCGTGGTGGGTGGTTAATTCACTTCTCACTAATTGCATTACTCTTGATTAGCTGCGCGTATGATTCACACGTGTAGAGTTTTCAGTTGGACTCTTTCTCGCAGATTCACTCCAGTTGCGTCGGCAGAAGAGAGGTTGGAGGGTTAACAGGATTCGTTGCTCGTTATTACGTGGGTATGTGGAAGAATGAATTCGTGAGACTGGATCCAAATTGTTCCAAAGCATTGATTGTTTCATTGTTGACTACGATCTTTTTTTAATTTATTTTTTTAAGGTCATCAGCGACCACAAGAAATATTCGTTATATCGGTAAATTAATTGTTGCNTTGTTCCAAAGCATTGATTGTTTCATTGTTGACTACGATCTTTTTTTAATTTATTTTTTTAAGGTCATCAGCGACCACAAGAAATATTAGTTATATCGGTAAATTAATTGTTGCACTAAATCGTGAATTTAGTGTTTTTTCAACTCTTATGATTTTTTAAACACTATACTCAGAACAATCTATAGTTCGATAATAACTTGTACATGTAAATTTACAAACATATTTACGTTAAATTACAAACATATTGACATTATATACATATTATAACTCGCAGCTAACTTTTTATCTTATCTAGGAACTTTTGCTGAAATTTTTGAATCCGCCTCTGCCTTAGGGCCCTTGATCGGAATTGATGGAATACGTCCCTTGCTTGCTTCCGGAGAGTAAATTAGTTTATTGTCCTCAACGTGGTCATACGCAGTTTGTACTGTTTTTTGACAATAAATTTATTATTATTTATTATTAATGAAAATAAATCAGTCTAAGATCGATTCAATTCTCATATTAAATAAAAAACTAACAACAATTACAATAACAATATACACATTGCAAAAAAAACAAACTTAATAACACACCAGTAAACAAAGAAAATGGAACAGTTTATCAAGCTTAGCACGTTCTGGCATCCAGTGGTCGTTTCGAATGTATTATTCATATCATTTGGTATTCGTATTTAAGGAATGCTTTTGGTTTCTAAGTTCAGGGCTCGGCTAGATGAGGTGGGGGGGGGGTCGACATTGTATCTCCACAAAGGGGACAATATCTTCTTCATCAAGTGGATGTGACTAAGGCAACCTAGACAAAATAGTTTGGTCTCTCCTTGCCTAGCTCAATTTGGGCAAGGGACCTTCTGAAGTTGATTTTCTTACCAGATGTACTTTCGTGTATTTTGATTTCCATTCTAAATCCCGTTGCTTGAAAATTGTTGACCTTAATAACCTCTTTTAAATTTCCATTTATATTACTATGGGGCCATTGCAGCTTTCGTGGCCATATCTGCTTCTTCGATTCCTGTTATTCCCTTGTGTCCACGGACCCCTACCAGGTCGATTTTAATATCTTTACTAGAACACTTAAAGAGTTGTTCATGAATCTTTTGCGCTATTGGGCCAACGGAATACTATTATTGGCTGAATGGATTTGTCGTGTTGTCTATAGCTAATACAATCGTCATACTATCAATAATGCGATACCGTCCGGAGAGAGTAAATTGGCACACTGTCATACTCAATTTGGACTTTTTTTTTTTTTTTACAATAAATTTATAAATATAGAAGTAATGGTAGAAGTTCTTTTAATGTGGTTCCTTATGGTACAATCATCTTTATTTAAGGTTGTCCCATGAGACTAATGTTACATCTAACGAAGGATGCGTCATCTTGTTTCTTCAAGATTAGCAAGTCGCAGGTGGCATATCAGGTACAGCCGGTTCTATGAATCGGCTGATGTAGGCGTTGAGCGTCCAGACATAAACTCACTAGAATTCTGCCGCTTAAANGGGGGGGGTGGATCTTGGCGGAGGGGAAGGGTTGGGGCGATATTTAATCAAATTCTCTCTCTCTCCTCCCCCCGTCCCATTAGTTTCGTCTTCCGAGGAATCGTCCGTTTAAGAATAGAGGAAATAAAATACATTTATGGCAGACCTAAGTATATATTTTTGTTTTCAATCTAGCACTTGCATTTGCGTGGTTCGTTTGAAATGCACTCCTGTGTACAATAACATCGCGCTGCGTATAAAAATCCTTTACCGTACGGGACGAAATGCAGTGGAAAGGATAAGTAAGACAAGTAATTTAAATCCCGGAGATGTTAACTAGGAACAGGGTTCAAGATCAAATTGCGAAGAAAAAATTTAGCGAACTGAACAAGTTTCTTTAAGCACTTTACAATTTCTTTTCTTCAATTTTCTTTGGGCACCGCCACTTTGCACCCTAGCATCCATTCGCCACGGTCTTTAACCATCTCCGTCATTAATTTCTTTCGTTGCGAGCACTTGGGAAGAGGGGCGTGTCGCGTTGGTACATAGCGATATAACAATAATATACAATGTCGCGTTGGTCGTTGCTATGTATATATTTAGCGTTGTCTTTGTCCCAACGTCGGGAGAGGATAGACCCCAGAGGAAATAATTAGAATACTCGCTTGGCAATAGTTAGAGTTATTCTCTATTCAGGTTTTTGGCGTTTGGTTAATAAAACATTGACACATAAAAACTATAACAAAGGTTTAATAATTGAATTTGCACATAAGCTCGAAGAGAGCTTATAATTAAAAAGTTATAATGATGCTCCCATAAGCAAGTGATTACATAGTTATGTTAAATGCCCTTATCGGAGCGAGAGATCAATATATTGCATTAACATGTTCTAAAGACTCGTAAGGACGTCAAGGTCCATTTAGAATGTTCCATATGCTTCCAATTGTCGTCAATACAGACCGTCATCAGAACTGTTGTCGGCTGTGCCCCGTGAAGTCCCGCAGGACGCTTCTTGCGACCCGTCGCCGATCTGCTATGCGATGTCATCTGTCAGTCTCCGCTGTATTTTTTTTTAGTTTCTCTCTCTCTTCCTACACTCTTCATTCTCCATCCGTGCCTTCTTCCCTCCTTCCTTTCTTCCTTCCTTCCTGAGCGAATTTAACTTCCGTACGTTGCAGTCTTATATTTACTTTTACCACATCCGGTCACCCGCATAATTATATTGTATTCAGAATTTCCGTTTGAAATAATATTTGTGTTTCACGAAGAATAAAATACGGATCTCTATTTAATTAAGTGTCGGGTTTGTTATTTTAAATTGCGTCGCCTCGAGTCTCCAACTCTACGATACGATACGACTCTGTCCCGCGCAGGAGTTGAATGTACATTGTGTCAAAGGTCATAGCAATCTGCAAGAGCCGGGAGGAAATGTAGAAAAAAGTTATTCGACCCCGTGAAAAGAATGTGCAATTAGTAATAAGGTTGTTGATCCTTGGCCCCACAACGATTAGAAACACACTTGTCGTCTCAAGTGCCTTGACCAACCAACGCTCACTGTCACCACCTACAGCGCTCAGTAACCAGTTTCATATATTTTGTTCTATTCACATAATTTATACCTGCAAGAACCAAAGAAAATAAATCTTAATATGATTCAATTATGAGCAACAGTTAAAGCAACAGTTAAAGTACTTTTGTATTTTGTGTGTGAGAAAGAAAAAATGTCTAAGATGATATTAATATTGATGACGTAAAATCGTTTTTGTAGATGAAAAGTGTGAATAGTCGGAGTTCAGTTGTCCCCCCAGGGGACTTACATCTAGTAAGTGCGTGTTTGGCGAACACGGGGCCCCGAGCTGAGTCTGGCATTGCTTCCACTTGTGTCATGCTCCTTCCTTTCTCTTTTCTGACCTCCCATGGTCACCTCTTGTTCTTTACGATCCCGACGCTATTAAGGCTAGGGTATCTTTTATATTCTTGTTTTTTGTTCTACCCCTCATTTTTTGTCCCCCCTTATTCTTTGTCCCTCCTCATGTTATGTGCCCCCCTCATTTTAGCCCCCCCCTCCATTTGATGTATGTTGTGAGATATGTTTTGGTGTGTCGTAGATCAGGAGGGTTTTTAGTGGGTATATGGTTGAATCATTCGACGAATCCCACTCGCGGGGACAGTCATGTTGGCTCTCCCTAGTGCGTAACTGCATTTTCCCTACCTGTACCAGTTTTTCGGGCTCCAATGACCTTTGATGTCGACATGATCCGTAAAGCCCCACAAAAAAAAGAAGTTCAGTTGTGTTGTCTCTAGCACGAGACTACTAGAAATAGAATGTGCTACATGAGTCAATTTAGACCTTTGGACCTTTTCGCCGTTTCTTTCCTCAACCTGTTCGTAATACTTGTGGAATCTGTGTCCTTTTTGCATTTTTAAGTATTTCTTTGCTCGTTTCCAGTAATTTGGATTCACTTGAAACCATGTTGTTAAATTGATTTTACTCTTTTTCTCTTCCGAATAAAATATATAAATATACAAACGCAGTACTTGGAAGAATATCATTTCAATGGTTAAGAAAAGTTGATAAAAATAAAAAAGATAGCAAATGCATATTTGAGGGTTAGAAGGTAAATGTAAGGAACTTAGAAATATGATTGAGCGAACTTACAAATATCCCTTAATACAATACGTTTATTTAAGAGAGATTGCGAGTAAACAGCCTGTGAAGGTATTGACTGTGAAGAACGCGGTAAAAAATAATAAAAAATGTTAAAAATACTCCGAAGAAAATAACGAAAATAAAGGTAACCTAAAATTGAAGTAAAATTTGAAAATCATTTTGCATAACTTATTTTAAAAATAATTTGAGTTTTTACTTTCCAATCATACAGTTTTATAAGAGAAGTATTGAAATCGATCACGAAAGATAATTTCGATCTTTACGAATTTCCTCCAGAAAAGTCTCTGTTCAAACTTTTCCGATGATATCGAAGGTCGTATGTGTGTGTGGTAAGAATTTTGTTGCCCCGATAACTCACGACTAAGTTGATGCATCGACATCAAGCTTGAGAATTGACTTTGAAAGCATCCTATTTGTGGACTGCTCACACCGACTTCATTTACACACCGGTTTCCCACTTCCGGTTTCTTAAAATTCAAAATTGTTAAAATATGAATATTTTTAATGTGCAAACCATTTTGCATACAGATTGCTAAACAGCATTTCAGTAGGTCGCACTGTTTTGCAGATTGTTTACGGATTCTCTTGGAGGCGTCTTGTTCAGATCTTCCTGAGTCAATTGCAAAGAGTGCAAGGAGGAAGATGGGTTTTTCAGGATAACTCGTTTCCAATATACAGATGTGTATGCAACATATACTTTGTAAGGTTTGAGAATATATATTTTTAAAATGGTTGAACTGTTTAGTAAGTCGCCTTGTTTGATAATTTAATTATCTTTATGTTCCTTATATGCATTAGTTTATACTTTTATTGAAATGAGCTTTTTTACTGCGGTTTTCTTGTTAGAGCTATAATTCGGGAGCTGATATTTTAAATTGTACATTTATTAAGTACAATTTACAAATGTCACAAGATCCATCTGCTTTAGTGAGTTTTTGTTAAGAAAGCATTGATCAACGAGTTCGGAATTCATGTATTAAACTTATTTAAATGGAAAGAATTCTCTAAAGCAAACGCTTCGTTTTTTTAAATGATGTCATGGCCTCTCTGGTCCTTCGAACCGAATACTCAAACGAGACAAGAATAAATGGAGAGAAGTGATTTTCTCAAATGAATGCAATTGTGAAATGTGTGAGTCGCCAGGTGTGAACAACTTCGACGTTTATTCCAGATACATTCATCTCCCTCTGCATCGAAGGTGCAAAATGAGCACCAAGTAATTTCACTTCCATGTGACTTCTTCATTATCATGTACAGCGACTATCGACAGCTTTCGCCGCTTTCCTTATTCTCTTCAGCGCGTTTCTCTATTGCGAGAGAATTTTATTCGAGTGCTGGAAAAAGCGATATCTGATAACTCTCATCTACATTATCACGTTCTCCTCTTCTTTCCCAGCCAAAGGAACCCGATGATTGACAAATCACCTCCATTACCCTACCGCACGCTTCATCTGTATTTGAAGTTTTATCATTTTCATGTGCAATGTGAACCATTAGGCAACAGTACTGAACCATTGAATACAAAAGCAAAGAACCCAATTTTAACGAGAAACCAACCCATGCTCGTCCCCGAAGGGAACTCAGTTTCGACTGAGTATTGGTTTGGCAAACCCTCATCTGGAGACTGGTACTGCGCCACCAGTTCTCGGACACCGTAAACTTTGGGTATGCTTCAACGACTTCCATTGGCGCGGTGGTGGAAAGTTTTGTGTCACAAAGNCCTTCATTGGCCGTTGTCGCGAGGAAGGATTAAACCTCTATAAATAAAAAAAACTCTCAACCTTAAGACCGATGAGGTGAATGGGTGTTGAGGATAAACACTCCCTAGCGGACAACCTCTGGGGTAACTGCCGCACCTCAGCTGTATTAGGCTTGGTGGCGTGATGCGGGGGCTCCACGTCACCAGGCATATTTTCCTCCGAACTCGTGTGACCAAAATGACAGAAACTTTAATTGTCTCACCTTGCAGAGTGGGTCGACCGCAAGGCGTGTTACACGCCCAAACGACTTCGAAGAGGCAGAGGGTTCACGGCCCTCCCACTTCAGAAGAAAATAATAAACAGTTACAGAACATTCCTTACGAGAATGCTTTTATTTTAATGACCAGAATCAATGGAAGTTTCGAAGAAGTTTCACCCTTTTTTATCTTCAAGGGTTTTAAAGGTCTTGTTGACTCTCTCAAAAGCATTAAGCGATTGAGAAACGGAGCTATGCTGCTTGAAACGAAAACAAGCAAGCAAGCTGTAAAGCTTCTACAATGCACACTGCTGGGAGAATACCCTGTCACGTTTGAGCTCCACGCTGCGCTTAACCGTAGCAAGGGATATCATCGATAGGTCCTGTGATGATTTAGTCAAGGAACGGGAATCTGACCACGTGTTAGAGGTCAGTCAGATAACGAGAAAGGTTAATTGTGTTCCTGAGAAGACCGCCTCCTTCATCGTGATATTTGACTGTCCTAAACTGCCGACAGATCTCAAAGTGGGATGGCTATAGCTGCCAGTGCGATTCTTCGCTGTTTTACGTGCCAGAGGTTTCGACACACGACAACATCGTGTAAGGGTCATGATACATGCGGGAAGGAGGCACACGAACACTGCGTATCATACATGGGGCCGGCGAAATGCATTAATTGCTCAGACAACCATCCGCTGTGGAGCAGGGAGTGCGTCTCCTTCCTGGATGAACAGAAAATCCAAGAAATAAAGACAACCGAGAAGATCTCGGACGGTGAAGCACGGAAGAAATACGAGGCCAAACACCCAGTATTTTCTACCAGTTACTCCACGGCAGGGAAGACTCCTGTTGTCAAGAAGAGCATTTCCATACAGACAAATTTCACTGGCGTGTCTACGACAACGTCGTGCACATGCCAGTGCAAATGTGGCAAGAAAAGTCTTCAAGCTACTCCCGCAAAGCCAAAAACGTCAGCGAAACCCTGTTATTCTACTTCAACACAGAATAAAATCAGAAATGATAAAGTAATTCCAACAAGCGCTAATCAACAGACGAAACAGCAGTGATCCAGGGCTAAACACCTGAAACTTGCCGATTTTTTAAAATCAAAAACAACAACACCGTCTAGAAGTCGCAGAGACGTAAAAAGAACGTCTCCGTTCTTCCTTCCTCTGAGTCGGATTGTGCATTGTCCGACGATGACGCGGAAATGCACAGTCAGGAGTCCGACCCAGGAGGTTCCACATCGTAATGGCTTCCATACTTCAGTGGAACCTTAATGCCTATAGAACTCAACGTGAAGAGTTACAGCTCTCAGCGCGTCGTAATCCGATCTGTATTTCCCTGCAAGAGAGATCTGTATTTCCCTGCAATAGGACAAATCCAACTCGTCCTCAATAGAATACACCACTGGTCAAAGACGGCTGGCTTTCGTTTCTCTGCTGAAAAAACACGCAGCCTCTTGTCAGAACCTCACCTCGCCCTGGGAGACAACGTTCTAACATTATATCCCTCTGTAAAATCCTTACGTCTAATATTTGAGTAGATACTGAATTGGATTGAACATCTGACAGACCTAAGAGCGAGAACATTAAAGTTTCTGAATCTATTGAAGTTCCTAAGTAGCAGGGAATGGGGCGCTGATCGCTCCTCCTTGCTTCAGTTTTATCGAGCATTTGTACGATATCGGCTCGATTATGGCTGTGTTGTATATAGCTCTGCTCGTGCAAACTATTTAAAGAAGTTGGATAGTGTCCATTATGCAGGAACCCGACTAGTTACGGGAATCTACCGTACTAGTCCTATTCCCAGTGTGTATGCGGAGAGTGGCGAACCATCTTTTTCCCTCCTGCGACAACTACTCATGTTATGGCACTATACCCATGTGCGTACTTTACCCGACAATCTGGTACATAACGCAGTTTTTCATCCTTCTTCCATTCGTTTCTACAACAACAGACTGAGAGAAACCAAACCTTTTGGATATCTGTCCAAACATATTCTGGAAACCTTGATTGTACGCACACCTAATGTCTTAAATCAAGGTTGCAGTGAGATTTTAGCTCCTTGGGCTTCTCACAAGCCGAAGATTAGTTTCGATCTTCTGCATCGTGACAAGAAGAACACTCCTACTGCGATGTTGAGGGTGTATTTCCACCCGATCCTCGACAAACACCGGGTTCATATCCCTGTTTGCACACGGGTCGAAGCAGGCTGATGGTGTCGGTTGCTCCGTGGTGTTCCCCCCTATGCTCTGTGACTCCTGTCTTCGTGACCAGTGCAGCGTTTACACTGCTGAGTACTACGTCATATTGAGAGCACTGCGATCAACAAAGTCCCGAGGAGAAATTTCCTGATTTGTTCTGATTCTCTGAGTGCTCTTGAAGCAATCCAGCTTATAAGCTGATCCAGAACATCCAGGATGTGCTTTTCTCGCTCCAAAGTGATGAAGAGAACATAATGTTTTACTGGATTCCCGTACACGTGGGAATCAGAGGAAATGAAGAAGCAGACGTTTCCGCAAAGACGGCATACCTCAAGAATTGCGTGAATTTCATCATTATTCCTAAAAGGGATCTGCTAAATTCCATCAAGACAAGGATTCTGAATGAATGGTACAATGCGTGGGTGGAATGGAACAATGAGGGAATAAGCTCCGACTTATCAAATCCTCTGTTTAGTCATGGAGCAGTTCCTGTAGGCCAGCCCGGCGCGACGAGGTCTTGCTGACCCGCCTGCGCATAGGACATTGTCCTCTCACTCATCGGTATCTCTTATTACTTGATGATGAACCCGTTTGTGAGGAGTGTAGCTCTTCTCTGACAGTGCGTCACCTACTAACTGATTGCAGAAAATACACGAGAATACGGAGACAAATTGGTCTGGCTGCAGATTTACCAACAATTCTGGGAAATGAAACAGATGATGTTAAATAAACTATTGAATTTTATGAGTAGATTGGGGTTCCTCTCACAAGTTCTCGGGAGGATTTAAATTTGCATTCTTTTTTCCTCTTCCCTATCTTATTTCCTTTTATCTTTCCTTTCGTAATTTGAAAATTATAATTTTCAGATTTTTTTTATTTTTAATATAATTTATTGGGCAACTGTTGTTTTCTGTTCTCTCATTTTTGTATTTAGATATTTGTTGAATTCAGGAAGGTTTTTTTTCGGGTATGATCGTGTCGCACACACTGGGAAGAGACTATGATTATCCTTTGTGGTACGAAACTGCATTTTTTTTCAACCTGCTAGGGCTCTAATGACCTTCACGCTGACGAGCTCTAAAGCTTCACATACACATAAAAACCCATGCTCGTTTTATTTTTTTAAAAAAATTAACATAAACGTTTCCCATTAAATTGTTTTTAAAAATTTTTGGATTTTATTACGGTACAACTGTAATCATTCGCATCGATTATTTAAGAAATGTATTTTTTGCTGTTGTTAGCTATTTATAGACCTATTACGTCACTAAAATGTTTCTTTTAACAGTATATTATGTTTTTATCTTAGCTGTCAGTTCTTTCCCCAACATGATGAGTCCCAACTACACGTAAGTCCCAACTATACTAAGAAGCGCATATTTGATTCTCCGGACTGGGTCCGCTCCCAATTGATCATTGTAATAAGAGTTCTACTGTAGTTTTATTCCTTACAGTTGTATTTCATGGGTATTTTTATAATACTTCCATTATTTTCAATTTCTAAACATTAAAATTTGGGTGGGTGTTTCTCTACTTAACAAAAATAGTAAAATGGTTCCGCAACTGTCTTCTTGCTTCGTCGAAATAGGAGCACATGTGAAGTGCAGTGTAATGGAGACTAAAAGGGCATTGAAAAAGGCCCTTAGAGTGAATAGTAGTGTAGTGTAGTGTAGGGAAGTGTAGTGCATGATTGTTCACTGCAATCCGATTTTGTTTCATTTTTTATAGTAATTAATTTCTTTTGATTATATTATAGGAACTACATTTTATGTTAAGGGTGTAGGGGGAGTAATAATATATGTGTGTGTATGTTGTAGCGTGCTTGTACGTATGAGTGTGTGTGTCTGTATCTATTTGTAAGTGAAAATGTGTTTCTGTACGTATGTACAGACATATTGACCTAATTTAATTTATTAATTTCTTATATGTATTATTATTCTTGTTTTCTGTGAACTACTTTTCTTTTCATTTTATTCCGTTTGTGTGTTGAATATTTTATAGATATTTGTTATTTAGTTTATTATGTTGTACTTACGTTAATGTGTCTTTTTTAACTATCTGCTCACTTGCAGATTGATAATAATAATAATAATTATTATTATTATTATCATTATTATGTATTGCACAATCTAATTGTGAATTAAGTATTGCACAGATTATGTATATTTATATTATGTATTGCACAGTCCATTCGCCGTCGTACGTAGGTAGTAAATAAACCATTACGTCGAGAATGGAGAATCATTACGTCACAGAATTACATCGTGGTCTTCTTAAGAAGAATATCCCTTAAGGGATCACGTCACATAAATTACGTCACTGTCTTCCGAGGAGTGGGGGTGGGGTTCGTGATGAGGTAGTTTAGGTAGCGTGACGTTACATTTATGAAGTGTATCTAAAATGTACAAAATTGTATTATTCACACAAATTTACGAGCAATGAAATCAATAGTCATGTATTCCTAACGCACCATTTTCTCAGAGAACTCTTGGATATTTACCCCATTAAGCATATAAATGATTATATTTTCTCCTTTAATTAATGGTTTTCATTCTTTATCATGGGAAGAGGGCAGATTTTTGTGAAGTGAGTGAAATAATACGTGACGTAATATTTGGGTGGTCACTTAAGAACTGGGTAGACGAATCAGTGTGTACAAATGCAGGGACTATTGATGAATTGATTTGTGTCAATTTTTCATCTATTTACATTACATGACATTGCTCTTGTTCACATGCATAAATCTTTACATTACTTTATTTTGCCTGTGCTCATACTTGTATTCACAATTCTTTTCTATCTCTATGCTATCTACGATATGTCTTTCAATCCATTTTTAATTTTTCAAATACTCTCTACATATTCTTGAAAATGTTTAAATTTTTCTTCACTATCTCTCTAACTATTTTTCTTGTGGCCGGTAGACCTTTTTCCGTGTCCTTCATCTGTATGCACTATAGAGGACACAATCCCACAGAAGATAGATAGGTCAACAGATTCATATCCACCTCCACAGGTACATTCACTCCTTTTTATAATCTTAAATCTTTGAAAGTATGTGTTTAAATCACCAGTCCCCCAGTCAGTACTTGGATTATGCACCTAATTGTATGCCGGGTGTACTGTAGTATGTGGACAATACAAGTTCATATATAATTTGATCCCTTTTTACAGTCTTTTATCTTCCTTGGCTGTGTGAGATGTTTCTCTCTATCCGTAGACGTCACGTGATTTATCCCTAGCGTCGTTATGACGTCAACAAGGCTCACGATGAGGGAAAGGAAGGAAATACGTAGAAACGTTCCGAGACCTTCCCTTTTACTTCCGGTGCCAAATTGTGGTTGAACGTTTAACGAGCGACACGTGACATATCCCTTCATCGCTGGTCCACTTTGCTCCACAGCTAATTTCGTGTTGTTCTTTTCTTTGTCCGAAGGCGTTACCCCCTCCCGTGGCCAAGGTGTTAGCGTGCTTGCTCACCATCACGTCGTCCCTGGGTTCAATTTCCGGTGAGGTTCGTAGCTTCTCACGTGAATGTCCCAGTTCATAAAATAGCTACTAACCCCTCCACGTGGATCAAGCTTTTGGTAAACCCAGGTAATCGGCCCACCTTCTCACAACAGCCCTACCACATTGTGCTATAATTCGATATACTATTGTGCTGCTATAATGTTGTGGGATGAGGGGTTGTTGTGATACGTTGTGTGAAGGAGGGTGCAGAGAATGAAGCCCTAAAGATGACTTATTAAAATTCAAAAAACGTTGGCGATCTGATCAATGATGAATTTATTGTGATCTAAACTCAAGATATCGTATCGTTATTCCAACACGTGGTCGAGAATTTCTACAGAATTGTTTTACTTAAATTGAAAACAAAAAAAAAGGTGGATATAATAGTTCATGTATATAAATTATATACTATGGAAAATTTATTTTAATAATCATTTTAAATAATATTTGCCCAATACGTTTAAGAGAGGTCGCAGTTGATGAAGTGGTCTCTTGCTTCACGAGTAAATGTTTCGCTTGTTGCTACTTGAGACGAAACTAGCTGTATGAAAGAAGTGTTAAGTGTGAAGTGCATTGATTGATACTTTTTACTGTCACAATGCGACCTGAGATTCAACCCAATCAGAGAATCAAGCCATCCTTATATATGTATTATAACTCGCAACTAACTTTTTATCTTAACTTTTTTGCTGAAATGTTTTGAATCCGCCTCTGCGTTTGGGGGTCCTTGATCGGAATTGATGGGATGGTCCCTTGCTTGCTTCCGGAGAGTAAATTAGTTTATTGTCCTCCACGTGGTCATACGCAGTTTGTACTGTTTTTTGACAATAAATTTATTATATTAAATTTAAATTTATTATATTTGATACACAACCTCTCGAATCTAAAATACATTTAACTTAACAAGACATTTGTTTATAAACATATAAACGAGAATTCGCCGTAATCTACCAAATACGCAGGATAAAATTATTTTGGCCAGGTCTCGTCTCAATGTACTCCACTGCGGTGAATCCACTGGCCCCCCGTGTGTACGTCCTCCTACAGGCTGCGAGCGACCAATCTCGGTTACTGCGATCTGAGTTTTTGAAGAAACCTGGAGGAATACTTGTGATGACGGAACAAAAAATACACGCTACACTGCAATGTTCGGGTGAGTATCGCATCTTCAATTAAAAAAGCAGAAACAATAAAGTAGTCTCCAAAACAGAATGTTACCCCACTTTGTTTATTCCTTCATGAGAAAAACTAAAACGAATAACTTAGTATTACAAAATTAGAAATACAAATGTCACTGTATTGAATTCACAAAATAAGGAACGTTAGGAAAACATGTTTTCCAATATGCAAACATGTATGTAAAAAAAATAAAAAATTTTTTTTACTGTGTGTGGGATACCGTTTAAAGCTTCATCATGGATTGCTTTAGTATTGTACTGTACTTGCTTTTGCTATTATGTATTTTATTGTATATTTTTGGGATATAGTATAGTTGAACCGTTTTTACAACAGTAGTCGTTCAATTGAAATTAGCCAAGTTTTAAGATGGAAATAATGTTACAAGGTAATGAACGATTTAATGATAAAATTATCGAATTAAACGACCTTATTTTCACAGACTGGATTTATTATCAATTAAAGAAACTACACATCGTTTTGTAATGAAAAACTACAATAATGTATTTTCATTATTTGCCTGGTGATGGGTCACAGTTGTATAGTTTCTTTAATGGGTAAAAAATCCAGTCTATGAAATAAGGTCGTTTAATTCGATGATATAAGTTCTACAAATATGTAATTACAAATGTGGATGAATAAAAAAATACGAGGCGTGTTTTTTTTTTTGGTTCCGGCTGCTGCAACAGTTGAAATTTCCTTTGCGATTTTGCTTTTTACAGTTAACCTGTTCACTAATTGGACTTGGCTTTTTTACTTTCTCATATAATCATCATCCAAGCGGATGACAATGTCAGTCGAAATCTCGTGATAACAAAACTTTATTTAAGGTAAAAGTAAAAGAAGCTGAAATTTTCGAATTTTCTTCTTCCTATTCTGGGCTATTCCTTTAGTGTTGATGCTAGAGGGTCATTCCACATTAAATCAACACAGGGTCTAAACCTCACCATCTCAGATTTTGATAAAATGTTGAAGGGAGGAAGCCGTCATACAGATTAGGAAAAGTGCCGAGTATTGTTGTTGTAAAATTTCAACCCCTTTGGAAGTAACAACAATGTAATTTTTAAATGTTTGATTTTATAAATTTATAGCTACGTTCATGCAAAATGATCAAAATCTCAGATGGTCATGTAAAAAACCTATTAAAAGTGTGTTGATTTGACGTGGGAATAAAAGTCCGAGTTAGAAAAGCAGAATACGTGCTCTACGAAACAATCTGTGTAGTTAAATTTTGAAGTATAATGAATTTAGTATTCCATCCCGTGTTCTTGTGCAGATTGAATAACACACAGAGAGAGCTCAGTGTAATAAAGGACATTTACCAGCATTTCTTATTAATGGTTGGACACAGCTCCGCGTGGCAGCCGCATCATTTATGTAACATGGACGCTCTACGACGCGTGAATTCTCCTCAGAATGAGCTCATGAAAATCTGATGCAGTTAGAAACGAGCCATAACACGTGCTACAGATACATCGTAATATTCCTTTGATATCCCTCTACCAACCAACCGCGCTCTCGCTGCGCTCTGGCTGCATCAACTCTAGGAGCGGCGTCATTCAGAAAGGAATCCTTTAGTTAGATCTGGTGCTGTCCCTTTAATTAATATCTGAGTAACGGTTGAGATTCGTGAGCCTTCAACACGCACGCGACCTAGTGCTCACTTGTTTCATTAGACTCAAGACTGATCCGTGAGGGCTTCCACATGAAACCAACCCTTATAATGCACACTCCAAGAAAATAATACAATTATTTGGTGAGGGGACCTTTAGACATATACTCCCAAGTCACGTAGCTTTGCCGAAAATTATGCAATATGGCTTCCTAACTAGAATTGCCAAATTCAACGAATTCAAGTTATATCCGAATAAAAATGAATAGAAGTCACGAAAATACGAATTATTTCAAAAATTTATTTTCAAATTAAGTTTACGCGTTATTTAAATACAGAAATGTATTAAATTGCAGTCACGAGAAGTTAATTTTCTTAAGACTCGCTAACCCTAGTACTTCTCTTTAAAGACCCCACTCAAAATCAAATCCTGGATCTACAACTGAATGTAAACGATATAATGTAATGAATGTAAATGATACTCAAAGTCACTTTGATACTTTGCCTAAAATTATTCAATATGGCTGCCTTAAACAAATTGCCAACCTCTACCAAACAAATCGTAGAAACTCACTCGCGTGCACGCAGACGTCCACGATGTCTTTCTCATCAGCTGATAATGTGAGGTTAAAGCGTCCCCCAACATTTTGCTTCAAAAATTCCAGGAAAAGCCTGGTCACAAAGAATTAAAGTAATATCCAAATAAATATTAATAGTAGTCACAAAAGCGACTATTTTCTGTAAAGAAATACAATTTGATAACACAACAAGCTAAGACGCAAGGTAATATTCGTTCCATACACTCGATGTAAAAGGAACAGAACAGTGCCACAAGAGCAAGTGCACTAAATTGATGGCGATAGATTTTGGTTTAAAGAAATTCGAATGTTCTGCCAACATAACGTGAGGTACAAATATTATTACTCTCATGGACGATGGCGAAGTAAAAGCGTTGACTACATTGAGTTCAGGTTCTTTACCGACATCAAATCAGTTAGACTGACGAATAAAATAATGAACTAATAATTTGTCAAGAGAGCTCTTGAAACCTGCCTATGACGACGTTGAGGACAAGAAAGTAATGTACTGTGACTAATATGCAAAAAAACTTGTAAACACGGTAATTGCGTGTCCCTTCGTGTTTCTTTCCTCAAAGCAAAAATACATATGTCTTCGGGTGTAGTGCTCGGTTGTTTCATTAGTCGAGACAGTTATTACAAGGAGACCTCAAACTGATCAATGAGGGCTTCCAAACGCACACCAAAACAATTATTAATTTAACAAATGTTCTACCTTTTGTATTTCTTTTGATTTTATTATTATTAAGAATTATTTCTGTGTCGTTAATGGCATTGAACCGACGCGCACCTGATTATTATTTTTATTATTTTCGAATTTCCTCACTTAGTTCACGATCATTCTTTCCCGGTTTGGTCATTTTGATTCTCTCTCTTGCTTGTTTCTCATCTATCACCTTCTTCCCTATTTCTTGTACGTACGTTTACCCACACCTTCTCCTGACCTTCTTCGATCCCTGCCTTAATTCTTTACCAACTGTTTATGCTCCTGTCTTATTCTCTACCAAAACATATCTCTGTTTTATACTTCCTAAAACGTGTTCAGCCACAATCCGTATCTCTTGTTGATTTATTTCCTCATCTCTTCATACTGGTCCACCCTGCTGTTCAGTCATGTGAGGATAATTATCCAATTATAATGATCTCAAGTAATACTGGACAATTCAGGTAAAGATGTGGTCAATTTGTCGTGAAGTTTATAGTTACTACTATTACATGCATATATTTCTCCCGTGTGGCGCCATTTTCATCCGACCGAAACGTGTGACATATCTTTTCCACACGGAAGAAATATGTGCATAACGAACCTTAATACGTTGGTACGTGTAAAACCGGTAATTAAGTACAGAGAATAGTGTACCGCCTGGTTCGCGTATCTCCTGTCTCAGGTGTTCTGGGATTTGGGGTGGAAATGGTGTACAGCCGTGGAAGGCGAACGGGTGGTGTAGTGGTTGACACCCCTGCAATCGAAACAGGAGTCCCGGGTTCGATTCCCGGCCTGTCGCCATTTTCACCTGACCGAAAGTTATCACTACTATTATATGTTGTGTACTAAGAGTAATAGATCTTTGCTTAGATATGAAATGTTATATTTTATGTTATGTTATAAATCAGTTGTAATTAATGTCTTCGATAACATCTTCCGATTTATTATGTTACGATGAATGAAAATAAGAGACAGGATGGAGATTCGAACTCGGGACCTTTAGTTTAACGCGCTCTTGTACGTTCATAATTTATCTGTTACCTGGGGGGGGGGGGCTGAGGTTCGCCGCAATTTAAGAGATTTCTGTGTCTTTTGATTTATTGTAATATGTATTTGTAAAGATAAGAGTGTCTCCCTTCTTTCAGATGTCTAAGAAGATATCTACCTTGCATTAAGATGGCGGCTATCGTAATATGATTTTCCCAATTACTCTATATGTTACAACTGGTGTGGTGAGGAAAATTGCAAATCGTTTATATGTAATCTAATCATCGCAACTAATTTAATAAAATACGTTCGCGGTTACGATAACCTCTCGCAGTGAGTCCTTTGCACCATAAACTCGGAATTAAGTTATTTCGGGTATATCTCAACTTCCAATTAAGAAAATTGTATCGAAACTTTATCGCAAATGGCATCGTGAACATAACGGAAGGAATAGTAATTATTTAGATTGTATAGCTTGTGGAATTAATGGGATTTTTAAGATCCTTGTTTAAGGGATGAAAGAATTTCATTATCGTGTTCTATTTACTGAAAGAACTCCACATCCTAATGCGTCGAGGCGTTGAGGCGTTACAATTGACGAGTATTGCTGTATTGGAGGAATAATTATCCCGCCGCCGTTATATGCATGGAGCTGCTCCGTGCATCCCGTAGCGTTGTACAAGGAACGCAAACTGGCGGCGTTCCACTTACTGACCAAAGAAGAACGATTCTTTCGCAGATACATACTGAGCAGGGGACCCAAGCGCTGATGAGAGTTTGCTTCGAAGACCCCAACTGCATCTGCAAGTCGCATTTCGTGATGAGGAAGCAATGTGGCATTGCGTGCGATCGACATTAGATGTTCAATCAACGACGGATGAGCATACTTATACTCTAGGTCATGTAACTTTGCCGAAAATTGTTCAATACGGCAAATGCCTAACACGAATTGCCAACTTCTACGAATACAAGTCATATCCAAATAAATATTCGTAGTAGTAAGAAAAAAGCGATTATTAGCACACGAGATAATATTTGCGCCACAAGAGCACGTGAGTTTAATCGGTGTACGAGGTTGGCGATGGATTGGAATGTCCTGCCAACATAACGCGAGTAATGTATTGACTACACTGTGCACAAGCTCTGTACCAACATCAAGCCAGTTATCATGACAAAAAAATTAATTATTTATTGTCAAGAGAGATGTTACAAATTGTCTGTGACCGCATTGAGGACAGAGTAGTTTGTGTTCTTTTTTTAGTTAAATTTCTGTGAGCAAAGTTACATGACTTGGAGTATATCTCTGTCTTCGAGTCAATGGAATCTCAGAGTAATTACTCAGGTAGCAGAGGCAACCGGGCGAAAGTTTGCTTATGTCCTCATCTTCTTAATGAACTAATAATAAACTATTTCCTATCAAATATTCAAATGAAATTTGGACCTTTTGAGGTTGATATTCGAATATATTAATAATAATATTTGAATTGTTAACTTGATTCTTATCCTCCACGTGGTCGTTTGACAATAAAGTTGTATTTATTTATTTTGTAGAATAAAGCCATCTTGCAGTTGTAAAACCTCTGAATTGATAGTTTTTTGATGAAACCCCGTGTACTTTCTGATGCAGACGATGTAAGAAATCATCACGTGTGTCTCAAGTTTAATATAAAATACTTGAAACTTATCTCGCCCTGTCAAACGAAGACTGTCGCAGATGTAGAGAAACCATTCTCTAATAATTAGTTTCAGAGTGTTTTCTTAAGGCAGCTGTCACGTCATGAGATTCAGTGAGTCCGATCCTGTGAATAATCATGTATCGTTTAAAAAAAAGTTACGTTGTTGATCTGTATCGATTTGGTTTATCTGTACGAACAATCTCACACTGAAGGAGCTGCTATGTGTGTTTTCTTTTTGCATGAGAATTGTAAATTGTCATTGAACTTGGATCTGTTAGGAGTACTTCCATAAACTAGTAAAAATAATAATATTAAAAATTTTAATGATTATTTTGTATTTTTTTGTTTTTGTATTTTACGCGCTGTTGTATTAATTAGAGTGCCACGACATTAAGTCCCATTTCTTGTTTGTAATGCGGGTTATTAGTTGTGTAGTGTCATTTTTATATGTAATGTTTTCTTTAGAAATGTATACATTTTAAGCTACAATTATTTAGTCCTACAAGCGTCACGGAATACTCACGTCCTGCAGTGAACCACCTACTTCATGTGTCATGATTGTAAATTTTAATTTTCTTCTTCCGGTAGCCATTACTTAGTGGAGAAAATGGCTAAAATTTCTAAGTTTTGTTCAAAGTTTGTATTTGTTAATTTATCTATATAAATAAAAATTAAATGCTGTACGTTTGTCTCAAGCGCATCACTTGAGGAGAACGACTGCACAGATTTGGCTAATGTTTGTATTAGTCAGAATAAGGTTTTTAGGGAAAGAAAAATTGCAAAAGTTACCCGGAAAATTCGAGAAAAACTGTAGTGCTTTTTTCTTTGGGATTTTTGTATGAATTCAAGACCATAACTCACCATTCGAGCGATGAATATGCGTTATTCTTTTTTTATGGTTCTGGAAAAGTTTTCAGGAAAAAAATCGGGACAATTACAAAGGTTACAATTAAAGTAGCTTTTCGCGAATTCACAAAACGATCACTAACAAATGTATTGAAATTTGGAATGAGGACAACGTATGCGGGGGTGAGAGCTAGTGAATCTGTAAATATCTTCTTCTGCTTATTCTACTCTCCAATGTCAATGGACTCGAATTAAAACAAGGTCAAATGAACGTTAGTGGAGTGATAGGCAACGTGATATGTCAACATCTACACAAGCGTTGTTGGTTCCTGTTGCTTTGAACATCAACTCTCCCCTCCCCTCCCCAACACATTACCTCAACTGCACTTTACCTCAACTGCACTTTACCTCAACTGCACTTTACCTCAACTGTACATTACCTCAACTGCACTTTACCACAACTGCACTTTACCTCAACTGTACTTTACCTCAACTGCACTTTACCTCAACTGCACTTTACCTCAACTGCACTTTACCTCAACTGCACTTTACCTCAACTGCACTTTACCTCAACTGTACTTTACCTCAACTGCACTTTACCTCAACTGTACTTTACCTCAACTGCACTTTACCTCAACTGCACTTTACCTCAACTGCACTTTACCTCAACTGCACTTTACCTCAACTGCACTTTACCTCAACTGCACTTTACCTCAACTGCACTTTACCTCAACTGCACTTTACCTCAACTGCACTTTACCTCAACTGCACTTTACCTCAACTGCACTTTACCTCAACTGCACTTTACCTCAACTGCACTTTACCTCAACTGCACTTTACCTCAACTGCACTTTACCTCAACTGCACTTTACCTCAACTGCACTTTACCTCAACTGCACTTTACCTCAACTGCACTTTACCTCAACTGCACTTTACCTCAACTGCACTTTACCTCAACTGCACTTTACCTCAACTGCACTTTACCTCAACTGCACTTTACCTCAACTGCACTTTACCTCAACTGCACTTTACCTCAACTGCACTTTACCTCAACTGCACTTTACCTCAACTGCACTTTACCTCAACTGCACTTTACCTCAACTGCACTTTACCTCAACTGCACTTTACCTCAACTGCACTTTACCTCAACTGCACTTTACCTCAACTGCACTTTACCTCAACTGCACTTTACCTCAACTGCACTTTACCTCAACTGCACTTTACCTCAACTGCACTTTACCTCAACTGCACTTTACCTCAACTGCACTTTACCTCAACTGCACTTTACCTCAACTGCACTTTACCTCAACTGCACTTTACCTCAACTGCACTTTACCTCAACTGCACTTTACCTCAACTGCACTTTACCTCAACTGCACTTTACCTCAACTGCACTTTACCTCAACTGCACTTTACCTCAACTGCACTTTACCTCAACTGTACTTTACCTCAACTGCACTTTACCTCAGCTGCACTTTACCTCAGCTGCACTTTACCTCAACTGCCCGCAGCGAATCATGCGAACCCTCTCTCCGAACACCCACTTCTCGAGACGCGATACGCGCCAGCTCTTCCTAAGGGACTTCGCAAAAATGGGTTGTGATACAACGAAGATGATTGGAAAGCGTTCACTATTCCATATTCTCAATGGAATTTAAGTGAAGAAATATTCATTCGAAAGATATATTGGTTCGTACGAAACAAGAAATGTTTTTCGTTTTGAGGGTTGCTCAAAATTTCGTCATTTAATTCACATTTTATAGAGCCAAAATTTAGACATTTATTTTCCTCAGGACGAAAAGAATTACAAGCTCTATGGTCTTTTCATCCACAATAAGTATAAAATTGTTCACAAATTATGTACAATAATGTTAACGTACCTTCTTGTACTTCAATGCTCAATCTATCAAAAGTTTGACAGAGAATTCTCTTCACGACTCGTGTCCCTTTCTCTACCTCCAAAACCACTTTTACAAGAGAAAACTCTTTTAACCATTTTCAACACTTTTTCTTAATTTCTAACACCGTGTAATATTTCCATTATGTTATTGATACGTACTTGCATATCCATAGAATGTAAATACAGAAACATACCAACATTAATAATAATAATAATGTACACATATATAAAGAATAAACAAAAATTTAAAATAAAATAATAATGCAAAATTAAATTATTTTCTATTAATTATTTGGCACCAAGCATGGAACTATACATGGAATTATGTGGATATAAACAATTATTTGGAACTACACTTGGAACTAAGGTGATCCACACCTGGTTTTTCGTTTCTTTCACAATATATCATTTCTTTCGCCAATCTTTATTTTTTATATACTCGTCTTTTTTTTATATACAGGTTCTATTAATAAAACTTTTTATTACTAGACAGACCATCCAAAAAGAAAAAAGTCAGTTTTTTTCTTTTTAAAAAATTTTCATCCACATGTGTCTCTCGTGAAAAAGGTATTGTAATTATGCAAAAACATATTTCATCTCAGTGCTCAAATGTATTGGACAATGAAAGCAACATCATGACATGAAACCCCCTAAAATAGGGACAAAAATAGTTCGCTGCTTCTTACAATATTCGCAGATTTTAGTTTCGCGTATTTATTTAAGAGTTTCATCCAGTTTTCAATTTATTATTCCATAAATGTTTTTGCCAATTAATCTCAACACTTTTAAAATCACTCCAAGTTTTGTTCTAATAAAAACAATAGTACGTATGGCCCGGTCATCCCTAGGTCCGCGCCTAATGTGTTTATAAATAAATAAATCTGCTTCCATCCGATAACCGGGTTATATTTATTTTTTTGAAAGCGTGGTAGTCTGTCGTCGGTGGTATTGTAAAAAGGATTTATTTTAGTTTGACTAAAATTTGTTCATTTCACCATCACGCAGTTAGAATTTTACAAAATAGTTTTTTTTTTAGAAATTTGAGACATCGTTTAAAAAAAATATTTTTTTCACAGGAGAGTATATCCGGGACACGGAGAGGCATGTTGGGAAGAAAAATCGCGTTTTGTGTCGGGAAATGTGTTTCCGGTGATGAGCACATTTGTATTTGATTAATTTCCTCGGCGTTCAACAAACAATAAAACCAGGTGAATCATAACCAACTAGGGGAACTGGTTGTAACAATTTTCAGAAATTCTCTTGTGATTTATAAAATCCAAATATTTTTCTTACTGTGGAAAAATTTCATTGCTCAAGCATATATCTGGTTACTACATGCAAGTAGTACATAATTAAAAAAACATTATCCATTAAATCGTTACAAAGAATTTAAAAAAATCGTTACAACTTACCCCATGTTTCGGACTAGCTGTAACAGGTTCTGGGCAAGTAGAAACAATAAATATTTTGGAAGTATATTTGCTAGAAAAACGGGGTTCATTTGTCATGGGTGTGCATAAATACATACATGCAAAAATTTAGATACAAATACATGGTATTACATGTACAAACACTTACATACCCATTTTTAGCGCTATTTACTACACAAAAATAGGTGTAAATTTTAAAAAGTGCTGGTTTTTCGTATTTTCATACAAATGCCGAGAACGAAAATTTTCCAAAAAAAAGGTCTCAACTTCGAGCTCTCCTACCTTGGTTCTTGTGAGTCTGACGAAAAACTTACTTATGACCAAACTTGTTGAAAAATCTTTCAGCTACACCTTTTTCTTTTAACGTTTTTTTCTATATCTCACGTAATGTTTGCGATATTTGCAACAACAAGAAAACGTTTTACCGCCTTCTTTGACCCTTCCGCTGGAGTGTCCGGTTTTTGTCTCTCTGCGAAAATCTTTATTTATTTAATGGTGTAATTCTCACGTCGCCTGTTGCTTTGTTTGAACGGGATCCGCTCATCTATGAATCCGCTTTCATCTGTTTCACCGCGGTGCCTTTGATGACGCTCAGGGTTTTCATTTCGTCTCTATTGAAGTCATTAATTATTAACTCGCGGATATTTGTTAATAATTAAATATGTTCTACTCCATTAACATATCTGTTACTCGAATGTGGAAATTGAGTGTAAACTAGATGTTGCTGGTGGGTAAAATAACTGCTATTATTCGTCAATGAGTTGACATAAAGTATTAAAACAATAAGTATCGTTAATATTATTCAATTCATCCCGTTCTTTCATGTTTCGGATTCTACGTTTTTTATAAAATGATAATTACTTTCTGTCATAATTCATGTGTATACTCAGGTGAAATTAAAAATTTTATTTTTTAGTTAATCCTTCCTTACTATCAAACGTGAGACATTCATTTAATGTTCGTGTATTTGAAATTAAATTATCCCCCTCCCCCCTGATTGAAAAAGCGGTGAAGGTGGATTTTTTTATACAGACTCGCTAGGCTCTTGCCTTGAGTCTCTTGCCATCTCTTAAAATAATAAATAAATCCAATTACGATTTATAAACAATATTTTCAGAATAATCTATAGTTTGAAAATAATACAAAGTACTTCTGAAATTTATGTTTTTCAATGTTTTATTAAATGCAAATTGTTGGTATTTTTTATTGATATTATATCACATACCGAACAATTTTTTGTTCTTAGGAGTGAGCTGAAATGTTAAATCCTTAGCCTCTGCCTTCGGGTCCTTGATCATGTTTGATGGGATGGTCCCTTCCTCGCTTCCGGAGAGTACATTAGATTATTGTCCTCCACGTGGTCGTACACGGTTTGTGCTGCATTTTTGACAATAATTTTATTTATTTATTTATTTATTTCAAAAAGACGAATGCAATGGCACAAGATTTATTGCATTTCAACTCACAGCAGCAGGTACAGGAATTTTTAAATGTTTAACTTTAGTGATAAAGAAATGAGTGCTTCCCTCGCAACGCCGGAAAACCTCATCCCACTGCAGCGGCGAGGTGACGTCATCGTCTTCGCGTTCATTATATTGGAAAATGATGCGGGGGTCGACATTTTTCAAATGTGTTCTAAATACGAGAGGATTCGCTGGATGTCATGTTTCTTTGCTGTTTCGAACGGAAACGCAATCACTGTGTTTGGTAGTTTATTTTATATTATTTCATTTTCCTCAACGTGGTCATACGCAGTTTGTATCAGCTCTCTTGACCGTAAATTATTTATTTATTTATTGTCAGTCTAAGTGGCTTGATGTTGGTATAGAACCTGTACTCAATGTAGCCAACACTTTTACTCCGCCATCGTCCTTAATGATATTTGTATATCGCTTTTCGTTGGCACGACATTGGATTTTCTGAAAACTTAATCCATTGGCCACCTCGGACACAAATCCAATTCACGTGCTTAGCTCCCCCCTCATCCCCCACCCCAACCCCAGTGGAAAAGACCATTATGGAACATCCGCGAGAGCCTAATTGAAGTAGAAAAATTGATAACACAGAACCAATCATTTATTCACATTCACTCATGAATCTTTGTATTAGGAATCTTCAAGCATTACGAAGGATCTAATGTATTTTATGATATATTTTTTGCCAAACACCCGCCGAGTTTTCTCCGCAATATTCAAGTGACCTGTGTTCAGTCTCATCTGTATCCTTTCGCCCGGCGACGTAACAGTCAGAAGGTAGAGATGTTACGAGGGGCGCAACGTTTTATTACTAAGACTTTTTATAGACAACGAGAATAATTCGTGTTTGTTCTGATTTTAGTCGTGCAGCTTTGAAAACTTGAATCAAAATTTTTCATTAGTAGGAATATGAAAATTCTTTTAAATCGAGAGAGAAAAGTTCATCCTTTTTATTCCGTATAATGAAGAACTCTCATTCATATGTGTATTTCACTATGTTGTTTGTATTGGAATGTTATGCGAACGTGAGTGCGCAAGGTGTGTTATTAATGTCAACAGAAATAAAAATTTTGAACCAACTCCGATATTGCATATTTGGGGATCACTAATTATTTCACTTATTTATTTCCATACTTTTAATAATATCGTGGTTAGTACTGAATAATTTATTCTGTCAACACGGGGCAATGCATATTGAATATTTGCATGGTTACGTTTTTCCATAATCAAATCCGTATCAAATATTCAAATGCGAGAACGTTTGCTGAATCCATTGGGGAAAAAAGAGCGCATATCAATTGGATTTCCACTGCGTAAGCACATGTTAGTTATGTCGGACAAATCAAATATTGCAAGTCCGCTTGGGCAGGACAATTTGAGTCGATGCATTGCAGAGCTTTGCTTCCCACAATCATTAACTTTTCACATATTTTTGCACTTAGGAAGCTTCGATTTGATCTTTTTTTTTTTTTCTATATGAAATCTCTGTTAAGATACGTCAGTGGAAGTTGAAATTTAATACAAAACAAAGACTTGTTCCGTTTGGTATTTTCTCCAGGAAGTAAATACTGCTGCGGTATTAAGAGACAGAAAAATCACTTCAGTCCCCCATTAAATTGTTTGAGTGAAATTCTTACATCGAGCAAAATATTTAACCAATAAAATTCTTAGATACTTGTATCTTTTGAATCCTCTAAGCATACATGACTACGGTGCTGGGCTTGAGATACAGGTTCGGCTTATCGGAAAATTCACTTTCATTCTGAATAGTGATTTACTATTCTGTTTGAAATTGCGTTTCTACATTTTTTTTAAATTTAATGCAGTATTTATTTTGGTGAGATCATTCTATAGTTATTGTACCTACTTATACAAAAGTACACAGCGAATCCGAGTTGCGGTACTTCCGAGTAAATATGGGGTCTAATATCTCGAGATTTGTCTAAGAGTTCAAGCAATCTTGATACTTTCCCTTCTTTCCAAAAAGGTGACAAAATTAAATGACAGCGTCTTCGCTTCCACGATCCCGTTGAGCGGTAGAGCAGGGGTTCAAACCCTACTCGGCTGAACTAAATGAGGTTTTCAGACAAATGTCAGTTCGGTTCCATATGTTCCCCGGCAACCCAACATCTATCCTTCCCAATTCCCTTACCCCAAGTCCAGAGGTTAGGTGCAAGAGCCTGAAGGTGTCATGGCCTAAACCTCCTCAAAATAAATTTATATAAAAAATAAATTTATCCATTGGAACTATCACAAATATGATATTTAGTATTAGGGTGAGCGCGTATACAGAGTAACGTCATTCGACCAACAATCAACAGAACTGAAAATATTTACGAAGATTTTTATTGTTATTGTTAAGAATTATGATGTTGAAACACACTAATTGTTAGATGTTAACAACACTAATATTATACATTTGGCGTATTCCCCGTCGTGGCCACGGTGTCAGCGTGATCGCTCATTGGTCACCAAGTCATCCCGGGTTCAATTTCCAGATGGGGCAAGATAAAATTTGTAACTTTTCATTTCCATGTCTCAGTTTAAATAGCTGTGGCGTATGAAAAGTTCACCCTCTGCGACTCACCACCGCAGTTCTAATACTCGGATACGGCAACCTGGATCCGATCTAGACGCTGTTCCTCCGATCTCGGTAAAATTCACGATGTGTCTAGTGAGTAAACTCAAAGCAATAACATAAATCTTCAAATTCGCGGTTAAGAACTACCTCCTGCACCAGTGCTTCTACACTGTAAAAGAATTTATTGATTTTAATAAAAGTTAAATCCGTCTTGTACTTTATCACGCCATTGCTGTAGTACTTTTTAAATAACTTATAACAATTTCAAAAACTATTTTCTTGCATGATTGTGTTGTCTTATGGCTCATATTAATTTAGTTTTATGTGTACTCAACTTTGGCACGGTTGTGTACATAAATTCTGTAGCCCCATCCTGACCCGGGTTTTTCTCCGTTTTTCCTTCGGGTAGAGGCGGATTTCTTATACAGGTTCTCTAGGCTTTGTCTAGGGGCGTGTTTATTGTAACAATAAATCGTGAATTTAGTGTTTTTTCAATTCTTATGATTTTTAAACACTATACTCAGAATAATCTATAGTTCGATAATAACTTGTACATGTAAATTTACAAACATATTTGCGTTAAATTACAAACATATAGACATTATATATGTATTATAACTCGCATCTAACTTTCTATCTTATCTAGGAACTTTGCTGAAATTTTTTGAATCCGCCTCTGCCTTAGGGCCCTTGATCGGAATTGATGGGATGGTCCCTTGCTTGCTTCCGGAGAGTAAATTAGTTTATTGTCCTCCACGTGGTCATATGCAGTTTGTACTGCTTTTTGACAATAAAATTTATTAATTTATTATAAACTTCACTAGAACTTGTTATTCCGTGGTCGTCGCTGACCGAAACGAAGATACATGCATTCATTTGGTAAATAATACTTTGTGATTAGTTGTGCAGGTTTTAATAGATTGAGTGCAGATAATATACGTAGGTAGTTGCGCATTTGCGAACGGAGGGACAGTTCGCTAATGACCGAATGAAGCAATGGAAAATAAGGATTATAATTTCGTATAATTGTGGATGAGCCATAGAAAGGTACCGTGGACGATGCATACTAATCAGTTTTCGTGCAAAGATGGCGTTAAATAAAGCAAAAGTGATCGATAAAACAGAATTTCAAAATAAAGAATGTAATCTTACGGTCAGGTGAAAATGGTGATGAGCCGAGAATGAAACCCGGCATTCCTGCTTTGATCGCATGGGGGTTAACCACTACACCACCCGTTCGCCCTCCACAACTTACTCCATTTTCACACAGTCCTAAACCCCGGATGACCTGAGACACATCACCAAACAGGAGATATGAGGTCTGAGTCAAACGATGTACAGTAGTGAAAGGCGAATAAGTGGTGTAGTGTTTAACATCTCTGTGATCACTGCCGAGGTCCCGGGTTCGATTCCTGGCTCGTCGCCATTTTCACCTGACCGAAAGTTATCACATATCTTCTTTACATGTTACTACACGGAAGAAATATGTGCAATTTAATCTTAGTTTCAATATGTCGTACAATCTCTTAGTCCCAGGGTTATAAAATCTAGAAGACTCCAAAATGTGACATCTAGGGTCATGAATTAAAAAAATACAGACAATATTAAATTATTTTCATGCAACTTCCTTGACTTTGCCGTAATGTGTGACATTTACCTCCATTGTGTTTGAAAAATTAGTTTTTACCATTAGTTTTTTTTAAATGTAAAATTATATAATTAGAATGATAAATAATAATAATAATAAATTTATTGTCAAAAAACAGTACAAACTGCGTATGACCACGTGGAGGACAATAAACTAATTTACTCTCCGGAAGCAAGCGAGGGACCATCCCATCAATTCCGATCAAGGACCCTAAGGCAGAGGCGGATTCAAATTTTTTTTTGAATAAGTTCCTAGATAAGACAAAAAGTTAGCTGCGAGTTATAATACATATATAATGTCAATGAATCTTAAGAGCCGTTCTTTCATTGTGAATTTAGGTTTTCAGAATAAACATCTGATAATTCGTAAAGTCCTAACATTCTGTTACCCCTTCATCCTTTTTCCTCGTTGGATCGCGTTCACTGAAGTCAAGTTGCCAACTATTCGCGAAACTTGCAAAAATTTACCAAAGTAGTTCTTATTAATTCTACTGATTTTTTAAAAATTGGATGAGAACAATTATTTTGTGATCACAGAACTTGATAATTAATGTAGACTGTCGTTTGACTTTTTCTTTGACAAGGATAGCATTGTCTTGTCGCGTCATGCGGCTGCCATTTCTGTCAGAACAGTATTTTTCGCAGTATTTAATGATTATTCTCGAAAATGTCCAGAAAGGTATGAAAAACTTATCATCATTGTGTTCCTATTTCCATTTGCTACTTTTTGTCTCTTTGCTACTTTACTCTTGTCTCTTTGCTACTTTTTGTCAGAATAGCAAAGAGACAAGAGTCCACGAACGTTTCTCCATATAAACCTCCATAATAATAAATTTTATAATAAATTTATTGTCAAAAAACAGTACAAACTGCGTAATGACCACGTGGAGGACAATAAACTAATTTACTCTCCGGAAGCAATCAAGGGACCATCCCATCAATTCCGATCAAGGCCCCTAAGGCAGAGGCGGATTCAAATTTTTTTGAATAAGTTCCTAGATAAGATAGAAAGTTAGATGCGAGTTATAATACTAATAGAATGTCAATATGTTTGTAATTTAACGCAAATATGTTTGTAAATTTACATGTACAAGTTATTATCGAACTATAGATTATTCTGAGTAGTGTTTAAAAATCATAAGAGTTGAAAAAACACTAAATATAGAGAATATAGAAAAAAACACTTATAGAGAATGGTTCAAACTGTCATTTAAAGCATATTTGGGGGGGAGGGCGTTGGTTAAGTTAAATCTAGTCGCTCTGACACACATAATACCTTAAATGTCAATTCACTACCTGGCATTCATTGGGGAAAATTAGATTTTACTCCCTTTGTTACAATTCTTTTGAACGTCTCTCTTCACTACCATTATCTTCGCTGCCTGTCTTCTCGCGAGGAACCCCGCAGACGCTCTCGTTAACGGAAAACAGTTCGTTCCTTTCTTTTCCGTCTCCGACGACCCTTTCACCACGGGACATGGAACGATATTAAATCAAGGTTTCAAATGGCAGATGCGCAATAAGGAGAACAACCCTGATGTTGACGGTTTGAAACGTACATCGAGCGCGGGGACGCGAATGTGAACCAGGAAGAGAAGTAGATGAACGAGGGGTGATTTCGAATTCATGGTACACACGTTAAGGGTTGGTAGAGGGCCCTGTAACGATCATTTATTGTATAGGAATGTACGCATTCCCTTTTCATCCTTACTGTCTTCTTTCTTTTCATCGTTCGTTTCTGTAATTAGAAAATATAATATTTAGAAATCGTTTTCCTTTTTTGTGAAATAATGTATTGGTATTCTGTTTTCTTTTCTTTCATCTTTGTAGTTAGAAATTTGTTGATTTCAGGAGGGTTTTTTAGTGGGTATGGTCGAGATATTCGGTGAGTCCCACACACGGGGAAGAGTCACTACGGCTCTTCTCTATGGTGCGAAACTGCATTTTTCCCCACCTGCAAGGGCTCTAATGACCTCGATGTTGGCGAACCCTAAAGTCCCACAATACAAAATGTACCCACGTAGAAATTTAGAGTCGTAACGACGACGTTACAAAGTCTTCAAAGTCTGTTTCGGAGCGCCATCGTCATTTGGGATTCTACAAAAACCTTCATTAATCTAGGGATAAACAGAAGAGAAATACAAGTTCAAATCTGCGAAGTAAGAATTGAGAAAGAAACTATTGAGAATATTTATCGTCAAAAAGCAAAAGTCGCAAACTGCGTGTGACCACGTGGAGGACAATAAACTAATTTTTACAAGGGGCGTATTCCATCAACTCCGATCAGAGGCGGATTGAAAAATTTCAGCAAAAAATCCTAGATAAGATAAAAAGTTAGCTACGTGTTATAATACTAATAGAATATCAACATGTTTGTAATTTAACACAAAAAATTTATTTCACATGTACGAATTATTATCGAACTATAGATTATTCTGAATATACTGTTTATAAATCATGAGAATTGAAATAACACTAAATTCACGTTTTTTTGTTTCAATAGACGCTCCCCTAGACAAAGGCCTAGAGAATCTGTATAAAAAAATCCGCCTCTACCCGAAGGAAAACCGGAGAAGAAACCCTGGTGAGGTCGGGGCATTTAGATTTGATATTGCATTAATTTACTCATGGATGATTTACTTTATTGGTTTGAATATCGTCTAGATTAGAAGATAGAAATGTTGTTAACTTTTTTTTTTGTATTAACGTGCAGTATTTGTGAATCGCATTATCACCTTCGTTTTCGTTAAACTATTTTCACTCCATCGTCTAAATGTTATTTAGCATAATTCTCTTTCTTTATTCGTCCAAGTCACGACATTGCGTGAATGACGAACTCAGTTTCTGTTATGAAATAATCTCATAGCGTTGGAAGTGCTACGACACCTAAACACTTTATTATCTATTCTAATTTTACTTGGAAAAGAAATTATGTTCTATTTTTTCTCTGTAACACTCGCATGAAGTAACACTATATCCGAACTCTGGATACAATCTTCAAAGTACCTGAGTAGTATGAAAGTGGATCATGAAAGTCACTACAGGACTCTGTCATTAAGGGATTGAAGATATCGAGTTTTAATTTCTCCTTAAAAATAGAAATACTTGACTTTTTTATATCGTTACAAAATATAACGCGAGTGAAATTTCTTTTAATGAGATATAAACGTTTAATCTTAATTAAATGCTCTGTACATGCATTTTTATTTTGTAAATCTACGGTCTTATTTAATTTATATGCTGTCCCATCTTCACTCATCCATACTTCGATATGAATCCATATTACCTTTAGACTCGGGAGATGTACTTCTTGGTAATACTTTATCGGTCTCCTGGTTAAGTTTAAAAATGACTCTTACATAATTTGTTTCGTAATCTAGGAACTTGTGTAGCGGACCAAACAGTCTTACACTGTTTTGGGAATTAAGACGATGTAGAATATAGAAATGTCCGGTTTTACACTGTTTAAATGGCCGGGTATAAAAAGAATAGACTACGCTCAAATTGACCTTTCTCAATCTTCTACTTACTACGGTTTACGATTTAATCATAAGGTATTTAATTATTTTTTACTTAAAATAAAGATCGTTTGTAAGTAAAATTCATTATTTCAAGAATTTATAGTGCAGAACGAAGGACAATATATTTATTTATCATATTTACGTATTTGTATTGATTCGATAGAAACATTTTTCATGCGTTTTTTTTCGGCTGACCGACATCGAAGTCATTAGAGCTCAATAGATACGTTTTACAAGTATCGTAATTGAGTGTTAGTTCATTGTATATTTTATGTATTTCGTAGATATTTCCTCGGGTGCAGAGTATTCACTAGTGTCGGGTTTTAATTTTTGCTGAAAACTCATTTTGTGTATAAACAAAACGAAGAACTTAAATTAAACTTTGGAGAATAAAAATTATCCAAATCAATTAAAGTGTGTGTGGACTCTCCTCAGAGGTTACGTCATTTGAAAGGAAAGTATCTGAAATGAGACGACCTCTGAGAAATGGTAGCGCACCAACGCGTGAGGATGGGGTTGTGGGTTCAAATTCCGGTCCCCTTTCCCATTCGCATTGTACATAACACGGTTAACCTGTTTTCTGACTGTGTGGTTAACCGCAGTTTAAGAGATGTATGTGTTAATAGAACATAGAAACACGGAATACTTAAACATGGAAAGAGGTTGGCCAACAACATTTCGCAATGCGAGCTCAAAAGTAGAAACAGGAAAATGAAGGAAAACAGCGGTGGTGTAGTGGTAGCGCCTTAGCGTCCGCGATCTCATTGGCTGAGCGGGAGAGTGAGGGTTCACACCCTGTTCAGCAGAATTAGGTTAGGTTTTCAGTTTCCCTCACCTACTCCAGACAAATGTCGGTTCGCTTCCGTAAGTTCTCTGGCAACCCAACACCTCTTCTTCCCAATTCCCTTACTCAAGTCTAACGGTTAGGTGGAAGAGCTTCAGAGTCTCGTGATCTGAACCTCCTTTTGTCAAAAACGCATAAAATAAACAAATAAATGAAAATGAATATCTCAGAGGCCGGGAGCGGAACTGTGTCTGGTGCTCATATTATCAACTACGATGCAAAAATGGAAGAAAAAGATGTGTAAAAAGCAGTAATAACACTAGTAGACTAAGAGTACTGATTGTAGAGGTCAAATATTATTTTTAAACAAGCTACAATAATGATATTTTTATAAACATAAAAAATAATAGGAATACTATGTTGAAGAATAGGCCAAAAGGAAAAAGCGAAACCTCGCTCATAGCTCGCTAACGTTTCGAATGTAATCTCTCCTTCAACACGCTCATCCACGTGCTCACTAGGCACATCCATCTAACTTAACGTATCAAAAGATTTCTTTCTTATGACCTGTTCCTCAAGATAGTTCTCATTTGTCCTCTGGAAGCTTAATTGGTGGTGTTGTCGCTCTTCACCAAGTCATCCCGGGTTCGATTCCCGGTGGGGGCAGAAAAATTTGTAGCTTTTCACATTTATGTCCCAGGTCATATAGCTGTGACTAATGAAAAGCAAACCTTCCTTCCTCTATCCACCTCCTGCTAGTATCAATAACTCTACCTATTACTAACTACTTCTACTAATCCCTCCACGTGGGCCAAGTTGTTGGGAAACCCATCTAACAGGCCCACCTATGCTCCTACCATTCTACCCAACTCCTACCTCCTATCGCTCCATGTAGATAAGTTTCAGTAGCACTAAGCTAAATTTCTCATTTACGAATACTACAAAGGAAAGATAGTACTCCTGTAATACCTATTGGTGAAGAATTATGCACCGAAAGAGAAATAACGTAGCTAATATATTTGTACCAAATCTGTGCAATACATCCAGTAGTAATAATAATAATAATAAATTTATTGTCAAAAAAAACAGTACAAACTGCGTATGACCACGTGGAGGGGAAAAAAACTAATTTACTCTCCGGAAGCAAGCAAGGGACCATCCCATCAATTCCGATCAAGGGCCCTAAGGCAGAGGCGGATTCAAAAAATTCAGCAAAAATTCCTAGATAAGATAAAAAGTTAGCTGCG
>NNCF01128097.1:1574206-1588033 GCA_002313205.1 Laupala kohalensis | reverse complement strand
AGGACCACAGGTGTTTCAAGACAGTTAAAGGCCATATATCACTGTTTCCAATAATGTCTTGTATTTCCATCCATAAACTACAAAACATACATTTCAAATAACTCCAGCTCTTTTTCCAGAAAGTACATAGTGAACCTTAATTTCATACTCACAACCTAAAGAGTGTATTGCACATTCTAATTTATTTCCTGGTGCAGGTAAAGTTATATTACCTAAATTAGGATAACTAACTTTTTATCTTATGTAGGAATGTTTGCTTAAATTTTTGAATCCTCCTCTGTCTAAGGGCGCTTGATCGGAATTGATGGGATGGTCCCTTTACTTGCTTCCGGAGAGTAAATTAGTTTATTGTATTCCACGTGGTCATACGCAGTTTGTACTGTTTTTGACAATAATTTTATTATTATTATTATGTTAGGACATATCCAGTTAGTCCAATTCATAAAAGAATCATTACATTGCATTTAAAATATTACCCCAATCTTTTGAAGCAAAAGTTCGAAAATTGATAACTTTATGTGCTTTAAAAAGTACTTTATGATATATTGTTAACTTGCGGTGTAAACCATACATTTTCCATCCATGCAACTTTGAGGAAAATCAGATGAAATTGCCCATGAAGGTTCCCTAGAACTACCACTATCCAACATAATTTCTCTACTAGAATCATAGTGTACACTATCCAGTTCAATATATACATCCCGTTGATTATAATCTAGTTGCCTCTTATTACAAGAATTCAATTTTATTTTCTCTTTTATACCTAAAGAATATGTTTCACATGGGACATCCTCACACATTTGACATATATTCCCTTGGGTTTAGCTCTAACATAAGCCTATGAACCTCCAGCATTAAAATTTAAAATAATAATTTGTAAAGATCTAATTAATACATTATCATATTTTTCCTTATGTACAGTAACACCATTCTTATCTGTCTGTCCTAAACATTCACTAGTATTTTAACTAATATAGAACCAACTATAGACCCCATTCTCCATTCTCCTCCGAACTGCAAATTTCCATAACCTGTCTCAGTCACTTATTGTAATGGTGCCAAGGGACAAGTGAAACCAACGTCTCTTGTAAAAACTTGGTAATTGTGGAGCTTTAGCAACATTATCAAAGCATGATAAATTAAAAGTCGTTTCTATGTTGCTCATTTTTTTATTATTGGTATTAGAAAGCTTTTTCGGCTGCATAGCAACCATCATCAGTAACATACACTGAAAAATATAAAAATAAAAATAAAATAAAAAAAATAAAAATAGATACATAATATGAAAGTATATAATAATTGGGTGAAACAGTATCGAAAGAAGTGTATTTTTGGTTGTTGTTGAAATAAAGAAAGGAAAGAACAATGAAAAAAGAATAAAAGAAAAGAAAACAAATACAGAGTGAGTAAGCTGACAAAATTACGTACCTGAGTGTTAAGGAATATTTTTGGCGAATGCGCAGAGTAAAAAGTCTTTCTTCGTCTGTAATGTCGTCTTCCGTAAAAACGTCGTTTACAGAACATTCTAATAATATTTGTCAGTCACTTCTATAATTTTGAAACGTCTCTGGAAAGCTGCATCAGGAAAAGGAGAATAATTAGGTACAAAAACCACAACATCTGTATATTTCGAAACATATTCTTTACCAAATTTAACGTTTACACTCCAATAACCTTTTTAAAATATCTGTTTCACGGATATAATTATTTGGATTGAAATCCTCAAAAAGCGCTGCTCTATGATCATTAGTAAAACCACTTAAAAAGAACTTACCATCACCAGGAACAAATACATATTATCCATATTATCATTAAGAATAATATTTTCAGTACAAGTAGATTTCCCACAACCGGTTACATCCCACGTTTTCGAATAAATATAAAACATTAGATTAATTTAAATTGTTTTCTCCTACATGTGAGTTAATTGTAAACCTAGTTTTTCATATTCGCGGCCACTAAACAGTTGGAAGAACAAAGCCTCGAAAAAGAAAAGAACCCCGTGGGACGTGTATTTCCTATTTCACTCCTTTTTGACAGGTGAAGATGAATTAACAGAAGCTAGAGAATTTCTTGAATTCGTTGAGTAAAACACCATCTTCTTGTCCCTTTCTTACCTCCCTTCCCCCAGGGGACATACATCTAGTAAGTACGTGTTTGGCGAACACGGGGCCCCGTGCTGAGTCTGACATTACTTCCACTTACTTGTGCCATGCTCCTTCCTTTCTCTTTTCTGACCTTCCTTGGTCACCTCTTGTTCTTTTGGATCCCGACGCTATCAAGGGTAGGGTATCTTTCATTTTCCTCTTTCCTCTTCTTCTTTTTTTAAATGTTTTAAGTAAAGACTTGAGATTTGCTGGGATTTGAGTTGTAATTCAAGGGGATTTTTGGTGAGTATGGTTGAGTTATTCGGCGAGTCCAACACGCGGCGAGAGTCATGTTGGCTCTTCCAAGTGCGTAACTGCATTTTCCCTACCTGTACAAGTTTTAAGGGCTCTAATGACCTTTGATGTCGACATGAGCCGTAAAGCCCCACAAAAAAAAATTACCTTCCTCTTTTATAAAGTATTTGCACCTAAAAGTCCTAACCCTGATGATGACCAGCTAAAACTGTATACTGCAGTAGTATTCGTGTATTTTCGTACATTTGTATACTCCTACTGATTCGTGAGAGGATGGAGATCCAAAATTCAAAATTACCTTTGACCCTCTAAAACCTCCTGACGACCCTACAGCGTCACCAGGAAATATTATTCCTGGGTTTATCTCTATATCGATTACCTCACTCCAATAACTGTACGTGAATTCCATTCCCGTGAAGGGATTTTTCTATTGTAGTTTTTGTAAATGGGAAGGACATGTAGCTTAGTGCTTTTGAAGCTTGTCTACATGGAGCGATAGGAGGTGGGAAGTGGATGGTAGGAGCTGTTGATAGTAGGAGTAGTTAGTAATACTAGGAGAAGGTGAATAGAGGAAGGAGGATTTTTATTTTTTTTCTGGTCTCGTCGGGAATTGAACCTAGAGTGACTTTTGGTGTTGAGCTAGAACGCTAACCCCTTAGCCACAATGAAGGAAATTGTGTGTTGTGAGAGGAAGAGGAATTCGAAATAACTATACCCGTCGGATGCATTCCAACGTCGCGGCAGTGTGAACAATGCCATCAATCTAGTCGCATACCGTTAGCGTAGCGACGTGATATCCCGCTCCCGTTAAAGAGCTATTGCTCCCTTTGAAGATCGAAATGTTCTTATTGAGAAATAAACGATAAATAGGCGTTAATAATAATGCCCTCATCGCAGAATTGTATGAGAGCGTATTACTCTCAACAATTTGTTAGGATCAAATGACGCCATTTTGTACCATTGTGTTCATTCATATATTGTACGTCAATCAGCTTTGTAATGGAGAATCAGTGAAATTGTTTTGATGCAGATACGTTAGAGAATGTTGACTGTCGAAGGAATGTGTCTGCTGGTTAAAGCAAGGGAGATACAATGAAATAAAGTAATTGTGTTTATATATTCATTTTCTTATTTCTCGACTATAGAGAAATGATTATAAAATGTCTCTATTATGTGCTGAGGCCCTTACCTGCTCTTCCGCCTGAAATTAGTTTTTATTTTTCGTGTGAAAGAACTTTCTTGTATTACGAATAACATTGGGTTCATAAAAATGTACGATAAGGTACCATTGTTGAAATTTTAAAATATTTACTGCATTGTTTTCTCTCACTATTGTTTCCATAGAGTAGAAAGTAGTGAAAAAACGTTTTGGAACGAATTTTTTAAGATTTGATTTTTTTCTTTACCTGATCAATATGTTTTTAAAAGTGACGATAATTTTTTTTTTTTTTTTAGATTTCTGAAGTTTTATCAGACTCTTGTTACCGCGGTTTGATGAGAAGTATTTTTTCGTTAGTGTTGGTCGCTGGAAATATTCGTGTTAGGTACGTCTTCCTGATGTTCTAAAACGTCTCTGTAAGGACCATAAAATGTGTTCGCTTTTGAAAAATGTCCCTTTTCGGTAAATTGAAGTCAAGAATACGCACATCATTGGAATGGATTTAGCGAAAATGTGGGACGGTTATGTTTCTTAAACTATCGACAAAACTACAGCAAATAAATATTTAATCTTCATGTTTACATTGCGAATTTATTCAGAGCCCTGAAGAAGAATAAATAAATTTTCGAAACGTCGGCAGTATGGAATAGTGTTATTTTTTCTTTTTTTCTTTCGGCTAAATCTGAATAACCAGTTTATATTATAAAATTTGGGGTCAACAATATGGAGTATACAGACAAGTAATTTGGTTCTGAAACCCTTCTACTGAAAATAGAACTTCTCATTATTCTAGACATACGATCAATGAGTTTTAGTAATATCTTCTTTGCTGAGCAGTTGTACGTTGACATCCTTAGATCCCTCCGTTCATCTCTTAGATTCTAATTTGTGGTTTGTGGTTGCTTATAATCTTGAACAGACGTAGAGAGTGGACAGAACATTGTCTAAACAGGGAAGCTACTCTGATATGAGCGAGTAGTTTGAGCTTTATGGAAACCCTGGCGTGCATTAAGGTCTTGAAAATAATTAACTGCTGTGTTTTGTGATAACGTTTGTTGCCCTTGCGATACGAGTAAAGGCGATACGAGCACTTGGTGGTGTAGCGAAGTACAAAAAACGACTCAGGTAAAAGTAATTACTTCTTGTTGAAATAGTAGTGAACTATTGAAATAATAATAAATAAATCGTTTTTCATAACGATATTAAAATTACAACTTTTATGAAAAGGGTTTTTTATTATTGTAACAATAAATCGTGAATTTAGTGTTTTTCATCTCTTATGATTTTTTAAACACTATACTCAGAATAAACTATAGTTCGATAATAACTTGTACATGTAAATTTACAAACATATTTGCGTTAAATTACAAACATATTGACATATATGAATTATAACTCGCAGCTAACTTTTTATCTTATCTAGGAACTTTTGCTGAAATTTTTGAATCCGCCTCTGCCTTAGGCCCTTGATCGGAATTGATGGAATACGTCCCTTGCTTGCTTCCGGAGAGTAAATTAGTTTATTGTCCTCCAGGTGATCATTACGCAGTTTGTACTGGTTTTTACAATAAATTTATTATTATTATTAGTATTGAGGGTTTTTTTTTTCTTCCGATGCTTAATTTTCGTCTCTGGCGCAATTGTAGGGTAGAATGGATGGAGATCGTAAGTGATATTTCACTAAAAAATATGTCAAGCGCAGGGATAAAGTAATCTTCTGTTTTGAATGCAGATCCATATAGTCCCATTATTTGGAATTTCACTTTAAATGCTTGATGTTGCATTTTTTATTGAAAACAAGGTTATTTGTCCTTTAAAATATTATAAATAATTGTCGTACTACACTGTGCTTATTCATCTCAAAATGTAACGCTTCTATATTACTCAACCCATAAACCCATGAACGTATTTTTATGTGCTTGTGTTTTGAACGGGAAGACACACACACACGAATTTGAAAGTATATTTGGACTTTATTCGTGATCATAAATGTGTCATGATCATATTCGTTGGTTTTCTAGTATCGGTGAATTATGGACCACTGTAACGGACATTATTCAGGTTCATATCTTCGTTGATTTACTCGCAACGCACTTATATTTATTGATGGATTCGTATATGTTATGGTCAAACTGGGAATCGAACCCAGGATGTCCTAAAGAGAGCGAACTCGCTAGCCATGAACGTCCAGGTTTTTTCCTTTAAAAAAATTGTAGTATTCGTAAATGGGAAATGTAGCTAAGTGCTATTGAAGCTTATCTACATCGGAGGTAAGAGGTGGGTGGAAGGGACTATTGATTCCTGGGTTATCCGACAACTTGGTCCATGTCGAGTGGTAGTACTAGTAGTTAAAAGTTATTGATACTAGGCAGTAGGATGTGGATAGAAGGAGACTTCGCTTTTCAGTAGTCACAGCTATATAAACTGGGAAATTTATGTGAAAAACTACAAATATTTCGCTCTGGGAATTCTACCCTAATGAACTGGATGGTGAGCGAGCACGCTAAACCCCTAGCCACAGGAGGTGCTTCAACTTCCAGGTCGGTCATGGTGATTTCACACCTTAATCCATAATCTATAATGACTGAATTCTGTCTAATTAATTTTCTTGTGGTGAAGTGGGTGTCTTTAAACGGTAGTCTCAGAAAAGTTGTTGATGTTTGAGGGAAGTTGTGGTCGAGATCGTCAGTGGGTGGACAGGGAAGTCCATGTACACGACACATGAAGACAGAGGTCACCTACAGGAGGGCGTACGTTTCCTATTGCTGCCAAATGCTCGTTTGGTGATCTCGTGAAGTGATGGGATCGAGGTGACAAGAAGCCCTTCTTACGTTCTGCCCAGGACGAATTATTTAATTTCTATTGCCTTTTTTTTCTTTTGATAACATGTCTGGATAATATATTGCACTAATTCGTTGAATTTGTGAGATTAAATTTGATAATAATAAATGTGATAAAATAAATTGACATAATAAAAAAGTGTAGCTGAGAATGATAATATTGCGTTACAAATAAATAAATAAATATGACCCATTATTTTTATTCGTGGGGTAACATTTTGCCAAACCTCGTCCCGTGCCCATATTGTACATGGTTTCCCATTCACTAGTTGTAGCACCTCAGTTACGTCACATAGCAGATTTATGATTATGTTGTTGGTGGCACTAGAAATATTCATCGTCATTTATGTCACGATTCAAAATCAATTTCAAAGATTCTAGAGTGTCGTGGTCAGATTTTGAATTTGCGATCCTTCAAAAACTTCCGCCCCTTTCCTCAACCTCCAGCTGCGTGTAGTTAACGAATGTAGCGAAACGATTTAGTATTTCCTTTAACACTTACTTACTCAGTCGGCCGTAAGACAGATATCACGATATCTTACGGATGAAGGAAGAAGAAAATATGGAAACTGTGTTCAGAGTTGCTCATATAATGAAAAATATATAAACTTTCTTCAGTCCTGTAACACCAACAATAGTAATAATAATTATTTAGCAAATGGCGAGATCTTGGCCATGTGAGAATTTAAGGAAATACAATAAAATATTTAAATATATATTTGAGAGAACTGAAATTTTAAAAGTGTTAAATGGATTTTTAAGCTATATGATTAAACTAATAATAAAATGTTAAATATAAAACCATGTGACCATGAAACAAGTAAAAAATTAATCAATTTTTATAATTACGTATTGCACATTTTACGGTGGATGACCCGAACATTCGATTCATCCCTTAAGTTCACTTCACATTTCCCTCGTATCACGTCACGTCACTACCACCATCTTCACATCTACACTAACACATCTACCTTCGTCCAGAACTTTCGTAACCCTGTGAATAGATGCAGAGCTCGAAATCTTCTCCAGAACCGATGGAGGCATTCAATTCCGGTCTAAAAGTTCTGTTGAGAAGTCAGAATTTTGAATCGTCTGTTTTTTATCGTTTCGTTAACAACTATATATCGACAACAATACATCATTGTATTGTTGTCTTCCTCTGAGTCAATTTAGTTATGTTCTTCTGGTGAGAGCTTTTTATTTTCATTTGGGTTCTATAATATTACTCGTGGAATTGCTCCTAACGCATTTCCTTTCCGTTCGCCTAGACGTGTGTGTGTGTGTGACAGACCTAAAGAATACATTCTTTCCTCCAATCAATACTCTCCATTCCAATGTGCGAGGGAACGCGTAAACATCCGTCACAAACCCTTGCGCGAGGCGCTGCTCCATTGTCTCCTGGCAACATAAGCTGCAAGTGATTTACGTCCGCACCGTTACGTCATCATTCTCAGTCTCGGCCCCCCCACCCTTTTGAGGAAGGAAGCTCGGGGATCTACCTGCGACGCCAGCCACATTCGTCTGCGAAATACAGCAGCAGCCACCCGGGATTGAAACCCACGTAGACGTTGGCGCGTAGGCGCATAAAGAAGACGAAGGAACTGCGTCTCTTGCAATACGGCTTCGTAACAGGGTGACGAGTTGCGGAATCGAATGATCCTCACTGGGTGATGCACCCGACATTCCAAGTTCACATACACATATATACCTGTGGAGATGCTTACTCGAGGTGGCCTCCTTGCGGCCAAAGGTTAAGATTGAAGACCCCTGACATATCCAAGGAGACTATATACAGGAGTGGAAACTTCTTTACTTGGGGATAGGGTTCGTTATGTATGACAAAAGTCGTCAGTTGACAAGTACGAACCCGTCATCAGCGCCGTCAGACGGTGCCATTGGAACATTGGTTTAAAAGATTCGATTCCCTCAATCCTTCACGTGTATTGTAACCAAGGAGACTACATAGTAACTGTTTACATTTACATTTTCCTTACAGTGAAGTTTAACGACTTCTCGGTAAAAGAGTTATACGTTTGGCTGTTTTACATGGGTTTTGGATTGAAGGAATCGGTTTTTCTTTTAAACCAGATGAATTAGTTCCATTTGTCACCGTATCAGAGCGCCGACGACGTTCTTCGTTCTCCTTGGTTACATATCAATATTACAGCCGCTTCAGCGATGGACCTTCCAAGACCTACTTCATCATACCACTGACTACACAGCCCCACAAAAAAAAAAACTCTGTATCGGAGACCCGGATATACGGATTCGACGGATTTTTTGATGCTGAGAACAATGCCGTTGTCCCCAAAATGATCCATCGTGTCAATTTTTAGTTATCGCCGAATTACCTCGGCAGGTTTTCTTGAAAAAAAAATTGCAATTTTACACGTAACGCGTCCAGAGGGTAAAGTGACAAAGAACAATAAAATATAATAATTTTCCAAGCGAAGAACCCAAAAGAATATCCAGATCCTAGAGGAGTGAGAAAGCAAAATCTGATGGAAACTAAATTCAGCCTGTCCCGCGTTTATTGACACAATACATATCTTTGAATAAGAGAAATTTATGCTAAATTTATCAAGAAATGAGCGTTCAGACTCTTCCGCCTCTATCAGATACTTTACTCGACGTATTCTGTTCTATCATCTGGCAAAGTTACAGGATGATCCGAGTTATTACAGTTTGTGCGGAGCTTCCATCAAACATTCACCTTCAACAGTTTGGGAAACCCGGATACTTTTGTTTAAAATTTTAATGAATCCTCGTACAAGTAATGTTCTATTAGCTTTTTCCTTCTTGTTTTTGCAACCAGGGCACCTCCATGTTCCTTGTAAAATTGCCATTTTTTTAATGAAAACCTGCGGCGATAACTAAACATTGACCAATGTATCTTTCTGGGGACATTCACATCGTTCTCGGCATCAAAAAATTCGTCGAATCCATACACCCAGGTCACTGGTACAGAGATTTTTTTTTTGTGGGGTTGTGCTCTCGTTCGTATAAGACATTCCCATATGACAGATAAATATAATGGAAAAGCGCGCTTTCCCGGGGAGGGTGGTATGAAAGCACGTGGTGGGAGAGCTCGACTCTTGTGCCATTGTAAAGGAGAGGAGTGAAACTAGTGCTATCCTGCGGTTAAATTGAGATTCAACACTATAGTAGTTCAAATTCCCACCACAGCGTCACACACATTCCCAACGCCAGGCGCGAGTTCACAAGTATTTTGGGATGGTCTAGCACATTCGATAATCTCTGGGATGGTCAAGTAGGTCTTGGAACCTACTTCATTTATGGAAAATATGCTAATCAGTATTTTAAACAAAAGAATAATTTTAATAGGAATTGTTAATAATTTAACACGTGCATTAACAGTTTTTGTTTCATTTTAATCGGACAATTATTATAGAAATTATTATAGACTGAATTTCTATTCCACTTTAATCTAGTGAAAAATACAAAAAAATTACTGTAAATATTCGATTTATAAAGGAAGATGCCTTAAGTTAGCTTTTCCGCGGGTTTAACTCACAAATGGGTTGTAGGCATTATTCTTAACCAATCAAAATATTATTTTGAATTTGTTTCCTAATAATATTAGTACTTTCTATGTGGTTGGTAAAGCTTTATATTATTTATAAGAAGTTTGAACGGATTCAAAATAAGGAAGTACATAGTCTAATGTTAAACATGTGTAGAAATCTTTAGTCTTAAATATTTTCAAATATATTTAGAAACAACATTATCTTTGCAGCATAGTGCCAATATTGATTTTTCCAACTGTACAAATTATATGAGAAAAGTTATCTGAAATTACTAAGGTAATTAAAACGCTCATAACTTTAGATGATGTGTAGCATTGTGTGTGNTCACTACACAGCCCCACAAAAAAAAAAACTCTGTATCGGAGACCCGGATATACGGATTCGACGGATTTTTTGATGCTGAGAACAATGCCGTTGTCCCCAAAATGATCCATCGTGTCAATTTTTAGTTATCGCCGAATTACCTCGGCAGGTTTTCTTGAAAAAAAAATTGCAATTTTACACGTAACGCGTCCAGAGGGTAAAGTGACAAAGAACAATAAAATATAATAATTTTCCAAGCGAAGAACCCAAAAGAATATCCAGATCCTAGAGGAGTGAGAAAGCAAAATCTGATGGAAACTAAATTCAGCCTGTCCCGCGTTTATTGACACAATACATATCTTTGAATAAGAGAAATTTATGCTAAATTTATCAAGAAATGAGCGTTCAGACTCTTCCGCCTCTATCAGATACTTTACTCGGCGTATTCTGTTTTATCATCTGGCAAAGTTACAGGATGATCCGAGTTATTACAGTTTGTGCGGAGCTTCCATCAAACATTCACCTTCAACAGTTTGGGAAACCCGGATACTTTTGTTTAAAATTTTAATGAATCCTCGTACAAGTAATGTTCTATTAGCTTTTTCCTTCTTGTTTTTGCAACCAGGGCACCTCCATGTTCCTTGTAAAATTGCCATTTTTTTAATGAAAACCTGCGGCGATAACTAAACATTGACCAATGTATCTTTCTGGGGACATTCACATCGTTCTCGGCATCAAAAAATTCGTCGAATCCATACACCCAGGTCACTGGTACAGAGATTTTTTTTTTGTGGGGTTGTGCTCTCGTTCGTATAAGACATTCCCATATGACAGATAAATATAATGGAAAAGCGCGCTTTCCCGGGGAGGGTGGTATGAAAGCACGTGGTGGGAGAGCTCGACTCTTGTGCCATTGTAAAGGAGAGGAGTGAAACTAGTGCTATCCTGCGGTTAAATTGAGATTCAACACTATAGTAGTTCAAATTCCCACCACAGCGTCACACACATTCCCAACGCCAGGCGCGAGTTCACAAGTATTTTGGGATGGTCTAGCACATTCGATAATCTCTGGGATGGTCAAGTAGGTCTTGGAACCTACTTCATTTATGGAAAATATGCTAATCAGTATTTTAAACAAAAGAATAATTTTAATAGGAATTGTTAATAATTTAACACGTGCATTAACAGTTTTTGTTTCATTTTAATCGGACAATTATTATAGAAATTATTATAGACTGAATTTCTATTCCACTTTAATCTAGTGAAAAATACAAAAAAATTACTGTAAATATTCGATTTATAAAGGAAGATGCCTTAAGTTAGCTTTTCCGCGGGTTTAACTCACAAATGGGTTGTAGGCATTATTCTTAACCAATCAAAATATTATTTTGAATTTGTTTCCTAATAATATTAGTACTTTCTATGTGGTTGGTAAAGCTTTATATTATTTATAAGAAGTTTGAACGGATTCAAAATAAGGAAGTACATAGTCTAATGTTAAACATGTGTAGAAATCTTTAGTCTTAAATATTTTCAAATATATTTAGAAACAACATTATCTTTGCAGCATAGTGCCAATATTGATTTTTCCAACTGTACAAATTATATGAGAAACGTTATCTGAAATTACTAAGGTAATTAAAACGCTCATAACTTTAGAGATGATGTGTAGCATTGTGTGTAATAAAGAAATCTCTTTTTAATTTTTGTGTCGAACCTGCGTCTCTAGATTTGCCTTTCGCTGCATCCATATATTGCTCTAAAACTAACATGACGTGACTTATCTCCACAACATTACATCGAAGAATAATTACTTATCACAACAATATACTCTTTGAACATTATTTATGAAAGATAACGCATATCATTCTAAAATTGTCTGTGTTTTAGAAGATCACTGCGAAAGTAGAATACGCCGGTGAACCTAACATTCTTCATGAAAACTATTTGTGAAGTCTTATATGTTGCCTTTTTCAATGTTGTTTGCTTGCATATATTGGTGAATTTTTTATTCTTTGTTCTTTGTATACTGTGAGATGTTTCGTTTAAACGAGTATGTTTTAGGATATTTCTTGTAATCAGTGTCAACTGGAAGAGAAATACATAATAATTGTTGCCTTCCTCTTGTTCCAGCACACATTAACGGGTCATTCCGGGAAAGTGATGACAGCCAAGTTCCTGGGTGAACCAACCAAAGTTGTCACTGGTAGTTACGACCGCACCTTGAAGATATGGGACTTACGTAGTAAAAGTTGTGAGTAAAAGTTGATTCATTTACAAAACCTCAATTTATTACCATTGTTGGTAATTTACTCTCGCGAAACGTCTGAATGTAGGTGGCGTTGTCACCTTTCCGCGTAAATTATGAGCGATGGTATTTACTCATTTCCCAAATGTGAACCAAGCTGATAAAATGCAGAGAAAATTCTAACATTTTTTTCGTTTTTTTCTTCTCTGAAAATCGACGAAGTTAATTAGTATAAAGTATAAATTTATTGTCAAAAAATGTACAGTACAAACTGCGTATGACCACGTCGAGAACAATAAACTAATTTACTCTCCGGAAGCAAGCAAGGGACCATCCCATCAATTCCGATCAAGGGCAATTCCTAAGGCAGAGGCGGATTCAAATTATTTTTTTGCGTAAGTTCCTAGATAAGATAAAAAGTTAGCTGCGAGTTATAATACATATATAATGTCAATATGTTTGTAATTTAACGCAAATATGTTTGTAGATTTACATGTACAAGTTATTATCGAAGTATAACTCTTTATTTCAAAAGCACACGAAGCTTTGCCCCTCTATTAGTGTACTTTCTCAGCGTTAAATAAATAAATTTTTATTGCAAAAAAAAAAAGAAACCAGTTACAAACTGCTTATAACCATGTGGAGAACAATAAACTAAATTACTCTCTGGAAGCAAGCAAGGGACCATCCCAGCAATTTCGATCGAGGGCAATTCATAAGGGCAGAGGCTAAGGATTTAACATTTCAGCTTCACTTTACTCCTCAGATACGAATAAAAATCGTTAGCTACGTTTTACAACATCAACAAAATACCAAAACATTTGTATTTAATAAAAAAAAAAGAAAACACACCCGAATATAATACGAATGCTGAAGAGCATTTCTGTCAAATGTCAAAAGTGTGAAATTTAATGTTAAATTTCCTTGCATCCGGTGAATTTAAAAAAATGTGAAGTGAATTTGGTTCCAGTATTTCTGTCGGATTGATGGAGTTCGGAATTTAGGAGAGGATTTCTAAAAGTACCAGAATGACGCATTATTTAGGAATTACCAATAACGAGTATTTTTTAATTATCCAACGTTTTAGTTTTACTTAAATTTTTTGAGATTTCGTCAAAAGAAAACTACATACCACGTATTTTGGATGTTCGGCTATTTATTGTAGTCTCTTCGTAGGTGTGTATTCTTACTTATCACGTTCGCGATATTGCTGTCTCCTTCCTTCCGTATCTCATTCCTAACTTTTCGTCGTGCTCTTCAGTACGTCTTGCGCATAATGGAATAGGAATAGCCCCATCCCAGTTTCCACGACAGTCACTTGGCGAAT
>NNCF01128097.1:1533167-1559112 GCA_002313205.1 Laupala kohalensis | reverse complement strand
AGTTTATCACCTAAATTTCAATTTCAAATAGCAAAAAAAATAACTTTGTGGTTTTTTATAAAATTATGTAAGAAATTATGTAAGATGTTCTGATTGCTTTGTTCTCGCGACAATAATATCCTAATTATCTTTATATTTATTTATTGATATGTCTTGGAAATAGAATATAAATCTTACTCTCCCAGAATCAAAAGAACAGAATTTGTATATTAGAGATTCTTTTATATAAATTCTAGTAACATTATTTCTTTTATAAACTTTTTAAATGGGTAAAATAAAGACGATCACAATATAGAGTAACATGTTAAAAACAACCCTCTCCTAATACAATGGCTTTAATATCGCTCTCTAGTGCAGACTGAGAAACGTATTTGGGAAAGTGTGTGCAATAGTTTTGCACTACTAGTTTGAAAAAAAAAATTTTTTTTTAAGTATAATAGTCTTAGCACCTTTTGTTGATTTTGAATTTGTTAATTTATATAAATGTACGTTTCCGCGGCTGGAGTCAATATAAACTTGTTTGTCCGGGAGCACAGACTACCTTAGACTCTGAGGTAGTTCATCTCAAAGCACAGACTACCTTAGACTCTGAGGTAGTTCTGTTTACTGACACATGGATTGTCTATATATTATTAATCTATAAAATAGACAAGTCTATGTAATTAATTTTTATTTAGACTCGTGTCCTCTCGTATTGTGTTCTTATTCGAAATATATTCTGAAAAATATCTTAAAGGATAAGTTTCTTCATAATATAGTACGTTAACATGTGTGGTTGGCAATACAGTTATATATTGGGTAAAAAGCAATGTGTTTAAGGTGGAATAATATTTTTATCTACCATTGATGTATGTCAATTTCAATAGATGCCGCTCCTAGGCAAGAGCCTAACGTGTCTTTATAAAAAAAATCCGCCTCTACCCGAAGGAAAACCGGAGAAAAACCCGGACGAGGATGGTATAGTTTCTGGAGTAGACCCTTTTTTTGTGTGTGTTTGTGTACCTGTGTAATGGACAAGTCAAATAAAAAATTGAAGTATTCCCAACTCAATCCTTTGTTGTTGTTGTTTTTTACAGTGCTGATGAGTTTAAAGTGGGTTGTGATTGGGCAAGAGCCGCCTTCAGTCCCGATGGCCAGTTTGTGGCGGCGGGATCAGCGGACGGCGCCATTTTCGTGTGGACCGTCAAAGATAATAAATTGGAGATTGTCCTTAAGGAACATACGTAAGTACTTCCTCGCTATCCCCTTTTACCATAAGGGGACCATCTATATGCGCCTCGGCTGTCCGACTGATCGTGTAGCGCTCGCGGGCCAAGATAAGTTTCTCTATTCGCTTTCGATCGAAGCGACAGGGGTTTCGCAAAAAAGTTACCCGACGAATAAAAGGAATGGTTCATATTTTCATTCACGTTTTGAAATTTATATAATTTCATTCTAGAAAAATTAAGTTGTAAAATTCTTTAGCTTTAAAAAGTATTTTAATATTTATTATTATACTATAATGATTTCCTATTGCGAACACAATTTTCTGTTTTCTCTCTCTGGCGTTGTCCGGATTTTGTTTTTACTCGTTAGATGAACGAACCCATTCACCGGAAGGAAGCCTCGCAGGTCGAATTTTTGCTTCCGATGCAAGATACAACTGCGGCAGCGCGGTTGCACCATTTCATTAAAACGCTTATAAAATCTTAACCATTCGTCCAAACTTTTTACGATTTAAAGATGTTTTTTTAATCTGTTAAATGCACAAAACAAAGAACTCACTAAATTTGATAAATATTGATTTTTTTCCTTCTTAAATTCCTCACTTAAATTGAAGTATTTCAACACTTCTATTTTTCATGTTTTTTTCGATAATTTAAATCAACGTTAGTAGATAGACGTATGCTCTTGCGGACTTTTTTTGGTAGAACTCTTCGAAGCGAACAATATTGCGCCACTCATAGTTGCCATCTATCTCTAAGCGTTTAGGCAGCGTTAAGTGAATATGGCCGATTTCCCCCCCCCATTTCATCGACGTTTATCTTCAACTTCAATTTTTATTTTTATCTTTTCATTCATCTAAAAAAATAAAAGTTAACCTATGTTCATTCTGGACATCTTAACTAACTATCTCCTTTTGCTAAGTTTCATCACGATGCTATCTGTGCTTTAGTCGTGATTAAGTATCAGGCAGACAGACACATTGGCTTTCGCATTACGCATTTATATCTATGAGTATGGATGAGACAATTACGTAATCTTACACGTACTGAAAAATAGAATGCAATAGAAATATTCTACTAGGAGGAATCACTATATTGCAAATGATAGAATTCACCTGTAATTTGATTTTTATTTACATTGTTTGTCAGTTTAAGATTTCATCGGAGATGAAAATGTGGAATACGATGAAATTCTCGTTCCTGTTATAATAAAAACGAATATTTTTCTCATTGCGCTCTATTGCATCAAATACTGTCGTGGCAGCACCTGCAAGACATTGTTCCCGGAAATTGTATCAGAAAACACGAGAAAAGTTCCATATCGTTGTTTCCTCTTTTCCGCTTCGAGGGATAAACATCTTCTACGATGAAATAAAAACGTCATTCTCGAAACGAAAGGAACATTTATCTCCACGATACTTTGAGGCGTGTGGTTCAGAGAGTTCTAGAAACGGATGTATTCACTCCGTCGATATTCAGTCGGCTGCGTTCGAATATTTCTCCGCTGCTGCGCAGGTACACGACGCACTGAGCCGTTGTAGGCTATGGCTCGCTATCTCTCGCTAGGTGAGAACTATTCAAACTATCGATATATTCGATACACTCTTGAATATTTTTGTCATATATTTACTAATGAGAACGAACAATTCACTAACGAATAACTTGATTCAAATAACACTTGATTTTTGGTTTTAAAAAATATTTTCAATGTGTAGTAAATAAAATGTAATTTTTTACGCTTATATTGATCCATGTGCATGTTCCCCTATATTTCTGTCACTCGTTCGTTTTCCAAATTGAAATTTTATCGAAGGACTTAAGTTGCTCTTAATTTTATTGAATTCATGTAAAGTTAATATAGAAGCGAACACGATGTCTCATTTCCCAGATGCCCGAGAGTCCAGAAGTCATAGATAGTACGAAATGTGCAGAAAATGTACTCTCTGTTTTGTATAAAACGCGTTCTAGTAAAATAATTCTTTTTATTTTAGCAAAAGAAACAGAAAACTAGCAGCAAAACGTTCCATTTTTTAGAACTATTGTAACGAATCAAATTAGAAAAGCAATTTTTCATACGTAAATTTTTTTTTCTTGTGAAAAAATGCTGAAATGGTGTTCCAGAAATACCAAAAATACTCAAAAGGTTTATTAACAATAATACTATTGTTAACAATTCAAAGCAGATAGAAAATTATCGATAGCTATCGATAGCCATACTGTCGAGGTGTACCGATACCCTAATTTCTTATAGTTTTGTATCGTAATTCATATCTCATTTCGTAAGAGTGAGAAAGCTGGGGCCGAGCGCATTCGCATTCAACCTCTGGCGACAGGTATTATCGGGGTTCTTCCCGTTTCCCCTGCCATTCATTCCACCACAACATTCACTCATCATCGTTCCCCCTCGGGACATTCATTGATCATCCGCCTCGGCGAGGTGCGTCAAAAGATCCTCTCTCTCTCTCTCTCTCCGACAAGAGGGAAGAGAAGTTAAAGAAAAAACTCACGCCCGTGTGTTCGTTCTGAATGAGTCCTCTCTCTAAAGATTAGCAACGTAATTCCATTGTTGACTCGTCTACTTCACTGTGTATTTTCCTGTTCAGGTAAAGGTAGCGTAAGTAAAATTAAATCATTTTGAAATATCTGGAATCTGCGTAAATAAACCGAGTAGTATTCGTCGGTCTTTTGAATGAAATAATAATTGCATGTATTAATGATGGTGTAATAATATATTGCGTCTTATGAAAGAAGCACTTATTTCCGTACAAAGGCCGACTTTTAAATTAGAAAAGTGATGGAAGTTTACTTTGATTTTGTCGTAAACGTTGCGTATTATTTTTTATATCTTACCGGGCATCACACGAAGATATTTCACGTCTTCCGAGGTCAGATGCTCATGTGACGAAACCGTTTTTTGCTCGGCCGCTTCCATGTTTGTACATTTCAAAAGAGTTCCTGAATATTGTTTCTGATATATTATTAACAAATAGATAGAAATTAAATAGTGTTTTTTCTTCGTTATTTTTAATATTGTAATTACAACAGAGAGAAAACTATGACATATCTTCGTGGTTCGACTCACTTGAAATTCGCTAGTCTCACCTTTTGAACCTTCCGTGCGTCTTTGCCTTTTGAATAATTTCAATAGGGCGCTTTATTCACAAATATTATTTATGTACAAATGTGTGGCGANCTCAGTTTTCTTAATTTCCACCCTCCTACGCGAAACCATCCGTAACCCGATCGTTCTTTTGATTTGAGACAGTCAATGTATGGTTTTCTGCCCCATTGTCCAGCTACTAAGGTTTGTACGATAAGTGACCTCTTTTCCAGTCTGATAGTTTCTAATTCACGACGGTATAAGTCTTGGAGTTTTCTCTTAATATCTTTTAACTCTCGTTTAATGACGGACTATTCTGACTCTCACAAGTGATTCCTGTTTATGAATTAAATTTTTAATTTGCCTGTCCCATTTTCCTTCTGTATTAGAGTGGTAAGACTGAGTTACAAGAGGGTTCCTGGTACCTGCCCTTGTCGAAAGCCGATATTTAATTGCTCTTAATTGGAGAGTTAGTTCAATGGGAAGCAACCCAAATTCCCATAAAATGCCAGTGTTCGCTGTGCATTGAGCAATGCCCGGCTAGCTCAGTCGGTAAAGCAAAAGACTCTTTTGAATAAAGAGCTATGAAGAATTGTTCGTCGTAGCTTGACGCTGTGCGCAGTAATTATTCTCGGATCAAGAGCAGCGATAGCTAATTGGTGACGGGAACTCCATAGTCTAAACCTCGGGGAGTTTTGTGTCGCTGCATGAAACAAGCGCCTCTCGTTTATTCCTTTCCTTCCTTTGTTTTAGCTTCTGTGTATTCCTTTGTTTTTATATTTTCTGCGAAATCCACAGATTCATTTTTGGGGTATCGAACTCAGGAGTGCATATTAGTAAGTTTCAGAGACAACAGTCATTCACAACCACTGATTAGCAACCAATTTTAATCCTTTTTCTGCAGTTATAATTCATCAACATTAACCACACTTTGTATTTTAGTTGCAGTAATCCTTAAGAAGAATACTTTGAAATTTCAAATAATTTCCCCGACTACGTTTTGCGTTTTCCATTCCACACACATTGTTCACGATGCATAAAATCAATTTTGAGCGTGTTTTGGGGAAACTCTAGAACACAGTGTGACTTTGTTTATCCCTCCACTTTCTCAATTTTTACCCTTTTTGCGATGAGTCTTGTCCTTTTCTTGCTGAGTCGACGCTGTAGTGATTTAGCCTTTATCAGCGATTATATACTTTACCTGCTCTTCGCATTTATCTCTATCCGTTAAAAACACTTCCCCTCCTCTTTCTACTGTCTTTTCCTTCATGTCTTCTTCTACTAACCCAGAGAAAATAGACAGAGAAATGGAGAAGTACGAGAAAAATTCCCATAGACGAATTTGGTTCCTTTTTAAACTTATGTTCTTTTGGAAGTGTTTTGTAACCATAATTATCCACTATATTACATTTTTTTCATTAAAAAATATTTATCTATAAACACACGTATGCAAATTCTAAAAAATTATATTTAATAAAAAACAAAGTCTTCTTGATATTTACAAGTACTATGAAAATAAGAAAAGGAAAGTGCGCATTTTCACTTTCATAGAACAACCTTTTTTGTAATCAATTTTATAATCTATAAAATGTATTATAACTATTTTTAAGATACGACATATGCCTGAAGAAATATTTACAGAAAAAAACGTTTTTCTGGACCTTTCACCGTGAATAAAGTTTTAAGCGCCTGGGATCGATGAAGACTTTTGATATTTCGGTTGAAATTATGACCTTAAGGTATATTCAAAATTTCATCTGTATAGGAAGATTTCCTTTCTGGAATGTGTATTTTCCCTCCACTTCACGTGTATGGTGGAGGAGGGGGGGGGGAGATTACTTTCGTCCCATTTCTCTTTCTTTTCGTAAAACTTTATGTTGAAAAGCTATATCTGCCACTGTCTTAGGGTCGTTAATCGGAATTGATGTGATGGTCACTTGCTTGCTTCCGTAGAGTAGATTAGTGTAGTGTCCTTGGCGTGATCAAAGTAACTCCTTTTCTGACGATAAGTTTATTATTATTTGTTATTTTATTTTTCCGTTAAGACGTGGCAGTAGAAATGATACGCTTCGTCTGAGATAAAACTCGGAGGTAACTTTGATAAAATAATGTCCTTTGTCAGCATTCCTCATCATTGGTTCCTATTCTTTGAGAGCGTCTTCTACTCGTAACCGCATTTTCTTCCGTCCTTCCTTTCTTTGTCTGGATAGCGTTGCACGCAGTTGGTCGTCGCTGTTCTTTCGTATTTCCATTCAATTTTAAGAAGATAAAACTTTCAGGGCGCCAGCATCTGTAATAAGATTATGGTCGAATGTACTCCCTAATCAGCATGAAAACGTGACTCTTTAGAAACCGTAAGAGAATGAAAGTGGTTTCCCTAATGCAAGTCGGAGAAAGGAGAGACTGGAAGAGGCAGGTTTTTTGTAAGGAAGCGGACCGCACTGAGATTTACGGAACGCGCAGATTAGAAATAAAATACTCCTTCACTGGGGGATGTTATCTCTCCCGGAGAAAAAAAGTAGTCTTACGAGGAAGGGTGACACCTTTGGTGCTCACTCCAAAAGGGAACGAGGCTCTCTGCGTTGTTTATCTCAACTCGGAATTAAACATTTCGCTTCCGCGTTTATCGGACGAAATAAAAAAAACACATCCAATTAATGTACAGTTGTGTACATAAATTCTGTAGCCCTATTCTGACCCCTTTTCTTCGAGTAGAGGCGGATTTCTTTATACAGGTTCTCTAGTCTCTTGTCTAGGAAAATAATAAATCTTGAATTTATTGTTACTTAAATACTTACGATGTATAAAATAACAATTTTCCGAGTAATCATCGTTCGATAATAAGACGTATTTGTGAAATAATTTTTGTGTTTTTTGTTAAATACAAATTTGTTGATATTCTATTGACGTAACTAACTTTTTATCTTCTCTAGGAGTTTGTTGAAATTTTTGAATCCGCCTCTGCCTCAGGGCCCTTGATGGGAATTGATGGAATACGTCCCTTTCTTGCTTCCAGGGNTGGTCATACGCAGTTTGTAACTGCTTTTTTGCCAATAAATTTATTTATTTATAACCCTGTTATTTTATCACCTTGTCCGTGTCCAAAAATGAGTTTCTAAATAACTCTTGCAGCCTTGTTTTCCACACAATTCTCGTATAGTTATTACCCTTGAATTTAGGAACTCGTATCTCGACTTCAGTGCCATAAACTATTCGCAAACTACGAAAGAATGAGGGCGAAATGAGAAAGAACCTGCCGGATATAAATCTGTAATTCGCCGTTAGGGGCGCTGACAGATGTAATAGTCGTGGAGCGCGGGAACGCCTGAGGAATACGAGATGTGCGCAGTAGACCTGGCGTTCTTATGCCGAGAGGCGTGTTCTCTGGAAAGTGAATAAAAAGGAGGGATTGACAGATACGTGAATCGGAGACGTTGTGTAAATGTGGAGAGTCGGTTTTGAAAGGATCCGCATCGCAAATAAGGAAGTTGAAGAATGGAGGAAGAGAAATGGATCTGACGTGACAAGGTTCCGCGTGATAAAAGAGGATGGAATGGAACGTAAGTGGTTTCAGATCTCGGTAGAAAACATTCTGATAGATATGAATTAGAAGAACTTTACCTTTCCTTGGGTTAGTATCATTGTCCAAAAAAAGAAATACTCTGGGTATGTAACGAAGCAGGCGCTTAAACGGAGGCAAACCTAAAACATGTAACAGTGGACGTAAATTATTAAACAAATCATATTTTAACTTGGCATTTCCTCTTCATAAATGAAAACGTTTACTTGACATAAGGCAGCTTTACGCAATCATTCAGTTACACGATTACACAAAGTTAGAACCATTTAATTATGGCTTCCACACAACAGAAGGAATATTAACTCATTTAACGACCATAACTGCCCTATGGATTTCGTCAAAAAGATTTAATACGTCACAATGTTCAAAAGATTACCTTCAATGAAACTGATTTAGTTACCATTCATGAAGTAACAAACACTGCAGTCATCTCACAAAATATACTGACATACTTCGAGTTATGAACATTAAGTAATATATGCTCCAAGGGCAATTATTATAATGCATCATGCTTGCACTTCGCTGTGCTTCATACCGACGACAAAACTCGCAGTAACTGCCACCGACCGCTATCTGCAACGGAACTTTCTCGGTGCGGCCAACTGCATAGTACTACACCTATCCGTACTACCAACTCGGGTTTCACCCTCTAATGACAATGAATGTAATACTAATGACAATTTATCACATATTTCTCGTATATGAGGTGTACCACATCTAATATCATTTGTTATCTTGTTTCATTTTTGTAAAGCGATCCATCAGAATTTCACGTAGAATTCCATTCGCGTTCCGCATTGAGCTGCCTTGAGTTCATCTGTCAAGAATGACGTTTTTTTTTGTTTTGTTTTTAAATTTTCTACTTGTGCTATTGCTATTACATACTGAAGAAAATGGCTAGAATGTTTTTGCTTTGTTAAAATTTTGTATTTGTTATTTTTTTTTGGTTGAATTAATAACTTCTTGTTCTTCTTCTTTATATAGTACTAAAACATTACAATGTTTGGACTTTCAGTGCAACTGTTCATGAGGCACCACTATATTAAAAAATTTAAACCTTTCTAATTAAAAAGAAGAATAAATATTTTGGCACTTGATGAAGTGTAGTTTCAAAAGTAAAAACGTTGTTCTGTTAAACTGTAAAATGTTAAATAAATTACGTTACTATCATTATATTATAGTTTGTAATATTACTATAGTTTGATGGGCTCTAATGACCTCGATGTTGACGACCCCTTAAGCCCCCCCCCAAAAAAAAACAAAAAAACAACAACTATAGTTTTTATCTTCCTGTTGAAATTTATTTGTATTTCTTTTTACTGAAATACCGTATTAACACTCATTGTGGAATCAACACAATAAATCAGATAATGATCCGACTGGTCAGACACAGTCATTTGACTTTTCAGAAATAACATTCGCTACCTTAACTATATACCAAGACATGAGTACTCACGTCACGAGAGTTAATAAATTAAATATTTTTAGTTAATTAATAATAGTAATCTGTAAATTGCCTTTAAGGTTTAGAATCATTTTTAATCTCGTTTTTCTGTTGTTGTTTTTTCATAATTTGAGATGTACCATTGTTTACTAATTGGTGGTTAGGCTGCCAGACGCACCATAGACATGGGGTGGGGTCATAGGGTTAATGGGGTTAGTTCGAATGTAGTCATGAATTTATAGCTCCGCGAAGACGGACAAAAAAATCCCAGCAATAACGATATTCCAAGTCCAGGCGATCACTGCGCACCGGCGAAAATATTTTACGATAAGAAAGATCTGGGACTCCTAATCCTACAACCGAGTGTGTGAATTGTAACAAAGGGTTGTTTTTTTTTGCAGTTAGATTCATTTATATAAAGAGAAATAAGCATATTTCCTCCCTTCACCCTCTATGCAAATTATTTCCACACGAGTATGTAGCTGCTGAAGATATACTCATGCTTACATTGGATTGAACACATTATTAATATTTAGAACTGCGTGACCCGGGGATGATAAATTTATGTTTTCTTACACTCGAATGTTTGTTTTACTTCAATTTCTACTAAAAGTGCGAAAAAACGAAATTTTAAATTGTGAATATTTGTTTTACTAATTCTCTTGGGAAATCGGTCGTATTTTCGTACGACTGTAGAAATGTCCATCATGTCAAATGCCCATTATCATTCGAAAAGGAAGATTGGAAAAAGCGCCTTCTGCGTAGTCTTAGCCCCTATACACATCTGTTGTGCGGGTTGCGTAATGACGGCGTTGAAGAAGTGTTTGAAATATGGGGCATTCTGAATATCACATACACTGCCTGTGTTTCTTAAAAACAGAAATAAAAATGTGATTGAATTTATTTAATTTTATAATTTCAAATATTGTTCACTTAATATAGTAATAAAAAAGTGCTAGATTATTTGAAAAAAAGATATAATTTTTTTATCGCGAATTTTACGATTGTGAAGACAGTTTGTTCAAATTACATTTATAAAGGAATTTCGATATGAGTTAAGGAGTGAACAGTATTGCAGTACGTGTTCGTTGAGGAAAAGAAAGGCAAAACAGAAATTATGAACTGTAAAATTTAAGGCGAATTGTTCGTACGTACTAAAAAGCACACTAGCAAAACTGCGTGTAGGTAGCTGTTTTTTTATTTAAATTAATGGGAACCTAAAACTTAAAGTTTGTAAGTACTACTAAATTCATTCGCACATAAATGGCTGTGGGCGCTACACGTGAAATATTAAGTTCAGATGACATAACCATGTAGTTGAACTGAGTACTCGATGTGTAAAGTAATTCGGGTTAAATACTTGACATGACACGACATACTAACCGTATTACATGTGGTCGGATAAACCTGAAGATTCTTGCTGTATTTCGCAGTTTATGACATTGCGATGCCCCTCCCAGGGGACTCACATCTAGTAAGTACGTGTTTGGCAAACAAGGGGCCCCGAGCTGAGTCTGGTATTACTTCCACTTACTTCTGCTATTCTCTTTCCTTTCCCTTTCCTGACCTCCCTTGGTCACCTCTTGTTCTTTTCGATCCTGACGTACTTAGGGCTAGGGAATCTTTCATTTTCCTCGTTGTAATGTTTTGATGTAATGATATATTGTAATTCAGGAGGGTTTTTAGTGGGTATGGTTGAGTCATTCGGCGACTCCCACACGCGGGGAGAGTCATGTTGGGTCTCCCTGGTGCGTAACTGCATTTTCTCTACCTGTACAAGTTTCTAGGGCTCTAATGACCTTTGGTGTCGACGAGCCGTAACGCTACACACACACAAAGACATTGCGATAAAGCTAGTGGTATTTTGGCGATGTATGGAGTGGGGAAATGAGAAAAAGAAATAGATTAAGGATGTTGGTTGTGCCAGTGGAAGTAGGCAGGAACTCATGAACTAGTTGATCTGATGAAGATGGGATGGTCATTTTGTAAGTGTTTTTCTTTCTTTTTTCTTCCATCAATACAAAAGACCGCCACTTCCAAGCCTTACACATCGAAGTCTCATTCCCTTTCAACACAACTGCACGGAACCGATTCAAAATCGATCTTAACCGTCTGATGGTACCTGATGCTCTCCTCGACGGAGATGACGTCAGAGGTGACGACAGAGGTTCCTCAGCTGGCGAGCAGATGGCGTCGTGAACGACCAGGTGACTGGGTCTGGGACTGGGACACGGGTCTCTTGCAAACCGGGTTTAAAGTGGCACCGCAACTGGTCACTCATCCCCTGAATGGGGATCCGACCCATGTTCACCGGAACAGGCCAGGTGGATGTTGCGTACGGGCTTGAGGAGTCGAGGCGGGTGGTGCCGTGGATAGCTCCTCTGCGGCCAGAGCAGAAAGTCCCGGGTTCGAGTCCCGATCCGTTGCAATTCTCATCTGCTCGTTGACGTTGGAGGTGGCGCATAGTTGATTTCCCTTACGACCAACCACAGAATTTAAAAAAGAAGAACTATAGTGTGGGAAACAAAGGAATCTCGGTACCTTTGACGAGGTCGTGACGTAGGGTGCGAAAACATTGACCGAGTATAGTAGTCTATTTCTATCCTCGTGGCTTGCGTTAAACGAAAAGAGTACATCACAGTTTATATCTCATTAATCGTCTTTCGTACGGACGATGAAGTGGGTCTTTGGCTTTTACGTAAAGAGTTGCCACCCTAACGGATATTGGACCTCACGCTTTTGTGGACTTGAAGGCAACGCATCAAGTTTATATGCTGAGATATAAACTGACGATGTGTTTATCTTGACTTTAGGTCATGGTGTGTTGTGCCGTATGAACTTCAATGGTGTCCTTCTCTGGAGAAGCAAATGTAAAATCAAACCATCTGCCTCGAAGTAACTTTTCCCAAAGTAACCACTCATTTCTCCTTCGGGTAGAGGCGGATTTCTTATACAGATACTCTAGGCTTTGTCTAGGGGCGTGTTTATTGTAACAATAAATCGTGAATTTAGTGTTTTTTCAACTCTTATGATTTTTTAAACACTATACTGAGAATAATCTATAGTTCGATAATAACTTGTACATGTAAATTTACAAACATATTTGCGTTAAATTACAAACATATTGATATTATATATGTATTATAACTCGCAGCTAACCTTTTATCTTATCTAGGAACTTTTGCTGAAATTTTTGAATCCGCCTCTGCCTTAGGGCCCTTGATCGGAATTGATGGGATGGTCCCTTGCTTGCTTCCGGAGAGGAAATTAGTTTATTGTCCTCCACTTGGTCGTACGCAGTTTGTACTGTTTTTTGACAATAAATTTATTATTACATCTACGTAGTTAAGAAGCCAATCATAACTCACGTAAAGCATCTAGGGGGTAGGGGGTATTTGGCACCATTACACAGCGTTACGGCAAATTAAGGGTAGGGGGAGTTATGTGACGTAAATTTTTTTACGGTATGTTTTATAGTGCGCCTTAAAACCTTTAAATTCATATACTCAGCCGCTTAATGAGAGCACGGGGCAAAGTCAGTGTATCAAAATTTGTCCCCCTTTTAAAAAAAAAGCCAATCCGTAAATAGGATGCGAGGAATAGCGTTACGGAAGATAGAGGGTGTTAAATTGTAATGTATTATTAGGTAATTAATGGAAAACCACTTATCTGATGGTGTCCAGAGCATTCATTGCTTTGTGAAAGACCTTAAGGTGGGATCAGCCATCACTCCAAGTTAGTCAAATCACTAAAATTGTTGTCTTTATTTTTATTGTAATTGTTATATAACAACAATATGAATAATAACTCAGAAAAAACATGATTTAATTTGTGTCTATCAGTTAATAATACAGTATAAACAATATTCAGATACGTGTATTAACATGAACAAACATTGCGGCCGAGCGCAACGCTTTCCCGATTTATGCTTCACACTTCAGAAATAGTTAAACGGTTTTCTGTAATGTCTGGTAACTTTTAGATAAAAGTTATGTAAAAAAACTACGGGAAATTTACTACAAATCAAAGCAAGCTTCCAACACTTTCATGATTTCAAAGCTGGTCTTTTTTATTTTGAAATATGTGTTGTTGTTTTTTTAAGTCTCCATGCATTACACCATCAATTATAATTATAATTATTTTATGTCAGTGGCAGATGAAGTGTGTTTTTCAAGATAAAATCTTTATAAGTACAACGTACCTGTTACTCTGGTTATTTAGATACTTAGATTAGTTATTTAATTCTGCTTACGCTAGTACTACCTTAAGATGCAGTTGCAGTTGAGCAACTTCTGTGTCACCGCAGACCTTCTTTCAGTCTCCTACAGGCGTTCAGGGCCTCTCCGTCACGCGAGGAATTCTCAGGAGGGACTCACTTTGTCTCCTGTCCTTTCTTTACACACTTTTGCCGTCCGCTTCTCAAATTGACAGAGTCCCAGAGCAGTCTCTCGTGCTTCAGCTTCCAACAGAGAATTCCCGCACATGCGCTCTCAGTTCGTTATTCCGCTTATCTCGAACAGAGTGACCACCTTTTATCAAATCCGATATAGAGGTGACTTAATAATCGCCTCCAATTCCTCCTGAAGGAATAGAGTTACTGAATTGCGCACGAGATAAGAGAAGATAAGTCGTGAGTTGAGCAGTTAATTTGACGAATGCAGGTCAACTGTAACTTCTTCACCTCTTGTCATGTTGGTACCAACTTCGACGTAGAAATAGATACCTACGAAAGCCTTAAAAATTACCAACACAAAGAATTATGTTTATTGAATTTGAACGCCCAATGGTAGCATAAAAACTATAAACTTTATGGTCAAAAAAGCAGTTACAAACTGCGTCGTGAGACCACGTGGAGGGTAATAAACTAATGTTACTCTCCGGAAGGAAGCAAAGGGATCATCCCATCAATTCCTATCAAGGGCTCTAAACCAGAGGCTAAGGATTTGACATTTCAACACTTTACTCCTAACGATAAAAATAGTTCGGCAGTATTAACATAATACCAACAAATATTGTATTTAATAAAACAAAAAAATCATTTTCACAAGTACGTATTATTATGAACCTATAAATTATTCGGAAAGTATTGTTGATAAATCGTAACTATTAAATAACACTATTTTCGCGAATAATTATTTCAATAGGTTGGCAAAACTGTGCCGCTTTTTTGACGTCGTTTTTATTGTGATTTCTCCAACAAAAAAATATTTTTTGAAGCACTTGTTCCCTCCGTCCGCGTATTTTTCGTAACTGTTCATATCAGCGAAATTTTGTCATTTAATAAACTACACTTAAGTATCCATAAAGCAATATATCTTCACTTCAAACATTTTTTAGTGTTATACGAACATTCGTTCGAGCAAAATTCCTTTTCTCTTTTGATTCTGCAGAAATGTGGTTGATGCTTCGTATCTACTCATTAAAGCAGAAAACTGAATATTATTTTGGAAAAATATTATTCATAATTATCTTGTTGAAATTGCCTTGAATACTCTTCGTGTACTCATCGAGAAATTTGAACGCAGAAAAAAAGTCATTCCGCTCTTAGTTCTCACCACATTTTTTATTCATCTCCTGAAATTGTATTTTTTTTTTCATCATTTCGAAAGTGAACGAAACCGTCGCATGATAGAATATCCGCATCCGTTATTATATTTCTTTTTCAAAATTGAAGGGACTCTATGATCTGTACGTGATTTTTTATTAAAATACGCGTGAACTGGGGAACGTCATGAAATGATGAATAAATTAATATGAAACACAGTTTTAACTCCATCATTTTCCCTGATTTTTACATTCGCAATTTAATATTATTGCAATTATTCTTCACTTGATTCGCAGATATATTGTAGCTTGAATTGTTATTGTAATATTTTTCTCGTTATTTCTATGATTTCGCCTCCTAGTGGCTCTAAACAGGATACGAGACGTGATCATTACATTGAATCACCCACCTCTCACTTTATTCACTGATTACGGATGACGGCTGTTTCTTGTTTTTGCCCCACGTCGGGATTCGAATCCTGACCTTCCAGTCAAGAGTTCGTTTGAGACCTTCTGATTACTTTGTGACCGGGATTGCGGTTATTAACGCGAAGAGGTGTTTATCTCGGATATTAATTACCAACAAGACTCTTACGAAATGCGTGTACGTGAAAGGATATTGTGTAAGGAGATGTATTCGTACATTTGACTCTATTGTGAACGCGAAGCGTCTCTCTTTTGCTTAGCGACGAATGACAAATCAGTGTGGAGATGCGAGCGAGGGAACAACGTGTCTTATGGACCTGTCTGTGTGTCTGTTTCATGTAATTGCAGTGTTCCTTAGGATTATTACAAAGTTCACCGCAAGCGCCTTTGTTTCTTAAGGTGGCGAATAAACGTTCTGTGTTCATGTTAGATGATCTGTGCCTTGTGAATATTTGTGTCTCAGTGTATCTTCTGTTGCGAATTCTCAGGACGAATGGTTTCCATTTTCATGGTGAATTATTTAATATCCTTATTACGGATTCTATCGAAATATGGAATTTCTTTTGATATGGAATTAGTTTGCGTACTTTTTAAAAATTATTTATGGATTCATTTTTTAAAGATCGAAGTTGTGTTCTGTAATAAAATTAAGAACACGCTCGAGAGTGTGCACTATACATTTACAACTTCTTATCAAATTGTTAATTGGCATTCTCTACCATATTCTTGTAATATTCTTTCCATTAAAAATACAAAAACCTGTAAAAAAAATACCGCTTCTTGATAATTTACTATAAGAATTAAATAATGCATTCTCTATCAGAAAAGTGTAAATTGATACGTGGTTTATACACAATTTCGATGTGGAATACACGAGTAAAGGATTTACTTAAGGTAATTATTCTATTATAAGGAGTACTGTCCGTGTAATATTTATATCTCATGTTCCACTTTGTAGACGCTCACTTTCGTTAACTACGTAAACATGAAGCGCTTCATCATTATAATACTTAATTAGAGTATCATTTTTCTTATGTGTGTAAATGAAAAATAGGTCATATGCAAATTAACTGCTAATATGCAAATTAGGACCGGGACGGATTGCATTCTGCAAAATAACGCAGTCGTAGTGATCCACACGCAACATGTGCATGCACCCTCCTCCATGTGGTATAAATGTCCTCCATTTCCTACACGTGGAGAAGACACGTGTTAATTTTCGGTCTGATGAAAATGGCGACGAGCCGGTAATCAAACCCGCGACTCCTGCGATGATCGCAGGGGTGTTAACCACTACACCATCCGTTCTCCCTTCACAACTGTACACCATGATAACCCCTACCTTCGCCATCTTTATCTGAAGCAAATTTATCACATGTCTTCTCCAAGTGCAGGTACTCGGAAGTAATATATGCACAACCCTCCTTATGGTATGGTAGAGGTATGTGTGAATCCAGTATGGTGTGCCACCTGGTTTACTTATCTCCAGTACGAGGATGTGTCTCAGGTCTTCCGCGGTTTAGATCTGGAAGGAAATGTTGTACAGTTGTGGAAAACTAATGGGTGGTGTAGTGGTTAACACCTCTGCGACCAATGCAGCGAATCCCGGGTTCGATGCCAGCCTCGTTACCATTTTCATCTGACCGAAAGTTATCTCGATTAGTGCATTGTTCATGATCGCTTTAGACGTTCATGGTTTCAGTCCGATTTTGTTTTTGCCATTTCGACGTATGCTCCAAATTCTCCTTCACGAAAACATTTCTCAAACACTTTGTCTTACTGACAGTCAGTGGTGGATCTAGACCGTAACTAGGAGCATTTTTGTTTAATAATTATGGTTTTACAACACAAATTTTATAAATATTACCTGTAAATAAAATGCATCAAGTAAACAATTTGATATTATTAATAACAATAATTATTATTTATTTAAGTTATAAAGATGATATTAATTTTATTAATTCGTATTATTATTAATAATAACAATTATAACTAATAACAATTTTTAATCTGGTAACACTTTACAAAGTAGGCCATTTATCAACTTCAGTTCTATCTATGAACTTGTTTTGGTTTGTCCCGGATAAACCGCGTCTTAGTAGATGCAACTACCAACGTTTCGACCATCATGCTGTGGTCTTCTTCAGGGCAGTGTCAGAGTCGTACAGACCTAAGTCTGCAGAGTACTAAGACGCGGTTTGTCCCGGACAAACAAGTTCATACTGACTCCGTTTATATTCAATTTTATCTGGTAAGAGTTCAGGTCCATAGCTCCCTTAACCACCACCCCTCATAGATCCCGCCACTGCTGACAGTGCCACCAAAGTCTTCCGAGAGCCACTCTGATCAGAGAATTGATATCCGCTTGACGAAATCCATCTGTTGGCTACAAGAGTGCGTTCACATCCAGCCTGTTTTGTTGCGATCCACTATATGATGAACTCTTTTACTTTCCAAACACTCAGAGTGTATCGTAAGGGAAGTATTGTAATCGGTCGAAAAAAGAATTTTATGATCTCCATTCGGATCTTTGCGAATTGGCTCCAGAAGAGTCTACTTTCAAATATTGGCGACGATGTCCAATGTAGTTTCGTTAAGAACTTCGTTCTCATGATAACTCTCCAACAACTTGACGCATTNATTGATGTATCGAAACTAAACTTGAAATTTGACCTTGAATGCGTTGGGGGAAGAGAAGAAACCTATTTCAGGACTTCCTGTACACACCGCGCTCCACTTCCGGTTTCTTAATATTGAAATTTTTTTAAAAAAAATAAGCATAGAAGCATTTTGATTGGTCAGTTCCTGTACGTCGCCCCGTTTTCCAGAATTATTACGCTTCATTTGAATCTGCAAATAAGATAATTCCAGAGAGTTCCATTTGGAAGATAGTTGTTCACGCAATCTGTACTTCAATACTTTGATACTTTGGGTTTTAGGATACCATGTATTGTGATGATGAATATGTTACATCCGATTGATTCCAAGGAATATATCACCTTGTAGAATATTTTTAGTATATTATTATTAGTATTTTAAATTTTTTTAATTTGTGCTCGAATTTTTGTGTTTTAAGTTGTGTTTAGTGCCACGAGTCTTTTTGTTATCGACTGTAATTGCAAAGTTGAGTGGAGGCCCTCAATCCGGAGCTTTTATTCTTCCGTTGCAGGGCTGCCGTGACAGCGGTGAGCTTCTACCCTCAAGGCTCCTTCCTCATGAGCGTCGACGTCAAGCGGAAGGCGGTGCTCTGGGCCGACGTCTGACTGCACTCACATCACCACCTCGGGCTCATCCCACTGTCTTCGCTTCACGGGATGGTGACGATCGTACATCACATCGGACAGTTTTTCCACTCGGACGTTCGGGATGAAACTCTCTCTTGAGGATCGTCCGCTGCATGAAAGAGGTGCTCGTCATGGTGACAGCATCGATTTTTCCAACATTAATGTTTCTGAAACGCTGGAGCATAACTTTATAACTTAGTAAGAGCTGAGTTTGTTCTCGAATTAATTATATCATAATCTTAATAATCTTTAGTTCCTCAAGTCATTCTTTTAGTACTTTCTTTTAGTTTATGCTCCAAAATGCGAAATCTGCCGTCGACGCTCTTCGGAGGTGAAATGCGAGTGCGAAATGATATTAGTCTTCAAGAGGTCACCACATAAAAACCAAGAGGATGATTACGTCCAACAAAATACTCTTTAAAATACTCGTTTATATTATACTCGTATTAATACTCTTCATGTCGAAGTATACTAATGTGATACAAACATTACAGATAGATAATAGAGCTCAGCGGATTTGAGGTAATCAAGTCGATGTTTCTGATAGAGCTACTTAATTTTGAAGAACGCTGCATGCAGCTTGGTGTTGATTGAAACTGAGTTTGAAGACAGGATTGTGCCGGTTCTTCGAGAACAATTTTTTATGCCATTTCTTAACTTTGAAAGCCCGCTCCTTCGTTAAGTGTCTTAGCTGCATGGTGTACCTGACTGCGAGGCTTGAAAGGCTATCATGTTGAATCAAGTAATGACGAGTCAAATACTATTTTCTTATCGTGTTCATTCCAATTGGCAATGGAGGAGTACTTGGTTTTTTGTAAACGTTTGGCTATATTGTTTCTAAGGTTTATGGTGTTAAAGTATATGTTTATAACTAATGAATAGAAATATATTAACTGTAAGAATTGAAAGTGATGTTAATGTTTTCGTATTGCTACTTAATTGTTTCATGATGTCAACGTGAAATACGTATTATACAACTTTACTGAGAATTGTTTGTTGCAAAGTAAACCTAACTTTTTCAGGTAATGTTCGTATTTTTTACTTTCAAGAAATAAGTAAATAATGTTCTGTTATATCATGTTTTGATGTTTTGCACAAATGTTCTGCTTGCGACACTTTTCCATTCTGCTGATGAAATCAAAGTACGATTGTTTCTTTTTACAAAATCGTTGTTTCTGAAAGTAGACTCTAATTTTTGAAAATTGCTTTCTGATGCGCAATGCCTCCATAGAACGTTGTTTCCGTTCCAATGTCGGAGTAAATGATTTTTTTTTTAATTTGTTAAGTTCTTCAATTCTTTGAGAGAAAAGTGAAAATTGAACATAAAGGTTTGTACAAACATGTCTATGAAAGAAGTTGTGTATCCTCAAAGAAATAAATAAGTCAAAACATACTCTACATTTTAAGACTAGACACACACACTAATCCTGCATTCATGACTGAAATATAATGGAGAGTACCGCAATAGAAAGACGTTCATTAATCATTTCGACTGTACCAGATGATCGAAAATCTGGAAATCCTAATAATAGGGATTTAACATTTTAACATATAATTTAGAGAGAAAACTAGCTATGTATTCTATGTCATAATCAAAACGAAATATATACAAAAGTCAGTACCGAAAAGAGTGTTGCTATTTTCTAATATGATGTGCGATAGAACCACTCGTAACCGGCCTCGGATCAACAGGTCCTCGAATAGAACAACACAATAGAACAATCTTTTTTTTACTTTCTCACATACGTAGAGTCTCATATATAGAAAGTTTTATAATCGTGAAAAAATCAAAAGCGAGATTTCCACTGATTCTGACAACAGTTGTTTTTGACATAACGTCCGTCCGTCTGTGCGCAGCTATTCTGAGTAAACGGATGAACCAGTTTCATTCGTATTTACGGTAGAATGCACGTGCTATATATTTTTTTACTTTAAAACAAAGGGTACTTCACATGAAGGTCAAAGTACTCTTTTCAGTATATCACAAAAACGGCTCCAACGATATAGCTTATATTTTCTTGACGTAAAGTACAATTAGTATGCATTACATCCGCATTAGCGGTGTATCGCTTAAAAATTTAGTATAGACGCAATAAAATAATTTGTGTGCTAAAGTTACACATTATTTTAGTGTTTCAAGAAGCTTGAATACTATTTAGCTGCGTAAATGGACCAAGCGGAACTGAATACAGTGTTAGTAAACTGAAATGAAAGATATGATGATAATAATGATAAAATACATAGGAGGACAGCAAACGCACTGCAGATACGAAAATTCATCAATTTCTGTCTACAACAAAATTACATTTACTTAACACTTTTACGATATTTATAAGACTGATATGTCGCTATATGTTTTGTAATAATATTTTGAATTTTTATTTTACTTTCAAATTTCAAATAAAGTACAGTAATAAATTCATCTAGTGGCTTTGAACAGGCGTCAAGAGAGCACTGGAAGACGACCAAAATACAGAGGACTTTGTCCCAGAAATGATTCTTTCATTATAGAATTTTTACTCACTCTATGCTGCAGGCGGAGATACGTATATGAGAAAGTCTGTGCAACGTAGTTTCTCTCTCGACGGTAAGTGATGAAGTGTTCCCTTACCTCACACATTCGTTTACACTTGACCTTCAGCAAAATAAACCTGCATCTTTTTTTTATTCTTGGGACTTTAGGGGTCGCCAACGTCAGGGTCTCATTAGATCCCATGCGGATGCGTCAACGACAGCAAATAAGCAAATAAGTCATTACTTTACCTCTCTAAGAGGAATTCAACTTAAGAAACAAGTCATNGTGGTCATACTATGTCACTTTTTTCTTATTAATCAATTCATAATACCTTTTCGACAGTGTGGCAGTCATACTTAGTGGTGAAAAGGCATCCATCACCCTTTTCGCCGCTTCTTTCCCCTAGTAGTCATATACTGTAATGAATACGAATGCAAATAAGAATTCGTTCTTCATCAGAAACGAAAATCATTTATTTATTTTATTATTATTCGCAGTAAATTACTTTCTTGTCCTCGACGTGGTCACACGCATTTTGTAACAGCTCTCTTCACATTAAATTATTTATATATTTATTTATTTATTGTCAGTCTAAGTGGCTTGATGTTGGTATAGAACCTGTACTCAATGTAGCCAACGCTTTTACTTCGCCATCGTCCATAAGAGTAATGATATTTGTACCTCGCGTTATGTTGGCAGGACATTCGAATTTCTCAAAACTTAAGTCTATTGCCAACATGGGCCATCAATTCAATTCGCTTTTGTTCCCGTGGCGCTGTTCTGTACTTTCCGCATCGAGCAAAGTGTGGAACGAATATTACCTTGAGTCTTTGTTTATTGTGTTATTTACTTGTATTTGTTTACAACAAATGCTCACTTTTGAGACTATTAATAATTATTTGGATATAATTTTTTGTGAAATATACTTTAAAGCTTTATGTAAGGTTTTGGTACGTTCTAGCTATTCTTTTAAATTTCAAAATTGTGAATGACTGCGAGCAAAGCAATCATTATCACTTTGCACATCGAGTCTTAAATTCTTCTTTTGCTTCTTGGACGTTATACTCTCTGAGGAGGAAGCGCAAGTGATCCCTCGAGGAAGTTAAACGGTCGTGGATGTAATTTATTTTCTGTTCCATTGCTTTACGAGTCTGTGTTTTCTTGATGTTCTTTTTAGAGAGGAATGTGTGTTTTTGTGCAGAAATTCATCTTCTCCCCATGTTCTGAACTTTGTTAGTAAAAACCATTTCCCTATTTCCTGCAAATCTTTACAACGATGATCATCCTACGGAAAATTGAAAGAAAAAAACCCGGAAAGAAATTCATTTTACTCGTCACGTTATAAAAATTGTGGATTAAATTATATAGCGAAACTATATAATCCACAGATAACTTTTAATAACTTGAATATTTCTTGTTTATAAACACAGTTCAAAAACATTACATATTGATACCTCTCAGCTGGTAATAAACTTTCAGTACAAAACAATTGTATATCAAACCTTCATTCTCGAATTGTTCCAGTCAAATGTTTTTATGTTTCTCATATATGTAGTATATAGAAGGTTTTGTAATCGTGAAAAAATTGGAAAGTTTTGATATTTATAAGTTCGCTGAGAGAAAACAGGAAATTGGGTTCGGAATTACAAAATGGTAAAATTTTATCCTATTACGCATTAAAACAATTTTTTAAAATAAACACACCTTTAATATTTTTCCATCTTGAAATAATATCAATTTGTTGAGGAGAATCAAAATATTGCATGCAGATAGATATATCCAATTAACAGTTTGCCCGACCAGATCCCGTGTCAGCCCCATCGCTGGAAAGTGTCAACTCTCGAAATTTTCTCAAGAACACCACGAACAATTTTGATGAAATTTCTCAGAATACAGGTTGTTCAACACAAAACACAGTAAAATCAGCTTGAAGACTTCTGGTCTGGAAGCAGGCTCCTAGGAACAGTGTTTTCACAAGAATGAATGCAAAGATCACATCAATAAAAAATATACACCTATTGTCGAAGAAGAATTAATCTCATTGGAGCTTATAAAAACAAGATTTCATTGTCGTGAAGAAATTCAATTGCCTTACCAATAATAAGTTCAATCAAGAAATAATTCACACTATTTATAATGTGAATGTTAAATAAATGTTTCAATATGAAAAAATGAGCATAAAACAAATTATATACGATACAATACGTATTTTTTATTCTTCGTCTCGTGCTAGTACAAAGACAGCCCTAAAAATTACAAACATGTGAATACCATATTATTCGACGGTCAAGGTCGAGCTACCGCCGCGCTCTCTGACGCAGGAATTCAGAAATCTTTCCTTCGAAGCCTATTAATCTTCAGCCGGTCACTGGTGCGCCCTGGCGGCGTAAGTTTGAACTACCCCTTTGCGAGCGAATATCAGCTGGTTTATAGTTCACCGTCGTCCGCCACTGGACAACAGCTTACTGAAGAATAATTTAATATATCTTCAAGGCGGGAACGTCAATTCTGACGAACTGCGCAAGCGCGTGTCGTACCTGCACGCAATAGGTGCTGGTTCAGTCCAGGTGTAACTGTTATCTGTTACCTGCGAGATTATTTCGAAACACAGGTACTAAAGTAAAAGCAGTCTAACTTGGTCACATTTCTGAGTAGTGCTATTTATTATAAAATATTTATATTCTGGATTACTCAAAACAAGTAACTAGTTAATACAAGGCAACGCGTGAACAAAAAATGCCGAGACGTACGGCAGCAAAATTGAAAATATGTTTTTTCTATATCCTCTACTGCTTAAACACGACAACTTGATAAAACTTTCAAATATTTGAAACTAGTGGTGCAAAACTAATGCACATACTTTCTTATATACGTTTCTTCATCTTCAGCATAGAGTGGGAAAAAATTTATAGTGAAAGGGTCATTTCTGAAGAGTGGTCCTCTATATTTTGGTCGTCTTCCATTGCTCTATTCATGCTTAAAGTCACTAGATGAATTTATTAGTCTTTTATTTGGAAGTAAAATAAATATTCAGAATATTACTTCAAAAAATATAGCGACATATCATTCTTATAAATATCGTAAAAGTGTTATGTAACTGTAATTTCGTTATAGAGAGAAATTGATTTATTTTCGTAAATGCAGTTTGCGTTTGCTGTCCTCCTATGTATTTTATCATATCTTTCATTTCAGTTTACGAAAAGTGTATTGTACGTCTGGATGGTCCATTTACACTGCTAAGTATTATTCAAGCTTCTTCAAACACTAAACTAATGTGTAAGTGTAGCAGACAAATATTATTTTACAGCGTCTTTACTAAACTTTCAAGCGAAATATCACTAATGTGGATGAAATGCATGATAATTGTACTTTACGAAGACAGAATTTAAGCAAAGTCGTTGGATCCGTTTTGAGAAATATTCCACAGAGTACTTGGACATTCATGTGAAGTACCTTTTGTTTCAAAGCAAAAAAAAAAAAAAATTAGAGCACGTGCATCGACAACAAGGAAATTCTACCCTAAATACGAAATATGACTTAAATATATTCATTCATTTACTCAGAATCGTTGCGCACAGACGGACGGAAGTTATGCCAAAAACCACTGTTTCAGAATCAGGGATATTTCCGTCGAAATTTTTCACGATTACAATACGATTACAATATATTACGTAAAAATGAGAAAGTAAAGATGCGGAGACGTCCGACAGCAAAATAAAAATTCACTTATTGTCTCTATCGTCTACTGCTTGATAAAACTTTGAAATATTTGAAAAAACGTCGAAATCGGCAACGGAAAAATTTCTAGCGAATGGAGTGAATAGTAGTGACTATACAAAATCGCTAATCTACTGAAATGCATATGTATTTTTCGGCAGAGAGAAGATAGTTTGTGATGGTTTTACAAGTTTATTTAAACTGATGAGTACTATTATCACAACATTGTAGCGTTTGTTCGTTATTACATGCGTAAATATTTTTATCGCGTTTGCGTAAAACATCCGTATGGCGTGACGACAAAATAGAAAACAAATATAACAAGAAACATCTCGTGTTATTTTAAGTACATGTTTTTCAAGTCCTGTTATAAATGGAAATTGTTTTGTAAATTTAAGCTAAAACACGTTTAGTACATATTTCTTCCGTGTACCCTACACGCGGAGAATGTGTGCGATAACTTTCGGTCAGGTGAAAATGGCGACCAACCGGTACTCGAACCCGGGTCTTTTGCTTTGATCGCAAGGGTGTTAACCGCTACACCACCACTGTACACCAATTCTACCCAGACCTTCCCGGCTGGTCGCCATTTTCACCTGACCGAAAGTTATTAAAACATATTTGTTGAAAAATGATTTTTTAAATACTCAGATTTAAAAAAAAATGTTTTTACTAGTTAGCAAGATGAATGAAAATTTTGAACATCTGCAGGTGAGGAACTTGTTTTAAGAAAATAATGGGGCTTGATATTACGGCGAGAAGATCGAAAGAGCGATTTTGATTAATAAGTCGGAGAGCAGCTGTAATTGTAAGAAGGTTTTGCTCGATGAAGATCAGACCGTTTCTGCTTCTCAAAATCAAAACGTGTTAATAATAAATAAATTTATTGTCAAAAAACAGTACAAACTGCGTATGACCACGTGGAGGACAATAAACTAATTTACTCTCCGGAAGAAACCAACGGACGTATTCCATCAATTCCGATCAAGGGCAATTCCTAAGGCAGAGGTGGATTCAAAAATTCCAGCAAAAGTGCCTAGATAAGATAAAAAGTTAGCAGCGAGTTATGAAACTAATAGAATGTCAATATGTTTGTAATTTAACGCAAATATGTTTGTAAATTTACATGT
>NNCF01128097.1:1510195-1533119 GCA_002313205.1 Laupala kohalensis | reverse complement strand
AATTGAAATAACACTAAATTCACGATTTATTGTTACAATAAACACGCCCCTAGACAAAGCCTAGAGAACCTGTATGATAAATCCGCCTCTACCCGAAGGAAAAACGGAGAAAAACGCGGGTCAGGATGGGGCCAGTTACTCAGTCGGTCTGCCGTTTAGGAATTTTCCTTAAGGTAGAATTACGTCACTAGAATATCTTAAATCAGCCACTAAAATAAACAGAGTAACAGAGTACTGATTGTGATTTCAACTTGAGAAACAACATAACCTCACAAGCCATTTTAATAAAATAATTGCAATTATTATTAATAGTGTAATACATTGCGTCTTAAAACGGGTATTAACAAAATAAGAACTAATTTTAATTTGTGAGACTACTGAAAATTTTCTTTACGTCACTTCCCGGACGTATAAAGTTATTTTAGGTTTTCCAAAGACGCGATATTCATCCAACGCGCCCACCGTGTTTTCAGATATTTTTGTGCATTTCAAACGAATCAAGAGAGTTCCTGAATATTATTAACTGATTGATACAAATTAAATCATGTTTTTTCTTAGTTCTTGTTGAAATTTTTGTGTTTAAAAATAATTAGAATAATAATAAAGAAATATATTATACATCTCCTTGATCTGACCAACTCGGAATTCTAGTCCCACCTTAAATAGGTAATTTGACTGTAATGTTAGTTGAGACACGTAATATGTGCATTCTGACCGTGAGTTCTCTTCTAAGCTTCCCTCCCTTCCGGAACAACGTGTGTGTGCCGAGCCGAGCGCCTTAGCTTTGCAGCAGCTCAATGTCCCCTCAGGCGCTCGCTGTGTTACGAGCGAGTCCGAGGAGATTTCGAGGTCGACGGCGCAACCGCGACGGCGCTCCGCCTGGCGACGGGTTCAGCGACTAGTTACAGCACGCGTTGATCCCACGAGAGTCCACAAGGAGCGCTACTGGTGAGAGAGCAGACGAGATTGTGGTGGATGGCTTACACCGTACGTCATACAACAGTAACACCCCTCTTATCCGCCCGCGGATCCACCCGTCATCGGATAAACCGCCCTATCCCGCGTAACAGTTTTTAATTTCTCATACACGGAGTATGCGGAAAGTTTTGTAATCGTGAAAAAAAATTGGAAAGCGAGATTTCGACGGAAATATCCTTTTTAGCAATCCTTGATTCTGAAAAAATGGTTTTTGACATAACGTCCGTTCGTCCGTCCGTGCGCAGCGATTCTGAGTAAACGGATAAACCAAATTAATTCGCATTTCGTATTTACGGTAGAATTTACTTGTTGTCGATGCACGTGCTCCATTTTTTTACTTTAAAACAAAGAATACTTCACATGAGGGTGAAAGTAATCGTTTGAATGTTTCTCAAAAACGACTCCAACGATATTGCTTAAATTTACTGTAAGTAAAGTGCACTTAGTTCTCATTACATCCACATTAACGATATTTCGTTCGAAAATTTGATATAGACGCAGTAAAATAATTTCTGTCTCCTACACTTACTCGTTAGTGTACTGTTTCAAGAAGCTTGAATGATATTTAGCTCTTTTTTTTTCAATTTATTTTGGCCTAAGGTCTTCTAGACCGCCTTGACTGTAACCTGGTCATTACAAGGCTCACGATTCTTATCTGTTCTTTATCTTATTTTAATCAATTGTCGAGTCTCTTCGTTATGGATTTCACAAATTTCCGTTCCCTACCACGAGGAAGTGGATACCCATCTACTATTCGGAGTAATTTCGCTTTTTAATGCGTCACGTATTATTCCTAATTTTGTCACATATTCTCTGAAAACCTCATATTTCTCTTTAGTGTCAATTCTTGTGTTCCTGTAACTCCTCGTTTCTTCATTTCTCTTTTGTATATTTTCTGATCCTTCCTCTCGCAGTTCCACATCTCATGTTCACGTGCTTCTTCTTCTTCTTCTTCTTTTCGCCTCCTGTACAGTATGATTCTTCCCTTATTCCTCACCGTATTCCCCTATTCCTTATGTCCTGTCATCCACTCAATTAAATGTGGATTAAGCTTGAACCATTTTCTCTTCATGTAGGCAAATTGCACATTTGGAATAAATTTTTTGGTTATTCGATTTTCCACACCTGCATCATTTGTTTTGCCATCATTCCTTTCCAATGCTTTGGTTTCTTCTCTATTTATTGCTGCGCTATAGATATTTTTCCTGTTTGTTCTATTTTCCTTCGAAATTGTAATTTAGCAATGTATAAATCCAATGGCATAATTCCATATATAACTTCTGACGCTTCTCGTGATAATGTGCGATGTGCTCCTCCTATTGCCAGGAGACACGTTCTTTGTACTCAATTGCACAGTAAGGTCGTTCGCATGTGCTACGTACTTTACGGATTTATTTTGCAAAATTTCCAATATATTGTCCATGAATATAATAGACCCGTTGCGGAGCCCTGTGGACACCCACCTGTTGCTTTATGTCTGATCTCTCTTTTCTTTTTTTTTTGGTTGGGGCTTTAGGTCTCGTCAACATCGAGGTCATTAGAACCCATGTCTGATCTCCTATTCTCAACAATATATACCTGTCATGAACATAGGAGTGTTCTAGTTGTTGTAAATATGGTGGTATTCCTTTCCTCTCTCCATTGTGTTTACTATTATTTCCCAATTTGCAGAATCGAATGCTCCTTCGACATCCAAGAAGGCACATACACAATACTTACGGTCTCGTTGTGTTATGTCACCAATAAAAACGCATGTGCTCCATCCGTTCCTCTTTGTGGTCGAAATCTGTTTTGCCTCTCATTAAATTTTGTTATTTCCTTTCCCATGTAAGCACATATTTTTTGGATATATCCATTGGTCAAATATTTTACCAAAGGTAGGTAAGAGAGCTGTCGGCCTGCACGATTTACTCTCTTGTCCTGTTTCTAAGAATAATTTAATTTCTGCTATTTTCCGCACCACTGGAAAATACCCTTTTTCAACACAACTATTTAAGATATCTAATAGTATATCTTTAATTTCGATATAAACCTGCTTCACCATCTCATGCTGGATTTTATCATATCCTGCGCTTTTTCTTGGTCGTAGTTTCAATATTATGTCTTCCATTTCCGCTTCGGTTATATACTGTATGTCTTCCTGTTTAATTTGTAGTTGTGGGAAATTTACTTCCGGTTGCTGTGGAAACAATTCCTGTAGGAAACATGTTCCTACATCTTTCCATGTATATTTCACCTCCCTGTCCACACACATACTTTTCCATGCATGTTTTTACTTTATTTTCACCGCTCCTATTTTATACGGTAGACCCCAGCAAGAATGTTGCAACATCTTAATCACATATTGTTCACCTTTGTTCTTGGCATCTAATACCCTTTTCTTGAATTTCTGTTTTGTCGTTGCGTTTTTGCCTTATCCGCATTAACTACCGTTTTAATTGATTTTTCTTTCTTTCTTCTTGTCTCTAAGCTCTCTAGTCCACCAGGTTTTGCCCCTTTTTCATGTTTGTTTGTTTCCTTTCCTGTTAATATGTTCTACTGTAGCTGATCTATTGCGTTATCTATGTCGTGATTTGACTGACATGTTATTGCTTGTTTTGGCCAATTTGTTTTAGCTGTTTTTAATTTTTGGCAATTTACTCATGTTTGTAACATATATATTAATTCCCTTTCGTCATCTTTAGATGCAATTATTTCTCTTTCCAACGCTGCATGATCACTCTCAACTCCATATGTTAGTTTCCAGGATTTCATTGTATGACGCTTCCAGGCATCTGTAAACATTAGGTCTATGACTGAAGAATCTTGTGCTCCCATATACTCGTATGTCCTTTCACCATACTTATTGTGCGTTATCAAATTTTCCATTAGTACAAATTTTTAAAATATTTCCCTCTTTTAGTTGTTTTTTATCCCCCAATAAGCGAGATCGTGCTTTTTGTACCCAAACATACTTGGATATCCTTGTGTTTGAAGTTTTTTATTACTTCTGTTAATACTTTTATGTCATCATCTATGTTGTTTGAAAATTTGCTATACATATTTTCCATCACCAAATCTATGTTTCCTGAATTGTAAATGATAACTTCGTAATGATAACCTGTCTGGTGTTGTATTTCCTCATTTCTTATTATAGTTGCGGACCGGAACCGTTCTGTACCTTAATGGGATATACGATTCCGTATTTCGACTGAGCGTTTTTGTTTATTTGTTCCTGTACGCATGCAGTGTCTATGTTATTCTTCTCCATGCAGCGTCCTACTTCAGCTGATCCTGAATTTCCACGATGCAAGTTTGGTTGGAGTATTTTAATTCCAAAATTTATGGTCTGTTCTAGTACTCGTCGCGCTGATATATATTCCGGGCATTGTCTATCCTGCAAGCCATGTTCTGCTCGCAGATTCCTTCTGTACAGTTGATACATTTTTTCTCCTCCGTCGTATATTTACAAGTCCTATAATGGTGCCCTTTTTCTGCCAGTGTTCACAGTAGCCTTCTTTTTCCTTGCATATTCTCGCTATGTGACCGTATTTAAGACATTCGTGGCATCGAAGCGACTGAACTTCCTCTTGGAGACGGTAGATCCGTATTCCTCCATAAATACATGCATTTGTGAGTAATCTCCTTTGAATTTTNAACTTCCTCTTGGAGACGGTAGATCCGTATTCCTCCATAAATACATGCATTTGTGAGTAATCTCCTTTGAATTTTTCCTGGTAATTCCTATAAACAATTTTCTATTTGTGTCGTTTTAAATTTTTTTCTATATAATATTCTTGCCTCTCTTACACATTCCTTGTGGTCATCTTTATCTGGTAAATTTTTTGTCCGCTAACAGTTTATTTATGAATTCTTTCTCTTTTTGTTCCTCGCCATGAATTTTAATAAGTGGCTTCCGTCCTTTATTTCAGTTTTGTCTTTTGTTAGCATTTTCTTCTGCGAAACATTTTCGTAATCCATCTCCTATTTCTTCGTGAGTTTTTTCTTTATTGCGTATTAAAATAGCTTTTTGTCGTATTTCACAGATTGCAGGTACGCTTAACACTTGTGCATATGTCTCTTTTTGTTTCTCATACTGTACTCTTTTATAGAAATCATCCCAATGTTGCTTATCTCTCTCCCCATTCCTGCGTTAGTCCATTGTTGTTCTTTTGCACGTCTTCTTCGAGTTCTGCTGTCCCCTTTTGTATATCTTGACAGACTTTATCTGTTTTTTTCTGAACACGCTCTTGCAGAATGTTAATTCGTTCATCAAACACATTTACGTGTTGTTCACTCTTCTCTTGTATCATGTTAGCTATGCACTGTTGTATTTCATTCACTTTAATCCCTATCGCCCCTTCTATGCTGTGCTTTATTAACGCATATATTTCCCCTGTTCCTTCTTCTTCTTCTGATACTAGTTGCCGATCTGTTTCAATTGGTTCATCGTACACCTCCTTCATTTCTCGTTGCTTCTGCCGTGTCTGTATTTTTTCCTTTTCTCTGTAATTATCATTGTGAAATTTTAATCTAACTATTGTTCGCCATAACTCTGAAACACCGTCTACTATTCCTGTTTGTAAACTTAAATTCAATTTTTAAAATTTTTCCCCTGCAAATATTTCATTCAATTGCTCAATGCGTCTACTTATTTGTAACATATGCACTCCTTGTAGTTCTGTCTCCACTATCTTCCTTTCTAGATCTACACCTTTCTTCCTTACTCCAGTCGCTCTTGTTCCTGGTGTTGTATCATCCTTCATTGACTGTGTCTCACTGGAGGCAGTCCTTTGTGTTGGGGGACCCTATTAGCGTCGTTATTTCATTATTGGTTGCATTTCGTAGATCTATTTTTGCTTGCAAAGTTTTTTTTTCTTTTGCGTCCATCATTCTTTTGTTTACGTAGTATTTCTTACTTTTATTGTTTTTTGTTATTGGTATCTTGGTTTTAAGGTTGTTGTTTTTTATTGTGTTTAGCTCGTTTGGTCTTCGTATATTAAATGTATGGTCTTAAATCGTGTTGTCAATACAACATGTTTCACTCAATTCGACCGCCTTGTTCAAAAGTTATTCACAATTATTGAAAATCGATCGTTTCACTTTGACACTTTTTCCATTAACAATTTTCACTCTTCTTTAATTACGTCGATGAAATTCTGTAGGTACGTCAGAGATATGCCCCTTTGCCCACCCATCAAGTTTTGTTTCACGTGGGCTGCACCTAAGTGATGCGAAAGGTCGAAATCCTTTTCTTACGTATCCTTTCCACGCAGCGCTGTTTTCTAGCACTATAGAGTGATGCATACATTTATCACATGAAGTATATACAGCATATAGGTGGTGTCACAGTATATGTATACTCTGCGTCCCCAAACCTTATAGAGGACTGCGTGTATGTCTATAATCATACATATGGTCTTCTTTAAGGTTATGTTTTTTCTAAGCATCTACCAGCGCATACGCCAAACTACATTCTCTACTGCGCGCCCCAGTGCCATTTTACCTTACTATCCGCAATTCAAAGTGAACATCATATCATAATATTACATACACTTCTCCGTTCAAAATATCTTTTTATATCTCCACATTTCACATTTATCCTTTCTTAAATTTAAATTAATATTCAGGAATTCTATACTTCACTTTAACTGGGTTCCTATGCACTTCTCTTACGTAAACTTTATTGCCATGTCATATGGAATATTTCCTTTGCTTTTATTTCGGCCGAATTCTCTCTATTTTTACACATGGACGCTTCTTCTTTACTGGTATAAAATTGCAATTACCAGTATCTTTCCAAATATACACATTCCTTTGAGGGGTTCTATTTCACACGTCCATTCGCTTAAATATTTAGCGGTGCAAATGGACCGAGCAGACGTAGAATACACTTTTCGTGAACTGAAATGAAAGATGTGATAATGATAAAATACATAGGAGGACAGCAAACGCTCTCCAGATACGGAAATACATCAATTTCTGTCTACAACGAAATTACATTTACATAACACTTTTACGATATTTATAAGAATGATATGTCGCTATATTGTTTGAAATAACATTTTGAATATTTATTTTACTTTCAAATACAATAAGTTCATCTTGCGACATTGAGCACTGAAAAACGACCAAAATATAGCGGACCACGCGAGAAATGGCCTTTTTATTATAGAATTTTTTTCTCACTCTATGCTGCAGACGGAGAAAGATATTTTGGAGTCTGTGCAATGGCTTTGCGCCTCTAGTATCTCTGTTACAGCGAATAGTAGCTAGCAGGTAGTGACTCATTGAATGTGTTTGTTTTGTTCGGGAGGGAGATCCCCTCTTGATTACGTCTTTATTTCTCTATGAACAATTTTGTATATAAGTCTATTATTTCTATGTACCAATTTTTTTCGTGTTTGTTGATGTACTTATATTACGTTAGAATGTGTTGCCATGACATCTCATTGGCTCGTATATTCGTGGTAACCTAATAAAATTGTAGGATCTTTTTGAAGGAATATCGATTTATCACAGGCACCTCTGATAAACTGGCCAGGGTCCCGAACAGATCGGATCATAGAAAAAGTTGTTCAGATTCTATGTGAACAAATTGCCAACTGTCTGATTCATTTTCCCGAGTTTACCAAACATCGCGTAGAAGGATGCAACCATTGATGACCATCCTGCTTCTATGTTCCTTCTTTATTTTGTTTATCGTGTGTCCTTGTTTTTAATCGCAATTGTTGTAACAATTGAATATCACGAACATTTTCGATCGATGTGTGAATGTTTTAGGAATAAAATTGTAATTCGAATTAGGAATATTTCGATCGATTAGGAAAAAAATTGTGTATCGAATAATGTACTGCAAGGGACAGGATCATTTCATATGATTTTATATTGCGCACTTCGAAGGAAAATACGTACAACAAATATAATTTTTAAAAGTTTAAATTGAAGATTTATCTGATTTTAATTGTTTTATGATGTGAGGTTAAGATAGTGTTTGCGTTAGGAGTGAGAATAATTACTCATTTACTTCCGTTTCTTTTTTATAAAATAAGCGTTTCACAAAAAGCGAATTCGAACTGAAAAAATGTTCTCTTCGATTATCGATTTTTATATGGGAAGAAAACAAGCGAATTTTTACGTATAAAATAAAATCCTCTTCATGCCCCACAGAAAGAAACAAGAATTATGAGAGGAATCACATTTATATTAGAAAATGAGTGAAAATGGTTTCAAAAGTGAATTTCATGGACGATTAATCAGATGTGTGCCAACTTCATAGAATATCTACTTGATACGCGTAATATTGTAAAATATTCTATTCATATTTATTAATATAGTCTTTTAATTTACGATTTAATAACTTCTGAAAAGCATCTGACAATAGTTGTATGTTTTGGTGTATTGAGGAACGTTCGAACTGTTATAATACAGCGAGGAGTTGCCTGTTATTTGAACAGCGCGCGGCGATTGTATCTTACGTGAGAAAAAGGATTTCGAAGGGTTGATACTACGACGAGGAGAGGGGGTAGAGAGGGGGGTTTTCCACTAAGGAACGATTTATTCAAACACGAGTGAAGTCAACGGTGACCAAGAGACGCAAGACGATTGGTCGTGTGACGTCATCGAAGCAACTGAGCGAGGGAGGAACAGTTGAGGGAAGGAAGGAAGGAAGCAGCCGTGATAAGAAGAACGTAACAAGATGGCGACACGTGGTACTATTACTTTGTACGTGGTTATAGAAAATAATCAGTATATTAATATCGGGTGAATTATTATTATTAGCCTACAGGACGTTAATTGCTAAATATTGCAGTGAAATAATACAGTGGTGGTGAAATCAGAAACTGAATTGAACGAAAAGTATTTGTGCGTTTCATCTCGACTACGTTCGTGCTACGTAATTCAAAATAAGAACAGTTTAAAATACGGATTCAAAGTTATTAAGTAATTTTAGCCTTTACTAAAATGCACTACTAAAGACATTCGTGTAAACAACAGTTTGAGGTGACCATTCATTGCAATGGGGGATGGTAGCCTGCAGTTTAGTGCGAATAACCTTGAGTCAACTATTAAGTGGCTCCGCAACGCCGTCTGCACACTTCGAGTAGTTGGTAGCAGCAGGAGGAGGAGGAGGAGAGGAAGAAACAGCTGATGAAGGGGATTGACATACTTACATCACAAGGTAAACAGAATTTACGTCAAGTTCCTGACGAAAGAATCCACTGTAAAATTGTAGCCAGTCGCTTGTGGATCATATTCGTGTGAGGAATCTTACTCATTATTTGCATCAATTTAATTCATTGTTAATTCTTTGATTATTATGATACATAGATAACGTGTGTCCATTTGAGCTCCTTGTTTTGTGTTAGTTTCCTTTCTCCATGACGTCTCTTATGTAGGTTTCTGTGTCGGTTGAAGAGAATGGCTCTCGTCTGGTCTGTTGATTCCTTCGGTCGTTGTCTGTCGCGTCTTGTCTTCGTCGTCTTTTGTTTTGTGATAATTTCGGCATGTATTAACCTCTATGGGGGCTGATTGTTAATTTAAACGTCATCGGTAGTAATCATTTTTGCGGACTAATAATCTATGGCTTGAAAACCCACATTGAACGATTCATATTAGTTTCATAATATACCTTCCTTCATGTAGAAATATTTACAACCATAGCATATTTTTTGTGACAGATATAAGTGTTTTGAAACTTGTTTTAAAGTACTAAAAATATTCCAAAGTTATTGTTGAACATATTTGCACACTTTTATTCTTAATTTATATCATTATTTCAATATTTGTTTATTAAATTTATTTTATTTAGGTATGGTATAAGTATACCATGTGATGAGTTGCGATGTATTTCGTAGTACATTTAGTAGTAGTGCACTTGACTACGTGGGGCATTGCATGAGGAGGCGCGGTAGACGAATTAGTAGCTTCTGCGCAGCCTCCAATCAGAGGGAATGCTGGAAAGAATGTATCTTAATTCTTAATGTAAATTCAATAAATGATTGCAATTGTGAATAATATTTTGAAAGATCAGAAAATAGTTTCAATGCGTTCGATCCAGAACCCAAAATATCTACTCAAAATTAATTTGAAACCCATTTAATCTTTTGTAGCTTTCTAGAGTGTCATTGTTTGCACCAGTATTTTTCTCACAACGTTACGAGGCATGAGTATTATTATTTCCAATAAGCGAAATACTTTAAGGTTTTCTATATAATTTAATTGTAAGAAACGCGTACTCATTTCATAGCTTGTTTTTTTCTTCATTATTTTGCTTTTGAAGTACCCAATCATCTGACGTCAATGACATTTTGAAAAAGATCACAGTGAAAGTTTTTTGAAACTTCCGAGACATTAGAGAAGCATTTGTTTCCAGAACGGTTGTTGAATATTTACGTTTGCTCTCTTGAGTGAAAATGATGTACTAGTAATGTAGTAGTACTACGGTAATGTAACTATGATCATTGCTTGTAAGAAAACGCGCTCCTATTCCAAACAAAATAAATATAATATATTTGAATTTGCCACGTTATTAAAAAAGAGTAATTTGGGAAGCATTACGTCACTTTACAAAATCATACATAGTACCACAAAACGTGGTTTGCTGTTGTGGAAGAATAATTCTTAATTTTATGTACTTGTCAAAAAATTTTACTTTTGTGCATTTCATCGCTTTCTGAATCGTGGTTTAAAAATTGAATTTAGGGTACAATTAGTAGGAAATGCAATTTTTTGAAATCTCTATTTTCTGCGATTTCTATCTCATTTTTTGTGTAAAAAAAGGTTTTCGATGTCGTATAAAATTTTAGTATAGGGCGTGTCCTAAACCAACTTTGCGCTAGAAACCATTCTTTCCAAAATAAACAAATTTTCGGGGTTTAGAAAATGTACTCAAAATTCTGCAGCGTGACGAAAATTTGTTCCCGAATTGTTTTCGGTTAAAGAACTCTCAACCAACTTTCTACATCGCTGGCAAGTTCCTCGTAAAGTCAGTCAGTCAGTGATACGGTCAACTGTTTGTATATTCTCCACCTATGCGTTGGCGAGCCCTAAAGCCCCAATAAAAAATACATATTGAGTAGAAATATCAGATATAGAATATTAGGTAGATTAGATTTTCGTCTATCAATAATTACACGATTTTCAACGGAAAAAGTTTTTTTTGTGACGACAGTTGTTCAATTTTTCAGGAAAACTATATTGCAACGTCGTGTACTGCTTGAAATAGTCTGAATGTGTATATCTGTAAATGTGTGTTCCTGATGACTGCGCTATGTAATTAATAAATTTTTCAAAAAAGCATATTATATACATGTGGAGGACGCAGAGCGAATTAACAATACGAGTATGGTTTGATGTTTTCTTCATTTTTTAAATATTTATTTACGTATTTTGTTTTCATTTTGATTAAAAAATAGTGAGGTAAACCATATTTCATCACCAGTTGTATTAGATATCAAACGCTAAGCATTTTCCTTCGCTTAATCAAGTAATTGTAAAAGAGTAATCTTCACAGTATTTATGCAGAACCATTATTCAAGAAGAACAAAAGCTAAGTTGTTCAACGTCATTTTTTTGAATAATTAATTGTTTAGGTTTTTAAAAATGCTATGAAACTTGTTTGAATTAACAGGATGACTTCAGATGTCTGGTTATTAGTTTACAGTGTAAACCCGAGTTCCGGTGCAAAGTGTCTGCTTAAACCCATTATTATTCTGTTAGAACAGAGAAGAAGTTAGCGTCTCCATATTTATGCGGAACAGAACTTCGTAGGTGCGGAAAATAGTTGGGAACCGTGCGGGGTTATATTGCTGCATAACTTTGGCTTAAGCGAGTCACGCACCGCAGAAACGACCTGCTCTGCGACACCCAGCCCCTGCTCATTCTCTCACTCTCTCACTCTCAGCCGTTGACACTGAAAGTGCTTATTTGCCCCTTTTGTCTCTCCTCTGTACACCAAGTAATGTTTCTTTGCTTCCAGTCGATTCGGCTTACGAACAAAATCATGAACAGAGACGCACTGTGTCTATTAGTTTATTTTATATTTGTCGCAGTACTTTATTACTTTCTTATCCTCACTAAAGGTCGCAACAGCTCTCTGGGCAATAAAGTATTTTATTTACTGTCAGTGTAACTGGCTTGATGTTGGTACACTGCTTGTACTCAGTGTAGCCAATACTCTTACTTCGCCGTCGCCCATGAGAGTAATGATATTTGTTCGTCGCGTTACGTTGGCAGAACATTCGAATTGCTCAAAACTTAAATCTGTCGCCAACCCCCGACACCAATTCAATTCACTTTTGCTCTCGTAACGCTATTCTCTTCTTTCTGCATCGAGCAAAGTGTGGAACGAATATTACCTTTTACATCTTTGTTGTGCTGTTAAATTGTGTTTATTTGCTGCAAGTAGTCGCTTTTCTGACTACTATTAATATTTATTTCAATTTAACTTGAATTTGCAGTATTTGCCATTTTGCATAATTTTCGCCAAGTTACCCTTTAGCTATTCATTACCCTTCGCACATTACATTGTGTCTCGCTCCGGTGCGCTTTTGCTGGGAAAATTGAAGTGTAAAATTTATTTATTTATTTATTTACCATCCAAACCCTCTTAACCGGTCTCGGAATAACCGGCCTATCCTGTGGATCGGTTCCTTTCCTCTGTTTCTGCGTTTGAAAGTCGGCATTTGCAGCGACTCAAACATTCGTTCGACGGACCTCGACTGGAATGAGAAACGCAGTGACGTGACATTACGTGTGTGTTTGTTTAATGTCGCTTATGTACAATGAAATTATTTGCAACTTGTATATTCTTATATGACGAAATTGTAAACTCTTTCTGAACCGAAGTCGATTTTGCACGCTTTCCTCTGAGTAGCCGGCCAGGGTCTGGGTCCGGACCAGACTGGGTTAGAGGGGTGTACCGTATTTCATGTCTTACTTTACGTGGGGAGGTTGAGATCCCAAGGTCTACTCTTCCACCGAAGCACGTGCATAATACGAAGAAGGGGCAAGGAAAAAGGTTGGTTTGCCGGGAAATCAAAAGTATTGCAAGTCTAGGATTGGGAAATCCTAGCTAACCCTGTTCGTCAGAGCTGGGGATAGAATCCATGCTCTTTCGCTTATATGAGCGCAGTGGGCGATAACGTTACCAGTACAATAGATGAGAAAATTCAAACAAATATTTTAAAAAAATAAAAAATGCGTTATCCTTTACGAGAAGATAAAAACGCCCCATGAGATGCAGCATTTGTGTATTGTCAACGTGACCTTGGACGAAAGCGAGCCGGGCAAATAGCATCACCGTGTTTTACAATAGACGTCGTAACACGTCTGAAGTGTAGCTGGAGTCGTAATTTCCGCTGAAAAATTATAACTCCCGAATACGCGCAGAAGTTTAGACCCAAATGGCGTCTGTATTCTGGAGAGCAACAAAGCAAGTCAATAGAGAAAATTGATTGAATAGTCTTGTTTTATTATTTCATTACACTATCGTATCATGATAAATTAAATGGCGTTTCTATGTTGCTCATTGTTTTATTCGTAGAAAGCTTTTTCGACTGCATAGCAACCATCGTCAGTAACATACATTCGCCAAAAATATTCCTCAATACTCAGTGTATGTTACTGACGATGGTTGCTATGCAGCCGAAAAAGCTTTATACCAATAAAACAATGAGCAACATAGAAACGCCTTTCAATTTATCATGCTTTGATAATGTTGCTAAAGCTCCACAATGACCAAGTAAACTATCGTATCAATAAAATATCCGAAGTCACAAATATTAAACTCGGTACTCATTTATTTCGAGATTTCAGTGTTTGAGTTAAATTCACAATGTAACATAATTGAGAAACATCCTTCTTTTGAGTGTTATTTATTATACAGCAGCCAATGGTTTACGAAGTACCATCACTTCCTTCTTGGAAACGGAAATGCGATGGAATTGATAGTAGATGTCCATTCATTTTCGGGATTATTTACTTTTGTGTATGAATTGATTTATAGCTTATTGTTTCAAATAGAATGTTTATCAGATTAGCTCTTGATTCGTGAAAAGGCATTAACAACATAACTCGGAATTATAATTTTCGTGATTGAATAAAAAAAATTGCGACAGTGATTTGACATTTGTGTACTTCCTAATTTTCGGACACTTCTTTCGGGTTTAGATCCACCGTCAATATTTTTGCTTTCTCAAATACGTAGCACATAGAAAATTTTGTAATTGTCAAAAAATACGAAAGAGAGATTTTGACGGAAATAAGCGTTTTGGTTATCCCTGATTCAGGAATCGTCGTTTTTGCCATGACGTCCGTCTGTGCGTAGCGATTATGAGTAAATGGATGAATCAATTTAATTCATATTTCGTATTTACGGTAGAATTTACTTGTCTATGCACGTGCTGTATTGTTTTTTGTACTTTAAAAGAAATGGTATTTCACATAAAAGTCCACGAATAGTCTTTCGAATATTTCTAAAAAATAAAACAAATCCAACGGTTATGCTTAAATTTTCTGTACGTAAGGTACAATTAGTATGTATTACATCCGCATTAGCGATATTTCGCTTGAAAGTTTGGTACAGGCGCAGTAAAATAATTTCTGTCTGCTACACTTCCGCATTAGTTTACTGTTTCAAGAAGCTTGAATATTATTTAACATGGATGAAGCAGAGGTAGAGTGAAATAATATTCTGAATATTTATTTCTCTTTCAAAATTCAAATAAAGGAGTGTAATAAGTTTATCTAGCGACTTTGAATAGGCATCAAGAGAGCACTGAAAGACGACCAAAATACAGAGGACCACGTCAGAAATGACCCTTTCGCTAAAGAAAATTTTCTTACTCTTTGCTGCAGACGGAGAAACGTATATAAGAAAGAATGTGCAATGGATTTGCACTACTACTTTTTTCATTCTTTTGGCAACTTTAGCGTTATTTCAATAGATTTTTGTTTATTGATTTCTTCTCCATATTTCACCACATTACGGCTTAATGGTAAACGCCTCGTTTCGTCTCCTCGGGACATTCTTCTTTGCGTCTTCGCGTGTATATCCGTGGAGCATCAATAACGCGCCATTGACATGAGTCAACAAATCCTACATATGCAAAGCATCGTCTTCTGGCTGATGTTACTCCGCCTGATGGTAATCACATTTTTTGTTGTCGATGTTTGTAATTTACGATGCGTTTTGGTTTATTAGCAAGTAGGGGCTGTAATTAATATGAGGAGCAGAAACAAGGAACCCAGCTACTATTAAAGGCTCTCTCTGCATCTGTCGTTGGGAATCCTGCAGCTAATATGCTGAGACGGATCGATCCTTATAAACTTCGTCGGGAGCCCCTCCTTTCTCATGTAGCCGACGCCGAATTAATGAACAACAACTCCGACGCCTCAAGCTTCTCCTCCGACGCCTTCAATATCCACTCCACTCCACACACACACACACACACACCCCTTGTATTTTTGACAACCCTGCAACAGTTTCTCTCAATACCGATGCCGTAAGCGACCTCTGCCCCTCTGGCGGCTGAGGTGGTAACGATCTTGCTCTTTACCAAGTCATCCCGGATTCAATTCCCGGCGGGGCCAGTAATAATTTGTGTCTTCTCACTTCAGTGTCCCAGTTCATATCCAGCTGTGACTACTGAAAAACGAACCCACCTTATTCTATCCACCACCTACTTCTCCTAGTATCACTAACTCTTAACTACTACTAACTACTCCTACTAACACCATCTTCTTGTCCCTTTCTTACCTTCCTTCCCCCAGGGGACTAACATCTAGTAAGTACGTGTTTGGCGAACAAGGGGCCCCGAGCTGAGTCTGGCATTACTTCCACTTACTTGTGCCATGCTCCTTCCTTTCTCTTTCCTGACCTCCCTTGGTCACCTCTTGTTCTTTTCGATCCCGACCCTATCAAGGCTAGGGTATCTTTCATTTTCCTCATTCCTCTCATTTTCTGTCCCCCCTCATGTTATGTGCCCCCCTCCATTTGATGTATGTTGTGAGATATGTTTTGGTGTGTTGTAGATCAGGAGGGTTTTTAGTGGGTAGGGTTGAATCATTCGACGAGTCCCACACGCGGGGGGAGTCATGTTGGCTCTCCCTAGTGCGTAACTGCTTTTTCCCTACCTGTACAAGTTTTTCGGACTCCAATGACCTTTGAGGTCGACATGAGCCGTAAGGCCCCACAAAAAAAAACAACTAACTCTTACTATTACTAACTACTTCTACTAGCACCTCCATGTGGACCAAGTTGTTGCTTAACGCAACTTAGTGGCCCACCTATACTCCTACCATTCTACCCTCCTACCTCCTATCGTTCCATGTAGATAAGCTTCAATAACACTAAGCTACATTTCCTCCCATTTGCAAATACTATAATAAAAAAAGCCCCGTGTAAGCTCAGCAATTTCTCTCGAGGTCAGAAACGTCTGTACCTTTTCTCTTCAATAGCCCAATTCATATACAGGCGTGCCAATAGAGGCGGTATCCAATCAAACAATAAATCTCGATTTTATTTTCCAAATAATCTACGGTTTGGCGATAATTTGTACCTCTGAAATTCCATGAACGCATTCACCATCTTGTCTCACACTAGCATAATTGTGTTGACAGTGTTGGTGAGTTGAGTTAATATACAGTTTACTTACTTGTTTTCTATAATAATAATAAATTTATTGTGAAAAAAGCAGTACAAACTGCGTATGACCACGTGGAGGACAATAAACTAATTTACTCTCCGGAAGCGAGCAAGGGACCATCCCATCAATTCCGATCAAGGGCCCTAAGGCAGAGGCGGATTCAAAAATTCCAGCAAAAGTTCCTAGATAAGATAAAAAGTTGACTACGTTTTATAATACTAATAGAAAATCAACAAATAGAATTTAACACAATAGAATTATTTCACATGTACGAATTATTATCGAACTATAGATTATTCTGAATGTAGGTTGATAAATCGTAAGAATTGAAATAACACTAAATTCACGATTTATTGTTTCAATTGACGCGCCCCTAGCCAAAAGACTAGAGAACCTATATAAAAAATCCGCCTCTACCCGAAGGATATCTCGTTTTTATTTAACTGCCCCTTTTATAAAAACTCTTCTAATTTTCTCGAGCAGCAGAACAATATACTCTTTTAATTAACAATATACTCTTTTAATTTTTTTTATCACAATTCATTTTCAAATTCATCTTAAATACGAACGTGCATTGTTGAAATGAGAGTTAACGCTTCTGCCACAATCAGACTGTCAGGGGTGTACCTATGCTCAAAGTCACCATACTTTAACTAAAATTATTCAACATGGCTGCCTTAAACAAATTGCCAACCTCCACGAAACAAATCCTTGAAACTCACTCACGTGCTGGCAGCGCTCCACAATGTCATTCTCATCAGCTGATAATGTGAGGTTAAAGCGTCCCGCTACATCTCGCTAGAGAAGTTTTAGGAAAAGTGTGGTTACAAAGAATTTAAGGAATATTCAATTAATATTAATAGTAGTCACAAAAGCAACTATTTGTAATAAAGAAATACAAGTTAATAACTCAACAAACAAAGACACAAGGTAATATTCGTTCCACACCATCGATGCGGAAAGTACAGAACAGTGCCACTAGAGCAAATGAATTGAATTGATGTCTGAGGTTGGCAATGGATTCAAGTTCGAATGTCTTGCCAACAGAACGCTTGGTACCTTTATCATTACTCTTATGGACAATTGAAAAGTAATAACGTTGGCTACATTGAGTACAGGATCTATACCACCATCAAGCCAGTTAGACTGACAATAAATAAATATATAGATTATTTATTGTCAATGCAGCTGTTACAAACTTCGTGTGACCACATTGAGGAGAATAAAGTAATTTACTGCGACTAATACCCAGTAAACTAATGAACACAAAGCATTTCCTTTCATGATTTGTTTTCTTACGTCGAATTTCTCTTAAAGGTAAAGAAAGTATCGTGACATTGAGTATACGCCTCATAGAGGCCCGGGTGGGGGAATATTTCGGACGCCACTATACTTACGGTTTTTGAGGCCCCCTTACACAGACGGGTTATAATGCCCACTAGTGCATGTCCAAGTCTCCGATATATTAGAAATACATTAATTTGAGTATAATTTATTAAATAGCCCAACTATTATTTAATTTAAAAGTGTTTCGAATAATATTTATGTTCAAATTTTCGAGTTACATAAATTTTGGACCAATTTGACTTGATGAGACCTGGGACGTACCTCCTTCTGCCGCCCTGCCTCTTATCGGAATTTTTATTACAGACCCCTCACTTTCAATTGCTGTAGATGCCACAAAAAATCGTAAAAAAAACAAATTAACACCATTAAATTTGTCATGTTAAAAGTGGTTCTAAGAATAAATAATACTGTTTTAAAAACAGAAATGTTCCCCCCAAAAAATTATCATTTTTACCGACACGTCGAATTTACAATTTTTTTAAATAAAATAAACCAAAGGTGTCATTGGTCATTGGTTAAGTACGGTGGAAGAAAAAAGATGCTTAGGAAAGTTTATTTTTGTAAAAAATAATATTGTTGGCGATTCCAACGGTGAGTTCCGGGATCGTAATTTCAGTATTTTTTTATTTGCGTCACAGGAAATGTGGAAAAGAGTTCGTTGTCGGAATTCGAATACATATGAAGAAGTAACGCCTCCAGCGTCTAAAGCCCCCTGTTTCCTTTCGCCAGCAGCTGCCATCGATCCAGGAGACCGACCGTGCGTGGGATCGCCTAATCAAAGCCTTGAGCCGCGAGACGGACTGTGCCTTGTCTCACGCCCTCGGGATTTCAACGCTGCGCCCCGAAGGGCTCAAGTCCTCCCTCTTACACGTGCCCTGAAGGGCTCGTTCGCTCATCGAACGTTATTGTAGGAAAAGCAAAAGTTGCAAACTGCGTCACGTGACCACTACGTTTCTCTCCGGAAGCGAACAAGGGACCGTCCCATCAATTCCGATCAAGGACCCAAGGGCAGTGAGGGATTTAATACTTATTTAAAAAATTAATCAAACACGTACTGTTATCAGTTTATTATTATTCCAAAATTAATCGTAGATATTACTTGCATTAATAATAACAAAAGTATTAAATGGAAAACCGGAGAAAAACCCGAGCCAGGATGGGACTACAGAGATCGTTTACACAACAGTGCCAAGGTTGCGTGGCTATAAATCATCATAAATAAAAACGATTAAAAAATCTCTCAATGAACTGAAACAGTAGCTAAAAATACTTATACTAAATGGTTACGGTTTTTGGCAGTAACTAATATCAGTAGCGGTAAAAGAAAATTAACTGTAATAAATAGAAAATTATATACTGTCATGACTATTCTTTTTATTAAACTCAGTTATTGATGAGTGAAGAGTGAGTTGTTGTATTGTGAATTTATACAGGTGATTTATTTATTTATTGTTTGTCAGTGAATATTCAGTATTTAACTTATTGCTAGAAACCAAGAATGTAGACTAATTGTAGACCTTGTTGTGTGAAGCCCTGATCAAGAAAATACAAATTTTCGAAACGTCGGCGAAATGATATAGTGTGTTGTTGTTGTTTTTTTCCTTCTCCTTCGATCCAATCTTTATATTACAAAATTTCGAGTCAACAATATGGAGTATACAGATTCAAGGGAATTGTACGTGAGAAAGGGTGACTTCGCTGCCGTCCATTTTACATTGTTTAATGCTTAGTATGAAACGGTTTAGATTAGATTAGAATGGAATATTTATTGGGTTTGGCTCAGGTCATCAGGTCCGCTCTTCCGGCAAACCATGTACAGAAAATGCACAAACAAAAGAAAAAAGACAAATTACAGTAATAATTAAAATTACAATAATAAACAAACTACAAAATAATTAGAATTTAAATAATAAAATTACAATAGTAATTGAAATTGAACGTAATAAATAAAACCACAAACAATTACAATTACATGAAAGTCGAAATAATAGAAGTTAGAGAACCGAAGTTATTTAAACAATGTGAAAAACAAAATTTACTTAAAATTTACATATTGTCTCTTACATTCTAAATATAATTATTTAATGAATTTACCTAGAACCACCGGAAGGGGGAAAGTAGCATTTGCTTCGTACAAGTAAACGTCCGCAGAATAATCGTTACATACAACGTTCCGTGTGAGTTCCTTGGCATATAGCGTGTGGTTACGTCAACATTGGAGGTTGCTGCGACCAATTTAATTTTCCCTATTAGAACATAAAGTGACCTTTGGATTATTCCTGCTCACGCCGATCTCTATCTCAGAAATGAAAGAATTATAAAAGTGTAAAAAGAAAAGCCAACCTTTTGGGGGAGTCAAAACTAACATATATTGATTTTTAAAATATGTTAATTCATAAAGGTGCTTGCTTTCCTCGCTATTAAATTGCTTGTGATTGAACTTAAGTAGAGGTTTAAGTTTTCGTATGAGGTACACTCGTGGTCATTTTATACGTTTGAACATAGTATTGGTTGCAACAAAACACCCAAGTGTCCATAAAATATGACCGTGCACAAATAAAAGCCGAAGAGATGATAGTAAAGCAATTTTTATTGTAGCTTGGAGAGATAAAAACTCTAAAATCGGACCGAGAAGTGAGAAGCTCGCCATTTTATTGTCTGATTTGTTCATTTATCTCCAGCCGAAACAATAATGATCCACGATTGGGTTGTTGTTTCTTCTTCAGGTAAACAAAGTTCAGTTACCCGGTCCTTGCGCTTCAACACACCGGAGAGACATTAATAGACACGACCGGAAGGTCATGTATTATGTCATGGCTTCCTACAATTACCAGGCAGGAACGTGCATTATGTGGCAACGGTGTACCGTCGGCCGGTTTGGTTAGATGCGTCGACTTTATTTCAGCGAACGGATTTTGCTCAAGCATTCATATTCGTAATTCGGTGTCAAATGAATCTGAACTTAAAAGTAATTATTCATTTATTGTGGTCACGCTGTATGTTTTTTAGCTTCTATGATATTCACGACTAAATATATGAACGTGTTAGCTCTTTGAACTTCTCATGGCCTACGAGACCGGTGTTGTCAAGCGTTATATATAGACTCTGTGGCCTGGTAATTGTAGGAGGCCGTGATTATATCGAAAAATGTGACGTACGTTTAATTTAATTTCTGAGAAAAATTTTTGTGTGTTGTTTGAAGTTTACCACTTAGATATAGTAAATATAAAGATATAATCACTGAAATATTTCTTTCGGTCAGTATAGTAACAACAAATTCTATTACCAAATTAGACATTCTGCGCGGCAAAAAATGGTTAAATTGTGTGAATTGGTGGTAAATTCCTGAACTTTGACTGTCTACTGAGTTCCTCTCCTTGGATAAAATGAAAGTTGTGGTTAAACATGGAGTAACGAATCCGTATTAAGCATATGGGAGTTGACTCTACTTATCCTTGAAGTACTCTGCAAATGACAAGAAAGGCGACGCCCTGGGCTTGACACTTGATTTGAGGATAGGGGGTAGTAATATGTACCAAAATTGTCTTAAATTAAAATAATTTAATTTGACCGTAATGGATCAAACTATAAAATAATGTTCTAAAGTTGTACGCGTTCTTATCACAAAAGTCCGTATCGCTTGTATATTTTCTTGAATCCTGACTGAGATGACATATTGACATTATATATGTATTCTAACTCGCAGCTGACTTTTTATCTTATCTAGGAACTTTTGCTGAAATTTTTGAATCCGCCTCTGCCTTAGGGCCCTTGATCGGAATTGATCGGATGGTCCCTTGCTTGCTTCCGGAGAGTAAATTAGTTTATTGTCCCCCACGTGGTCATACGCAGTTTGTACTGTTTTTTGACAATAAATTTATTAAACAATATTAAATTTATTAGATGTGTGGGAGGAACAGTAAAATACCAAAACGTGTATAAATGAACAGTACAATATTTTTTAACATTAGCGGTCAGTTTAAAAGGTGATTGAAAGAAAACTTTAACTTTAACTTGGTGTAATTTGAACCATTTTTACCCGGACCACCAAAAGCGAATATTTCAATATTCATACTTTCAAATAATTTTTGAATTTAATCTAAAATGAATGTACTGCAGTTTCTATACTCAATTAGCCATAAATAACTGTTGCAATGACTAACTGTTAATTTAACCGCAAGAATAAATTTTTATAAGGGTCATTAATATTTCCAGCGCATGGCACGTTCATATATATTACTCCCTGTTTATTCTGACTTCACGCTGAAATCGAGAGAAGGGGTTTGCGTCGAAATCTCGACCGAACAACACATTTCAACTTTTGTTATTTGGTTTATTTTATATGGCCATGTTAGTTTATTTCAAGAGTTCTTCTTCACGTAAATTTGTATTAATTTGGTGAGGTAGCTTACCTTCAAACAGGTACTTTTCCACAGAAGTCGATTGGTTTTCAGATTTAAACTGTGAAATGACTCACAAAAGTGTTGTAGATATGTCTGTCATTGGTTTCGCCAAAGTATACCGATTTTTCTTGAACACTTAAATCCTGAAAGGGTTTGCAAAAGCTGTTTGTCTTGTTCCGTGAAAAAACCCTGAGTCGCTTTTGTCTCGTGTCGTCAATTGTCTCGTGACGTCAAAACAAGAGAACTGTGCGTTGGAGCATGCATGCGGTCAGTAGGAACTGTGCACTGTGATTCTTAGCAGAAATGATTATTCTGTTAATATAAGTACCATCTAGACCAGGTAGACAAAACTATAGAAACGAATGCTTTAAATGACAATTTTGCTTCCCTGGAAAAATGAAGAAAGCACCAACTTCCCGTATCTTTTTTTTTTGTGGGGCTTTACGGCTCATGTCGACATCAAAGGTCATTGGAGCCCGAAAAACTAGTACAGGTAGGGAAAATGCAGTTACGCACTAGGGAGAGCCAATACGACTCTCCCCGCGTGTGGGACTCGTCGAATGATTC
>NNCF01128097.1:1479194-1509178 GCA_002313205.1 Laupala kohalensis | reverse complement strand
GGGGAGGGGAGGGGGTATTTCCAGAAGGTTCCGAGGATTGCGTGAGGAAAAATGTTCCATTTGCGGTGCTTCTGTGAGCGAAGAAACAACCTTTAAATTTCTAATATCTTTCAGTTACAACATGGTGAGCACAGCAAAGAAAAATGTAGAAATGCATGAATGAGAGGAAAAAGACGGATAAATTAAGTTTCGGAGTGCTGATAAAGAGAGAAAAGGGAAATGAGAAACTGAAAATAGGAAAAAAGGGAAGTAAAAAATATATGATAAAAACAAGTAGAATAAATGTAGGTTTAATATGAGTAAAGGGAAATAGAATGAAGTATGTCTAAGGAATGAAAGAACAATAAAGTAACTAAGTAAATCACGGAGAAAAGTAAGAATAAGAAATTTGTGTAGTGTGGTTAGTAGAAAGTGAAGTTACAAAAGCTGTGCGAAAAAGGTTCAATGGGGGCAAATGCAAAGAAAATGGATACGAAGATTTGGAGGGAAGGAGTGTGGAGTTGGACGCTCTAAGTCTATTTACCTATGCCACTAAGCTCAGTCGGAGTTTGAATTCTTAGGCGAGTGTTACCTTTCTTCACAATAATAGTACGATCTTCAGTCCAGACATTCCGGATCCCGAAGCGAGCGACTGCGACTGTGACAACTTGCAAACGTTGTTTGGTGCGGAGTTCTGAAACTCGACACTTCCTGATGGTCAAAAAGTCGGGAAGGGGTTAAAAAAATTTGGTTAGCATCAAACTCGACACTTTCTATCTGCTCTAATGACTTGCCGCCCGCCGCGCACCGTCTTGCCGAACCCACCGACCTGCCGCTAATGGATTTCATGAGTCACTTAATGGAGAGTTATTTAATGTGCTATCAATTAAACATTTTTATTTTTATTCCCATTATCTTAAATTTTTTTAATTCTACGTACAATTACAATAAAATGAACCCGAACACGACGTATTTATGACTCTGTTAGCATGGTATATAAAAAGTATTGTAATCGTGAAAAAAAACTGTCTCGAAATTTTGACGAATATATCAGTTTTGGAAACCTCTGATTCTGAGAACAATGTGCGTAGAATTCCAATTATAATTTTCTTTATGCTTTCATGAAACATTATTTTGTGTATTGTACTAGAGTATATGCGTTGGTTCTAGATAGTCCACCTACGTTCGGCACTTCGGGTTTTAGAACCAAACACTTAGGCTTTGGAGAACTTTTTGGCTCCGGTTTTATTTCTGACACACTATTTATTTCCCTCTAAATCATGAAATATGCTTTTTATGCAGTTTATGATACGAATGAAACAATAAGACAGATCTTTGTAACAGCATGTTTGGTTATTCGTCTGAATGTCAAAAATAAAAGGGGTAGCCGCTATAAAAAGCTTAGATTTAACTTCGAATTTTCGTCAAAATATTTTTTTCAACCATGAAAGTTCTTCTTTTATCTTCATAATTAGTGTGTTTTTATCAAGAATTGCTCATTTATTGTTGAATTTCTGTTGTTAGTAATGTATGCGCGCGGGTGTTGACTACAAGAGAGCCATTGCTCCACATATTTTCGGAGGTCGACACATAAAATTAAGAAATATAAGAACGAAATATATATAATATAAGAATAAAATATAAGAACAAATTGTATAAAAAAATTCTACACCACTGATGTTTGGAAACTTGGAATTCTAGAATTCTCAAGCAATTCTCTGAATAATAGATTTAAGTTTCCAAATCCATTCACTGTATGTTTCTTAGAGAGAAAATATCGTAGTATATGTTATATTTTATTGTTGACCGGTATTTTGTATAATATGTATCAGATGCTTCTCTAATATTATGAAGAATTCATTGATGTTCAAATAAAATTTATTCTTTTTAGCAGCAGCTCGATAATTTTTAATTTAAAAAATTACCAGGAAAACAAGAAAGGAGGGGAAAGAACGAAGCTGCAGGCTCAGATTTCAACAAAAAACTCAAACAAAAACAAATTACTAAGATTTTCTAAAATGCTTTTTCTTCAGTTTTCCGCTTATAACTTTATAATACATTTTTAGAACGAAACACCACAGTACCTAAATAATGTAATATTAAATTTCCAACAAATTATGATCTGTGTCATTTTGTCGTCAGGCGAACGGATAAGGCTTAAGAACGCGATTGCAGATCAAAGAACTTATTTTTCTCGTATTTTGTTTATAACTTGAGAACTATTTACGTTTAGAGAAAACGTCCTTATACGAAAATGAAATTTATTGAACGTCCAACAAAATATGTTTTTCCGAGTATTTGTATTTCTAACGATCTGTTTATCCGCTTGTGCGCGTTGAACTTAAGTACACATCTATGTAGTAGAGTCAACGTGTATTTTTTTCCTTGTATGGTGTCTGTGGTCCAAATACGGTTCGAGTTCTGGTCTTTAACTCTTGTACATTCACAGAATCGAAAAAAATGAAAAAGCGTTTTATTTCTAAAACCCATTGCTTCAAAGTTAAAATCCATGCAAACTGAGAATTGTTGAATATTTTTTTCTTTTTAGTTTATTTTGGTACTTCGGGCGAGGTTTAAAATTTTGGTTCATAATATCAAAAAATCAGATTTGATGCAATTAAATAATAGGAATAGACTCTTCGACAGCACAAAACTTCCGCGCACAGAATATTGTCAGAAAAAAATATCCAGGATAACCCGTTTTGTAGGTCATTTAATGTATTTCATTTTCGTATGAAGACATTTTCTCTAAAAGTTTGTAATTCTCAAGTTATAATCCAATCAGATCCATTGTAGAATTTTTGTCAATTTAATCGCGCTCTTTAGCATTTTCCGTTCGTCTGGTGACAAAACGGTACAGAATGTAATTTGTTAGAAATTTAATGTACTTCTTTTCTGTTTAAGAATATTTTGTTCTAAAAATGCGTTGTTTTAAAGCTAGTGAAAAACTAAAGTAATATTGAAAGGGAAAACCCTTTTTCTTTCTTGACATGCTTCTTTTCGTCACCTAATTACTGGACTAATAGTCAAATGAGCATTTGATGCCAGTAAGGTCGTGTTTGGTATCATTTTAAGCGTAGATTTCTATTGTTCTATAACAACAGCACAATTTTTATGGAGAAAAAAAACAAACTTTTTTGTGGTAAAGCCAATTTGTTTACTGAAAGAGCTGGGCACCGGTCCGATTGTCTGGGACGGGCACAGGTAGACCGACGTAGACCTAATCCTTAAGGAAGTGTCGAGTTTAAGTTCGCCCGTTTGATGAGGTCCTCTCGGATAGTTTTGACCGTATTCTTTAATTTACTTTTTACCTGGGATTTTGGGACTCACTCTGTGGCTCCTATCAATATCAGATCAAAGTAAAGGCGCACTTATCTGCTTGGACATATTTCTAAAAGCAGTGAATCAGTGTCTTCACTGTCAGATTCACTAACACGGAAGATCCGGAGAGAGTTTCTTCGCGTATCCGACGTGTCTTCCGGCTGTCGTTTCAAATCGATTTGATTTATCCAATTCAGATCGCAGATCTGAAACCCTATTCATATTATGTACTCAACTTTGGCACGGTTGGGTACATTAATTCTGTAGGCCCATCCTGGCCCGGGTTTTTCTCCGTTTTTCCTTCGGATAGAGGCGGATTTCTTATACACGTTCTCTAGGCTTTGTCTAGGGGCGTGTTTATTGTAACAATAAATCGTGAATTTACTGGGTCCGCCTCTGCCTTAGGGCCCTTGATCGGATTTGATGGAATACGTCCCTTGCTTGCTTCCGGAGAGTAAATTAGTTTATTGTCCTCCACTTGGTCATACTCAGTTTGTACTGTTTTTTGACAATAAATTTATTGTATTAAAAGTAATGGTTTCCTCCAATCTTCTACGAACCAATTCGGTAACTAAGATGGCTAGAGACTTTATTACGTTTTCAGAAGTAATCCCTTGGTGATTTCAGCCTTCACATCGACTGATCCGCTGGCAACCTACTTATCATTTTATCACAACACTACACTACACTGCGCTGCGTGCTCCACTGCGTCTCAATGTGCGCCCTAGGTTTAGGTGTTCATGAAACTATGTCAATGTAACCTTATATCATTCAGTGAGGAATGACAAATAAAGTCCTGCGAATCTAAATGTGTGTCTACATTTTCGGTGAAACAACAAAAATATTTTTATAATGAGAAGTGAGAAGGTAGGACTGCACGTACAATTTATGTAGAGGGACGTTAGAGGTGTCGTTATGTAAGTATATGACAGTTATCAGCCATAGTAATCATAAAGGAATGTTTTCTTGCATTTTGGCCAGAAAAAAACAATAACACATATATTTACATTTTGCCGACGTTTCTACCTTTATTGAGGTCGTCGTCATCAGGGCTACGAAAGAAAACGAAAACATATGTATGTTTTGTTTGTGTTGGGTTGGTACTCTGTGCATTGAGCTAATGCACGTAAATACTAACACGGGCAGAGGGAGACCATTTTGTGATGAGTAAGTTAGCCATGTGTACCAAGGTGTTAAGGGTAAGGAGAGTGAGCTGTGTGGAGTGATGGTATGTTCTAAAGAGTTACTTTAGATATGTAATGTTTAGTGTTTAATTTTATTATTTTAATCTATCTGTTCATATAATATGTTGATTGAATGCCATGTTTTCGTCTTGTTTTGTAACCCTGATGATGACCTCAATAAAGGTAGAAACGTGGGCATAATGTAAATATGTGTTTTTTTCCTGGCCTAAATGCAAGAAAACCATTCCTTTGTCGTTATATGTTCGTTCCGGAGAGTAGTGAGTTTTTTTTAAGTACTAATTTTTGCGCTACGTAATTTATATACATTGTTTCAACACTAATGCTACAGCTGCCACCAGACAAAAGATGCGTGTTTCCGAATCTCAATATTCCCTTTTACAAATCTTATCACCTCTCGTCATCCTCCATAGAGCTGTGAAGAAGGCGCCACAAGGAAGGGTGTTCCGTCCTTTCGGGATGTGACACCCTGGGCGTGAGGGTGGGGGCGACGCAGATGGTGGTTATCGACCGCTGGCGAAACATGTGGCCTCTGTGCCTTGAGCTTCCTTGTGAGGAAGGGAGGGGGCAGCAGCTCAATTCGCACCCGCCAATGACCGACCGCCTCCAGCTGTTGCTCTATGAGGCCTAGAGCTTCACTTTCAAGTGGATGNAAGGTATTATGTGCGTCAGAGCGACTAAGCTTAAGTTTATCCCAAAAATGTTTCAAATGATAGTTTGAACCATTCTCTATCCAGTAGCGACGAATTTTTATACCCTTACAGCGCAAAATTTTGAATTATTTGACTTCAATTTACTGTGGGTTTACATGGAGAAACTTTCGCAGGCTCGCGCTTAACATAGCGAAAAACTGGAAAATACTGTTCTGACGGAAATGGCAACCGCATGACGTGACTGAAGGCAATGCGACCCTTGTAATAGAAGGAATCAAACGACTGTAAATTAAATATCAAGTTTTAAAATCACAAAATAATTATTCTCGTCCAATATAAAAAGAATCAGTAGAATGAATTATTAATTATTAAGATCTACTTTGGTGAATATTTCCAAGTTTCGTGAATAATTGACTTCACTCAACGCGATTCACACAATTCATGAAACACATGAGATGGAGAAAAAGAAAATGGGGTCACTTCGCTGGTAGATCATAATAAATTAAAAGTTAATTCAGTTTAAGGTAGAATTAAATCACTAAAATATCTTAAATCGGCATAAATAAAGAGAAAAATATGTATTTAATGTGATTTCAACGTTAGAAAAACATACTTCACCCGCCATTTAAATGAAATAATTACAATTGATGGTGAAATGCATTGAGTCTTATGGAGAAAACATTTCTTTTCAAACAATAACCAACTTTTAAATCACGAAAGTGATTATTGTATATTGTCTAAACGCAAGAATTTATTGGCGTTATACTCGTAAATCACAAATCATTTTAAATATAATATTTTGAAAATTGAAATTGTGTTACCCCATCCTGGCCCGGGTTTTTCTCCGTTTTTCCTTCTGGTAGAGGCGGATTTTGTCTTGGGTCGTGTCTATTGTAACAATAAATCGTGAATTTAGTGTTTTTTCAACTCTTATGATTTTTAAACACTATACTCAGAATAATCTATAGTTCGATAATAACTTGTACATGTAAAATAATTATTTTGTGTTAAATTACAAACATATTGACATTATATATGTATTATAACTCGCAGCTAACTTTTTATCTTATCTAGGAACTTTTGCTGTAATTTTTTGAATCCGCCTATGCCTTAGGGCCCTTGATCGGAATTGATGGAATTGGTCCCTTGCTTGCTTCCGGAGAGTAAATTAGTTTATTGTCCTCCACGTGGTCATACGCAGTTTGTACTGTTTTTTGACAATAAATTTATTATTATTATTATTGTTACGAAGGTTGCTACTTACGTATCCGGAATTGCAACAATGTTATGGTTTTGCGCCATTCGACGTAACAATCTTAACAAATTCGACATTGTTGACCCCGTAGACAACCAGAACGATTTGTCGTTGTTTTGCTTACATTCACAACAAAGTTACATCTCAGTCAAAAAATAAAATTAAGTCGTGAAGATTTTCGTGCGATGATTTACTATGATTTTGGACGTGCATTATCTCAATAACAGGGCATCCATCGCTCAACATACTTCGACTTTTGTGTTGAAGCACCAGCCACAACCACTGAATATCGTTGGTTTTTGTAAATTCAATCGTGGCTGTTGTTCGCTCACAGTTGAATTTAAAAAAAGTCTTCCGAAGTCGGTTGTTACGTAACTGATGACGCTAGATCGGCATGTGACGTATGGTGAGATTGAGGCGTCCTTGCGAAATAGCATACACAAGATTTTACACGAACATAGACCCGTTCATAAAAGATTTGTTCGCGTTGGATTCCGAATAACTTGACAATCGCTGAAAATAAGGGTCGTGTGGATTGGCGCAAAGAAATTATGAAAAAATATAATCGTTGTGTTGCTTCAAAAGCCATGTATGACGTCTACACAGATGACGAATCGTGGATATGTGCGTATGAACACGGTAGTAAACAGCAGTCGACTGTATGGGTGTACGGGTCTTGCAAAATGAACCCAACCCAACAAAGGTTGTTCGCGCAAGAAGCACTTCTAAGTAAATGGTGGTCTGTTTTGTTTTGTTTTTTTGAATAAAAAAAAAAAGTGGGGGCATGAGAATCGTAGTCAATTGAAAACATCGAGATGATTTCTTTTCGTTCCCCTACGTCAAGAATAAAGTACGTAGCCGACGATTTTCGACGACAGAACAAGCGGTTGATGCGTTCAAAATGCATGTTTTAGAAATACCTCAATCGGAATGGAAGAACTGCTACAAAAATTGGTTCAACCGTACGCAAACTTGTATCGATCATCGCGGGGAATATTTTGAAACACAATAAAATCATTTTCAATGATAAATATTTTTTAAATTTATTATTCCGGATACACAAGTTGCAACCCTCGTAATCAAATATTAAACATAAAATATTAAATCGTACGTAGAATAAATATTGAACATTAATATACAAAAGTTCCCCTATGATGTAAAACTTAAATAAAGAATATTTATCAGAAATTACACTCACCACATACTACTTTAATTTTACAAATAATTCTTTAAAGGTGCCCATAAATGGATAAACTAATTCGAGATAACGTTTCTCAAGAAAATGGGATACACAGGTGAAAAGCGTCGAAAACTCACAAACGTAAAATTAGATTAGGGTATTATGAAAATGTATAGTACATGTAAAAATATCTTCGTGCTTAACATGAGTTTCCAATTTGGTTCGTTGTAAGAATGGGGGTTAATTGGAATTACGTTTCTAAAAAACAAACATTTCGAATATCATCGATTGAACATTATACTCCTTCTAAGTCACCATTCATATAACCAATAAGGTATTCTCCAAACCACCGAAGGAAATATTTACCATTTGCTTTTTTGTATGTTCTTATAAATTAATTTTGTTACCAGTATTTGTGTATTTGTGCATATGAACTATTTTTTTGTAATGTGAATTATTGTCGCGCAACCTCGATGCAGAAAGAAGAAAACGGCGCCACAAGAGCAAAAGTGGTGTAGGTTGGCGATGGATTTAAGTTTTCAGAAATTCGAATGTCCTGCCAACACAACGCGAGGTACAAATGTCATTTACTCTTATGGACGATGGCGACGTTAAAGCGTTGGCTGCACTGTGTACAAACGCTGTACCGACATCAAGCCAGTTAGACTGACAATAAATAAGTAAATAAATTTATAGTTTATGGTTGTGAGAGCTGTAACAGACTGCGTAAGAGCATGTTGAGTACAATAAAGCAATTTAATGTAACTAATGTAGAAGAAACCAATAAATGCAGTGCGTTTCCATTCGTGTTAATTTAAGTTTACTGGAAGCAAAAAATAAACATGACTTGCAACGTGTTTTCTACCTCTCGAAGTCTCGTCTTTCGCACCCCTCCCTTTGACCCTTTTTATTGAACTCGATCTCCCTCAGAGATTAAGCTTCGATCCTCCTCCGACTCTCCCTGCATCCCAAGTAAACATCGCTTTCTTCCCAACGTAACCTTTTCTCGCGGAGCTGCTTTATTCTTCATTAGCTGACACGTCATTAACTGACACGTCATTAGCTGACACGTCCGTGAGTAACGGGGAAACAAAGGACGACTTTAGAGTTCTTTTTTTTCCTTCACCGCGATTCTCTCCTCACAGGTTTTTTTACGATAAAAATTCTCTTCCCGGAATTCGTAATTTTCTGTCTAGTTCCAAAATTCCTGTATATAAATATTTTAGATCCTGTACGTAAAGATCAGTTATAACTGCGTATGACCACGTGCAGGACAATAATAATAATAATAAATAATAAATGTATTGTCAAAAAACAGTACAAACTGCGTCGTGAGACCACTTCGAGGACAATAAACTAATTTACTCTCCGGAAGCAAGCAAGGGACCATCCCATCAATTCCGATCAAGGGCCCTAAGACAGAGGCGGATTCAAAAAAATTTCAGCAAAAATTCCTAGATAAGATAAAAAGTTAGCTGCGAGTTATAATACATATAGAATGTCAATATGTTTCTAATTTAACGCAAATATGTTTGTAAATTTACATGTACAAGTTATTATCGAACTATAGATTATTCTGAGTATAGTTTAAAAATAATAAGAATTGAAATAACACTAAATTCACGATTTATTGTTACAATAAACTAACTTACTCTCCGGAAGCAAACAAGGTACCATCCCACCAATTCCGATCAAGGGCCCTGAGGCAGAGGCGGCTTTAATACGTTCATAAATGAAATTATTTAATAAATGCCTTCTGTTGTACATTCATTATTCCAAAATAAATAGTAGTAAAAATTCGAGATAATAATAATAATTAAAGTATTAAATGTGGATAAGCCGCCAATACCCGGAGGAAAACCGGAGAGAAACCCTGCCTAATACGAGGCTACAGAGATAATGTACACAAGTGCGCCCAGGTTCACAGGAATTTTGTAACGAGGATTAGCACTTCGACTCATCACTCGGGAACTGTTGTTGTCCATTGAAAACTGAAAGTTCCGCGTGTTTCACCGGAATTATTTTTTTCTGCCCACGCATTCCGTAAAAATCAATTTCATTTTCGACAACCAACATCATATTTCAATTTTCCCTCTTTCGTCTTCAGAATTATTTTATACTTGTCATAATTGTATATGTGTATTAATACAGTAAGCAAATGACCAAATTTTTCATGCAAAACAAACCATTTTTTCAGTTGATTATGATGATGATGATCTTGACCAATTATATAATATATAATATTCTTGTTGTGCTCACGGAACGATATATTCGAGAATTGGTCATCAATAGAAGATTTTTTACAACGCAATTTTTTAAATATTTTTTTACCTACATCAGGAAGGTTGTAGAGATGTAGTGGGTTGTATTTAGAGGTTATGGTTGGAGGTAATTGATAATGGTGTGGTTCCATATCGTACAGCCCTGATGATGGGAAAATAAATTGCTGAAACGTTGGCGTTGTAAAAAGAATCTGTTATTGGTGACGAATCCTAGAATATATCGTTCCGTTATATAATATTGATTATTGTTACACACTAGGAATTATTGGTACATAACTAAATATTGTTACATACTGAAAAATATTGTGTAACAATAATATTAATTATTGTTATGTATTGGTCTTCGCCTAAAAATGTCGAGTTTCGCAATTCGAGTACGTTTCGCCGAAGCGTGTTGCGATTCGAAATCGTTAGAAATTCTTATTTAGAAGATTTTGTTATTTTACTGGAAATGATTATTGTTCTTCATAGGTGTTTCAGGAAGACATTGAGAAAAATTATTTCATCTTTGAGGAGCGTCGAGCATGAAATTGACTCTTTGGTACGAGTTAGAATATTGTACAGTTTGTTTCATTTTATAACTCTTCAAAGTGCTTCTCGTGCATCAAGAACTTTATGAGTTATAAGATTTAGAAATAAGATATTGTTTGATCATTTAAAACCATATTAATTTAATAAACAAAAAATAAAAATTAAATATCCTTTTTTATTATTTTATGTAATAACTAATTTAAAGATTAAATATATAATAATACATGATTAATGAATGTTTATTTAAATATTATTAATTAAATATAAATTAATTTTGCTAGACAAGACAGAAATAGAAGCTATCCTGTGACTTGTACCTATGTGTTTGAAATGGAATTCACCATAATTGTCTTGGTATAGAAAGTTATACAATATATTCAATTTTTTTAAAAATTGTTTTTATTTATCTAAAGAAAACATCGGAGAACCCTTGGCTTTGTTAGCACGCACTCTGTGGGGGATGAAGAGACCGTAATCAAGGAGGGAGGGTGCTAATCGGGGATGATTTTTGTTTAAAAATTATGGTTTTACAACACAAATTTTATAAATATTACCTTTAAATAAAATGCGTCAAGTAAATAATTAACAATGTATTATTATTAACAATAAAAATATTTTGTAAAGTTATTAACATGGTGTTATTAATTTTATTAATCTGATTTTATTAATATCATTAATTTGGTATTATTAATTTTATTATTTTATTATTAATGACAAGAATTATAGTATTAATTGTTATTAGTTATAACAATCTGGTAACACTTTTACAAAATGTGCTATTTATCAACTTCAATTTTATCTGTTAAGAGTTCAGGTTCCAGACACTGTCCACTCTTTTGTTTCGTCATAGAAACCGAAGCCGAAGCGACCGTTGGTGACGCGCTATCTGTTGCCCGTGACCTTGAGACAAACGCTGCCAAACAAGTGAGTGACGCGATGCGAATGTGAGAGTGGGAGAGGAGTGGGGGTGAACGATCACGTGTTATGAAGGCCACGAATAATCTCCCCACTTCAGTCACTAGGAGACATCAGGAGCGGACGAACGTTTACTCTATACGCAGAGACATGAGTACGCCGACGTTGTTATCAGCTTCGGAATGCCGTTCTCTTTTAAACGCTTACGCGGGAGAGGAAACTGCTCGAAACTTGGACATAATTAACGTGGAAATGAAACCGCTAGAAGGTCCGCGAGCGGGTTTCATGAGTGACCATTTGCGAGTGAAAGTGAGTGTACGGGACGAGTTCGGAGAGCAGAAGTGTGTAGGTTTTTTCGCGAAAAGTATTCCGCAGAGCGTCCCCATTCATAAGGAGTATGTGGAATCCACTAAGTTTTATGTGAAAGAAACAGCTTTTTATGACACGCTGCTAAAAGATTTGCGGAAAGCTCAAAAAGATGGTGGTCATAATCGCTGGATTCCGGAATGTTACTTCGTGAGGGATGATTTGATAGTTTTAGAAGATATTTCTCTCCAGGGTTATAAAGTGTTCGGTCATAGAGATTTGATGGATCTAGAGACTGCAGAATCCGTGTTCGCTGAACTAGCGCGTTTTCACGCCGCGTCCATTATCTTAGAAGAGAGTATGGAGGTGAAGCGCCCGTTGAATGAGTTGTACCCCGGCGTTTTGGAGGAGAGGTCGGGAAGTACTCTGCGAGCAGACGGGGAACGAGGCTGGTTCCAGGCTTCGGTGCGCTCGACGCTGCGACTCGTGCAACATCTACCCAAGTACAAGAACGATCCCGAACTTTTGAAATCGATTCGTGAGAAACTTCCCGAAGCGTGCGCCGTGGCGAACACGATAGTGTTATCGTCCTCCAAGTATCGGAATGTGGTTTCACACGGAGATATCTGGGCGAGCAATGTTCTTGTGAAGAGATCAGCGCAAGGGAAACCGATCGGAGTTCGATTCGTGGACCTGCAGTTAGTGAGGTACAGCCCACCAGCATGCGATGTTGTCATCTTGTTATACATAATGACAGATCAAGAATTTCGTGAGAAATATCGAAATCATGTTTTTAAACATTATTACGACGAATTTGCGAGAGAACTCTCCCAACACGGATTAAACCCAGAGAAATTATTTCCATTTTCCGAGTTCCTAGAGACGTGTGAATCCTACAAACCATTGGGTATTATTGTAACTGCTTTGTGTCTACAGATGGTTCTTTTAAAACCGGAATTCGTGGACCCCCTTTTCAAGAACCCTGAAACTTTTGTGAACTTTATGTTGATGGATCGCGGGGAAGAGATCGTCACGGCTTTCCACAGTGATCAAGACTATCGACTCCGTCTCATAGAAGCAGTGCAGGAATTCGTTGACACGTGCATTCTCTAATGGCGTTTTCCATTCGCTGCTCCGAGTGCGAAAGTTTATACTTGTCTACAGCACACCGGACTCGCTCAGACAATTTTCTCAGCGGAGGAACTGCAGCGGGAATTGTTGAGGTTAGGTTAGTCCACGGTGGATGCTATGGGTTTATTGCAAATATTGTCTTCTTCGGATGAAATGCAAGAGTTGTACGTCGAATTACTCCTTCCCAGAAGAAAGAGTTATTAAGATTGATTTCGTTTCGTTAACCCGATTATATTCTAATGTGCGGATAACATTGTCTTACAAGTGAATACGAAAAAGCTTCGTTGATTCATTAGTCATTGTTTCTATTCAATTATTGTAGTTTCGTAACAATGGTTTGCTGCCAACAATGGCCATGCCCCAATCGTGCAGTAAAGATGTTCCATTTACTTTGCTACACTCTGTCGATGGAACGAGAGGTTTATATTACCAGGATTTTGCTTAGTATTGTAATGCAAATAATGTGTCTCGTAGAAGTTATGGTTCTAAAATAAAAACTCTTTTGATACTTGGAAATTGTAGATAAATGATCTTTTATTAAATAAATAAATAAATTTATTGTCAAAAGAGCAGTTACAAACTGCGTATGACCACATGGAGGACAATAAACTAATTTACTCTCCACAAGCAAGCAAGGGACCTTCCCATCAATTCCGATCAAGGGCCCTAAAGCAGAGGCGGATTCAAAAATTTCAGCAAAAATTCCTAGATAAGATGAAAAGTTAGTTACGTGTTATAATATTAATACAATATCAACAAATTTGTAATGTAACAGAAAAAAATTATTTTACATGTACGAATTATTATCGAAATATAGATTATTCTGAGTATAGTGTTTATAAATCATAAGAATTGAAAAAACACTAAATTCACGATTTATTGTTACAATAAACACGCCCCTAGACAAAAGCCTACAGAACCTATATAAGAAATCCGCCTCTACCCGAAGGAAAACCGGAGAAAAACCCGGGCCAGGATGGGTTATTATTTTATGTGTAATACAAATTTGAAAACAATGATGTAACAATTCTTTCAAGAGGCATATCTTGTAAGATAATAAACCTCCTGAAACGTAGAAAAGTGTGGCGCCCCTATTTTTTTAATGATTTCACAGTTATTTTCGAAGCGCTTGTTTTATTAAGGGTTATGGGAGTAACCGATCAGTGAACTGTTTAGATTTTGAGTGATGGGGTGTCACTTATTAGTGAAGAACGTCCGTCACATTATGTCTCATTGCGTGAAAGTCGTAATTTGAGAATACGTTAATTGAGAGTAAATACTCGGTGAGCTTAGGTATAAAAAAATTAATATTTATTCTTGTCACTAATTGGCGTTATAATAATTATTAAATATTTTTATGTAATATCTTCAAATACAGATAAATCTTTTGTGTAATATACGGTAAGGTTTGTGATTGTTTCCTGTAGGAACCTCCTGTTTTGATTTATGAAACTTACAACCCAGTTAATGTTGAAAGAAATGTATGACTGTAGATAAATTTATAACAATTAAATACAAATAAATAGACGATACAAATGCGTGAATAGTTTTAAGCCAATAATATTATTAATTTAAGAATATGGTTTTGTCATACGGTATATACAACCAGTTTTTTCTATTATTATTTTTCAATAAAATAATTATCTCGACTTTCAGATAAAGACCAAGAGAATAAGCTAATTAATAAATATTCGATTATTGGATAAACTATCCAATTTTCGTATCTAAGTGAAATTTAGTAATAAATTAAAATTCAATTAAAACCCTTCGAATGAGGCGATAAAAAATTAAAATGAGCTTGTTACAAATAAGTATATTTTCTGTATCACGATACATACTCAATGTCCTTAATAGTGACAAATGTTGACATGAACTCTAAGCATGCGCTAGAAATTTTTATGAAAAAGATTTTTAATTAAATTCTTAGTGTTCTCGATTCCAAACTGAGTGAATTTGGAAATGAATCGGATATCTACCCCTTTTAGCAAAGCAATTACTAAAATTTAGTTTGTGATGAGGTTAATTTTTGTCGATAAGTATTTTTTTGAAGAAATGTTTTCTATGTGCCTTTTTTCTTATTTCGGTATTGTCACGCTGTAATTTCATCCATAGACTCTAGGAAGAAATGAAACTAGGCAGAAGCTGAGGGAACAGTTGGCATTCAGTACAATAATACAAAAATGCAGGTACTAGATTAAATATCAGTGAAAAGTAAGATCTCTGGCGTACCACTACGAGCAGGACGGGAACTTGACTCTCCCGAAACACGTAGGAAAGGATCTCTTATCAATTTAGCAGAAGAAGATCGCAAAGGTAGTGAAAAAATTTAACGTATCAGCGATCTAATTAGCAAAATAATTAGGTGAAATAAATCAGCAAATTTAAGTAAAAATGAGTTTTTTTGTTCACTGTGAACTTATAAGAAAAACTTAAAACATTCGAAATATAATTTTTCGATTCTTGAAAGACGGTGTTCGAAATTCTCTAGTTTGGCTCAATCAGAGCTTGCAGAGTGCGGGCGTGTGTATTTTGACCGAAAAACTTACCTTTTATAATGTTCCCTCTGTATTTTACGCACTAAAAACGTAACGATTCAGCTTCCCCGGAAACTGAGAAGCAGGCTTCAGTTGATCACTAACTGCAGAATGATTATTTTAGTATTTAACGAATTTATTTTTTGCTAACGTTTTTCAAATGTTTCTTCCGTGTTTACTGCCTGACTTATCGGAATCAATAGTTGCTTATTGCAGAAATTACGTAGAAGAACTGCATGGTCTTTGAATTTTGTTTCATTGTAGTATTTGTAAATGGGAAATGTAGCTTTGTGCTATTGAAGCTTATCTAAATGGAGAGGAAGGAGCTATTGTTAGAAAGTGGAATTACCGGTTAGCTGGAATTACCAACAACTTGGCCCACGTGGAGGGGTTAGTAGGAGTAGTCAGTAATCGAGTTATTAATACCTGGAGTAGGAGGACGCGGACAGAGGAAGGAGGGTTCACATTTTGGTATGAACTGGGACATTCATGTGGGACAATAAGTCTTTTCATGTCTATCAAAAGACCGGGAGTCTCATCGCCTTCGCGTGAACGAAGTGACAAAAGATACCTGCCTCTCTATCTTGCAGTTGTAAAACTACTCAACTGACTGCCATCTAGAAAATGATATTCATTAATATCATTTAAATTTATCTTTGATAAGTAAAATGGATATAGGTGATGAACATTCTTACTTTCTCGTCTGCACGGTCTGGAGACAGTATTGTAACCGACAAAAAAAAGAGAGGTTTTGAAGGAATTTTTAATGTCCCTGACACCGAAAGTTTTCTTTTAGTTCGACGTCCGTCCGTCTGCGCGCACCCATACCAGCTAAACAGGTGAGAGTCAATTGCATTCTTGTTTTGTATTTTGAGTAGTTGTTGATGGACAAGCTCTAAAATGTTTTAAATTTTGATATTCATATCATGTACCCTTTGTATTAAAGTATATTTTGAAACTTTTATTACAAGCAGCTCAATTTTTTTTTCTTTTGAATTTGGTATAGAAGTAAGAGAATAATATCTCTCAGCGGAAGTATTGCCTCCATTATTTATCCCGTGAATCTTATTTATGTACTATATCAAGAGAGTTCAAAACTATTTAGTAGAGAAGATTTAGTACCAAACCGAGCGAGGAATCAGTGCAAAATTTCAAGAAAAAATTGAACCAAACTACAACCATTTTCAAGCACTCACTTTCCCTTTATTCTATACGCAGAATATTAAACTGCTGCTGTCAACAACAATATAGAATGCAAGAAAATGGTTGCTTTTCTTCTTTGTAAAGTTAGTTTGCGTACTATGTAGATAAGAGTCTTGAAAGTGTGTGATAAAGCATGTGCATAGATTGTGCACACGTTTTTTAAAATGGAGTAAGGGTAAACAAAGACAGATGAAGTTGTAAAATATTTCTACATTTTTGGAATATGATTTTTGAAGAGATACGAAGCGAAGAGGGGGGGAGGTGTTTTTTTTGGGGGGGAGGGGGTCTGCGTCATAGGGTTTAAGGGGGGGCACCCCTGTATTAACATTGTCGCGGCGCCCCCCTCCCCCAGTGACCGTACCACGTGTCGTATCCCAAATTTTCATGAAAGCAAGCACCTTTTCCAAGGATGTCATTTTTTATATATTGTATTATTCGTAAATGGGAGGGAAATGTAGCTTAGTGCTATTGAAGCTTATCTACATGGAGCGATAGGAGGTAGGAGGGTAGAATGGTATTAGTATAGGTGGGCAAGTTAGATGGGTTTACCAACAACTTGGCCCACGTGGAGGTGTTAGAAGGAGTAGTTAGTAATAGTTAAGAGTTAGTGATAATAGGAGCAGTAGTATTACTTTTTATTGTTATTGTATAAACTGGAACATTGAAGTGAAAAGCTACAAATTTTTTCTTCTTGTGATGAGCAAGGACGCTAACACGTAAGCCACAGGAATCCTCTCTTTGAATCCCTCTCCATTCCGATCGTTCTGAATTCCGTCTCTTTCTCCTCCTCCTCCCTGTTCGATCCCCTGCTGTGGTGAGACTCGCGAGAGACACCGTGGTGCGAAGTTGCTCTAATTGCATTACCAGCTAACCATAACGCAATGGCGCAGCTCTGGCACCGAGGGCGACCTGCGTGTTGACCTCTGCCACGAAAGGAAAAGCGGAGAGCTTTGGGACTTGCACGTGGTGTCGGGTTCACAAGATGGCGGATACATCGATGAACCGACGAAAGAAATCGGTTACTATGCCTACGGAATTCTCCAACGGATTCTTCACAATTTTTTTTCCAAAGAACTCTCATGTTCTAAACCTTGCAGTGTAGGGAAAGGAAGAGAAACAGTTTTCTCAAGTCGTATGTCTTACAAATTGTTTCGTAAATAAATAAATTTATTGTAAAATAAAAAGCAGTTGCAAACTGCGTATGACCACGGGAAGGACAATAAGCTAATTTATTCTCCGGATGCAAGCAAGGGACCGTCCCATCAATTCCGATCAAGGACCTTCCGTGCATAAGATTATTCCTGTAACAATGCAATGAGACAGTTTCACTGCGTATTCTACTATTCGAGAAAATACGAAGAACATATATTCAGTAGCACAGTGAATTTAACACAATTTTGGAGCACGAGTTACCTCCCCGACAGGGTAGAACTGTAGGACAGAAATACCTTGGCAGCTGGAGAAACCATTGACCTTAGGAAAATGCACAGGGCGTTTGAAACTGAAAATATGACCCCAATAACTGGTCAGTCAAAATTTTGATTTCTATATAAAACTGCTCCAGTATCCCACCATAAAACTCTACTTTACATTCGTCATATCTCAGGAAGATGCTTTTAGTACTCATATTATTAAAAAAATTATAAAAATAAAATAATAATAAATGTGATAGTAAATAATAATAATAAAAATAACAATTAAATAATGAAAATAATAATAATAAAAATAACAATAAAAATAATAATAAAATAATTATTAAAGTGTGGGCACTGTCCACATTTTAAGAAAGTGCATCTAATCCTTGAGAGAGAGGGTAGCAACCTGGGATTAAAAATTTCAACCAGGTAGAACACCTTTAGAGCTGTGAAGTGAACATCACTACATCAAAATAATAATAATAACAACGCCCGGATGTATATATCCTAGAAAATGTTTCATAATAATAATATCAGAAGATATTAGAATGTTTAAAAAAATATGAAGGTAAATAGTTTGTAGGTTTCTCGTGCCGTTCATTGTAATTATTCCTGTTGAAGTGAATTATTTTATGAACATTAAAAGTCTCTCTTGCAATTTTTAAGTATAAAGAGATTGTAGAATTTGTGAATGTTTGAAAAATGTATTATACTTTTAATTTCATTATTATATGTAATCAATTTGGTATTGTACAGTTGGAGTGCTTTGTTTTGTTTTGCAATTCCAATGTAAGTAATATTAGTATACATGTCATTAAATATTACGTGGTGTGGTCAAGTTGAAATTAAACAGTTTTCAATATTCGTATTTTAAGTATAGTAGATTTTCGGCGAATGTAAATTTACCACTCCACAATGACACAATAACCAATAAAAAAAATATAGATACGAATTTACATCCCACAAACAATGAAGGTTTTGTATAATTAATAATATTACTTTTTGTTATTAATTTAATATCGGCAGTAGGGACACTAATAAATAAAAAGTGGATGAATTTTGGTAATAGAATTGTTACTAGGGTATTCAAGAGAAGGTTGTATAATTTTCGCAGATCATAACTACTCAACTCTGTTGCTCAGTAAAAATCTGTGTTATGTACCAAAAGAAAGAGGAAACAAATCTAATCTCTGGAGGTAATTGAAAAATATTGAAGCATATTTCGAAGGGGATCAAAACACGCTATGTCCATTCTCAGTTTAAATTTTCAATTACTTTGTGATCCTTTTCTAAACAATTTATTAATGTGTAATATATCTAGTAACATTCACGCTACATAAAATGAAGCTAGTTATTGAAAATTTAGAGAAATTGTTCATAATTATGCAGGTATATATAATAAATAATAATGAAAACATTCCTTTAAAAAAGAGATTCAAACACCCTTGGTGGAATTCAGATTGTGAAAATGCGTTGGAAAGAAGGAAAAAAGCATTTCAAGAATATAACACTAAAAAATCAGAAGAAAGTCAACATTTATTCAACGAGATAAGAAAACAGGTAACAAAATCCATTAGGCAAGCTAAGAGGAAGTACATGAAGACACAACTGAATTCCATAGAAGAGAATTTCCGGAACTACAATACTAGAGACTTCTACAGGACTTTTGCTGATAAAATACGGGGATATACACCACAAAATCTATGCTTCAGGAAACAAAATGGAAAATTAGCCTTAACAAACCAAGAAAATTGTCAAGAACTGGCTCAATATTTCTCTAATCTTCTTAATTGCCCAGAACCCAGTACAAGGTTTACCAAAAAAGATTGTGCAAATACTCATCCGAAGTCACAACCACCAACACAAGAAGAGATCCAAAATCACATTAAAAAACTAAAAAATAATAGAACTTCAGGCGAAGATGGCATTGCTGAGCTGTTAAAAAACCAAGGTCCAAACACATTGCAGGAACTTACAAAAATCATAAACAACATATGGGAAACAGAAAGATTACCAGAGGATTGGAAATGCGCCCTTATTCACCCTTTACATAAAAAAGGAGACAGAACAGATGTCAACAATTATAGAGGAATATCACTTCTACAAGTAACCTACAAAATTCTCTCAGCCTGTTTGCTCAAAAGAACACAAGAACAGCTGGAACACAAAATTGGTGAATACCAAGCAGGCTTCCGTCCTGGTCGCTCATGCGTCGAACAGATATTTAATTTAAAGACAATATTAAAACACAAAGCAATTAGAAACGCCCCAATAGTATGCACATTTGTGGATTTTAAGAAAGCCTATGACTCAGTTGACCGTCAAGCTTTGTTTAACATTTTAGAAGAACTGGGACTTGACTCTAAAACACTACAGCTCATAAAAGAAACACTGACAGATACTACATCTAAAGTTAAATTCATGGGGGAAATTTCTGAACCCTTTATCGTCAAAACTGGAGTTCGTCAAGGTGATGGACTATCTCCACTCCTTTTTAATTTAGTCTTGGATAAGGTAATTAAGGAATGGGAAAAAGAACTAAAAAATCAAGCACATTGGAAACCAATCCATATCGGAAGACCTAAAGACAAAATAGAAATATCTTGTCTAGCATTTGCGGACGATCTAGCCATACTGGCAGATACTGAAGAAACTGCAACAAAACAAATAGAGATTCTGAAGGAATGTGCAGATAAAGTAGGTTTACAAATTTCATTCCAAAAGACAGAATTTTTCTGTACAAAATTGAACATAAAATATTTGAACACAAAATATGGAAAAATAAAGAAAGTTAAACATTTTAAATACCTAGGTGAGGTTTTGGAACCAACAGGAGGAGAGAAAGTTGCACAAAAGATGAGACAACAGAAAATGAAAAGAGCATATGGCATGACACATGAAATCTACAATAAGAAATGCATTTCCCCTAACACAAAAATCAGGCACTACTGCACAGTAATTAAACCAGCAGCACTATATGCCAGTGAAACACTTACACTCCACACAAAATGTGACATAGAAAAGATACTAAAGGAAGAGCGGAAAATTATGAGAAAGATTTTAGGTTCAAAATTAACAGAAGAAGGATACCGATTACAATCAATAAAAACCACAGAAAATATCTCAAACCTGGCAGCAGATATAAGAAAACGAAGATTAAAATTCTACGGACATATTACTAGACTTCCTCCATCAAGACTCACCAATAGGATTCTTACTTACATACAAAAGGTCAAATCAACAACACCATGGATTACACAAGTTAAATTGGATTTACAAAAAGCGCAAATAGATGCTAGTGATGTTATTGACAGGAAAATTTTCAGAAACAAGGTAGAAAAGTGGATAGTAAAGTCAGAAAAAGAGGCACCGAAGAAACCAGGAACCAAGTCGACAGAGGAGAGAAAAAGAATTCATGGAGAAAAGATGAAAAACATATTGGAAAACACAAAACTGGTTTCTTATGTTGAGATACTTCCATTTCAGTAGCCCCGCCACAACTTAACGCTATCATAGGAAAATGAGAGTTTTTGCGTAACGTACGTAATACGTCACAATTATGACGTCAACAGCGTAACGTACATGGAAAGATCTAGCGTATTCGATGCATTTTGTATAGCGTACCATCCACTCAAATCACAATAAAAATATAAATCTAAACAAACCACTCTTATGCTTACACTATTAAACTATACTGTGAGTTCATCAACACGTGCTCATACCATACTCTCAACCAACAAATATCTCGCATACATTCTCAAATAATAATGGTATGTTATTAACTCATTCATATGTTGACAGAGGCGTTGTAACGTACCACGCTGTGAGTGCGGGCGTTTCATTAACTTCTGAGTATGCGCACTAGTGACTTGCTTGTAAATGGCATATACGATAGATCGCAGGGAGGATATGCAAAACCTTCCTAATGTGAAAATATTTGATTTTCCCTTCATTTAAAACCCATTCTGGCAAGCGAAAACTTAAAAATATTATTGTCATCGTACTTTGATATACCGTGTTTCATCCTGGCCCGGGTTTTTCTCCGTTTTTCCTTCGGGTAGAGGCGGATTTCTTATACAGGTTCTCTAGGCTTTGTCTAGGGGCGTGTTTATTGTAACAATAAATCGTGAATTTAGTGTTTTTTAAACTCTTATGATTTTTAAACACTATACTCAGAATAATCTATTATTCGATAATAACTTGTACATGTAAATTTACAAACATATTGACATTATATATGTATTATAACTCGCAACTAACTTTTTATCTTATCTAGGAATTTTTGCTGAAACTTTTGAATCCGCCTCTGTCTTAGGGCCCTTGATCGGAATTGATGGAATACGTCCCTTGCTTGCTTCCGGAGAGTAAATTAGTTTATTGTCCTCCACGTGATCATACGCAGTTTGTACTGTTTTTTGACAATAAATTTATTATTATTATTTTCCATAACCTTTTATTAAAATATGAAAGCATCGATCCATTCGAGGTCTGTTCAGGGATCAGAAGTCGAGGGAATATTTCTTTGGGGGAGTTGAGTGGATCACTGGAAGATCGTGATGGTGTTAGATGTAGAATATCGATATTCGAAGATGAAGCCCCTTCTCAAAAAACCTCCGCCAGCTTCATTTTTGAAAGAAAAAACAAAAAAACAACAAAAAACCTCCCGCATCCTCAGTCCTCTCTTTATCTGAGAGCCTCATGTCCTATGCATGAGCTTCGACCGCCGCCTTTGATGCTTGGGATATACGTGAAGGAGGAGGGTTAGCGAATCACAAACATCGACGTATCGGCGAGTAAGTTGTCTTCTCACACACGACATTCCATCCCTAGAAGGGCTACGTGCGGCACATTTTGTTCCGCTAAGGAATTTTTTAAAAATACATGATTCTTCGGTCTCTGTTATTTTTATAGGCTGAGACTGAAGAGATTTTCGTGTAAAAGAAGAAAGAAGGTTATCTTAATGTGAAAAATACGTGTTTTAATTTCGTCTGTAGAATTATAATTCTTGAGTAAATCGATCTTATTATGTACAGACTAATTTATTAACTATTAAAGAGTGAACAAAGTTTCGATCCCAATTAAAAATGTGCGATGTCTGTCATGTATGTTTTAATAAGATTTTGTATTATAGTTCTGTTCATGCTATTTTTTGTTTGTTTGTATATAACTTTTATGGTTTTACCTATGTTCATTCTGTGATTTTTTTAAATACCTTTTTTAATACTTTTTTATTCTTCTCGTCCTTTTGACATTTCATTGATTCTTTACCTCTCGTAAATATCCTGTGTATTGTTGTCATCTCTGTACCTTATTCCTTGATTTTGCATTCGATCGTTGTATTTATTCTGTGATTGTGGTTTGTGTAAGCTCTCTGTCTCTCTTCCCAATGGAAGACTGTTATGAAGCGTTCGTTTTTCATTGCTTTCGCCTGACGATCATTTGGTCCACAGTGGGGGGTTGAAACATTGTGTCGTCTCTCCTTAAGAGTTGATAAATCTATCTGTGAATTAGGTTCGTCTCATTCAAGACTAATGTGAACAATACCTTTCACTTTAAGACATGTATCACTGCCTTCTTTGCCCTTCGTGTACGTATCTTTGTCATATTTGGTGGAACCATAATGCGTCTCGGTTTTTTGGGAAAACATTTTATTTCGTTTTAAGGTGTCCTTCTTTTGACCTTTTGTACGTCGCGTGAACTCTTTGAAAGAACAACGTGCTCTCGGACGCGTCTTCTACTAAAAGCCTTTATTCGATCCCCGAGGCGTATGATTGTGCTTCTTCCTCACCAGAGGAGGATAATGTCTTAGAAGAAAGAGACGAAGAAAGTGACACGCAAGTGATAATGAATGCTTTGCTAGTGGTGATGGGAGTGATAAAGAATGCGTTTCACGATCGCGATCGTACACAAGGACTTAACCTGCGTTAGGGCCTGTACAGACAAGTTCAATCTTACCCGCACAAGAACATAATGATTGGAAAAATGCAAAGTGATGATGGGTGAGGGAGTGAGATGAAAATTAATTGTTAACAATGTTAAAATGATTTAATGACATGCTATGATATGATGAGAAATAATAATACAATACTGATTTCCTAGAGATGACATGATATGGAGAGAAGATCCTGGCGAGAAATGTCTGAATAGGGCCCCTGACCGGAATTGATGCGATGGTCTCTCCCTTGCTTCCGGAGAGTAAATTAGTTTGTCATCCACATGGTCATACAATCAATTTATTTATTTATTTATAACAAAACCTTTGATAAACCTTTAAAATTTCGTGAAAGTATTAGAAAAAAAATCAATTTTATGGCGGTGTCCATTTTGTACCCTATTGACCCTCGGTGTGACCAAAATGTCTTCACCCTCCGAGGGTTAAAGAAAGAAAAATGTTTGATTTAAAGTCAATTTTAACTGTTATAAACGAAGAGCCTGCAGTTGTTAAATCAGTCTTAAGTGGATATCCTCTTCTACAAGAAAAAAAATGTCATAAATGTTTTTCAGATTTGAAACAGTTTGTAGAAATCAAGGGTCTTGAGATTTTTTTATTATTTCGGTACATGAACAGGCAATCATCTTTAGAATGGAGCAGAAGTCGGGAGAGTGTAAAGTGACAACAGGTATAAACCAATTTTTTCCCCAGAATATCCGACAAACTTAAAGAAGGGAATGATTCAATGACCTCTATTCGATAAATACAGAAATAATTTATTCCCCAGAAGCAAACAAGGGACCATCCCATCCATGCCGATCAAGGTCTCGAAGGCAGATAGAAAATTTCAGAAAATTCTAAAGAGTCGGATAGAAATAATCGTCTACGTGTTACAGAATCAACAGGATACCGACAAATTCTTTATTTAATTAAAGGCAAAAAAGATAATTCACTAGTACGTTTTATTATCGAAGTTGATTATCCAGAATATATTGTTTATAAATTGTAACTCTGAATTCAACATTAATTACTACAATAAGCCCTAGGCAGGAACATAAGGATCCTGTATATTAAATCTGCCTCCATCCGAAGGAAAACCGGAGGAAAACCCGTTTACTGGTGAATGAAATTATACCTCGCATTCTAAAGGGTGTGTTGTAATTCAGGAGGGTTTTTAGTGGATAGGGTTGAATCATTCGACGAGTCCCACACGCAGGGAGAGTCATGTTGTCTATCCCTAGTGCGTAACTGCATTTTCCCTACCTGTACAAGTTTTCAGGGCTCCAATGACCTCGATGTCGACGAACCATAAAGCCCCACAAATAAAAAGTATTATATGGAACCATTTTTTTTACCTACACCAGGAAGGTTGTAGAAGAATATTTGTATTTGTGGGTTGTTATTGCTGGAGGTAATTGATGATGGTGTGGTTCCATATCATACAGCGCTGATGATGGCAAAATAAATTGCCGAAACGTTGGCGTTGCAAGAAGAATATTTTATTGATGGCCAATCCTCGAATATATCCTTCCCATATATTTGTGTTCTTAGTACACAGAGAAGGAAAGCAAGGTCTGAAAAGCAAACGGAGCTGGCGTTCAATGAGTATGAGCTGAATGATTTTTAAAATTCCTTACTTATACATGTATGCAATTGACTTATCTCATTTTCTTAGACCCGCGGTATCCACACACTCTTTCAATCACAATCCCTATAACTCAAACTCCACCTCCAAATACAGATAAGAGACAAGCAGATGCGCGAATTGACATAGTTCGGTAAAGTGTTCTTTCCGAACGCAGCCGATACTGATTCATACACTGAACAAGTAGAGAATTTTATTGAGATACCATATTTCACTGCTCTCATACCTGATGTACAACTGTGCGTTCAATGCCTCTCATTTAAGAAACAAAAATGTACCTGAATAGATGAGATGACGGTTTCAGAAATTAAACCATTGCTTGTACACAAAATGAAAGTTCGTAGATTTTAATCAATGTTAAAATGGGTTTCTATTTCTTATCAAATGCTTATTTTTAAAGTAATTCTTTTAAATGTTTAATTCGCGTTTTGATCTTTTACTGTCCACACCACCAGTTCTTTCGAAATGATAAAATTTCGAAGCAATTTTTCCTGCATACTAGTTTTGTTCATACAAGTTTATTTTCGAACTGTACCCTGCTCTAGCACGGTTGACTAAAGTAATTCTGTAGCCTGGTTTTCCTTGCGGTGGAGGCGGATTTTGTATGCAGTCTTTCTAGACTCTTGTATTATAATATTTAATCTCGAGTTTAGAGTAATTTCAATAGTAACAATTTATTCCGAATTCATAGTAAGATAATAATACAAAGTACTTCTGAACTATCTTTTTTGTGTTTTATTAAATACAAATTTGTTGATATTATAATACGCAACTAACTCAGAATTCTTATCTATTTNGATCGGAATTGATGGAATACGTCCCTTGCTTGCTTCCGGAGAGTAAATTAGTTTATTGTCCTCCACGTGGTCATACGCAGTTTGTAACTGCATTTTTGACAATAAATATATTTATATAAATATTTTGGGCCTGGAGCTATTAGACTATTCATGGCGCTTCATAACAGCATTCCACCACACGTCAACTTATGGGAATAGCAGACACAATGACGAAATCTTTCCGAAAAACAAATTCACTCCTACAATGTCTGTAGATTTTTTTCACACGCTTGATAAAGTTTGGCGCGCAGATGTACTCTTTAAAAACCGTACGCTCGAAATTTCTAATTACTCGTTCGTAGTCAAAATTTCTTACAACCACTCAGATGTTCCAAAGTTTTGATTGAGTTTGAATTCAGATTTGAATTGAATCGATTTATTCTCATCCGAGATAAACATAAATCTCTCGTTATACGAGCAATATTTGTAAGTTTAAATCGGGTTTCGTCTGTGAACGAAACACAGTTCCTTCCTTCAGTCTCAAATACATCCGCTTTGCGCTCATCTACGGGTCACGCTATTTCACTGTTCTGTGGAATGTTCTAGACTGAAGGTTTCTCGCACCAAATCTCTCTACCGATGACTATGAGACGACAAATGACACGAAATGACACAAAATGATCCAAAAGCGCGGGGCGCCGCTCCGTGATTGTGAGAAGTTGCTGTGTGAATGATGCTATGACGAATTCTTGGATTGAAAATTTACTTGAAAATATTCATGCATTGACTATTCGCGAGCATTGCTCTCCCTCCTCGAAAAATAAACATATATAACAAGTTTTGTTTTTTAATTTATTATTAACATAATTTCGTTTAATTAACTTATCAAATTAATTATGATATTTCATTTATTAGAAATTTACTGAAAATTATTTTTCTAATGAATGAAACGTAGCTCAGTTCCCTGATATATTTATTATAAAATACCAACTTGTTTAATTTAAAATACACCTAGTAAAGTGAGAGTTTAAAAGGATGAGAGAAAATAATACAGTGAAATTACATTCCTAAAGACACGTGCTGTGATTGGCTGTTTCGCCATTTTGTAATATGTTCCCATTACAATGAAGAACCCTTGGCGCTGGTAGCAGAGCTGTCTCTCTTATCTGAGTCCCAAAAGATTAGATGTTCAATCTGGAAACAAAGGCCGCTGTCACTCTTTATCTTTCTTTTACGAGCAAAATATGATTACAGCGACTGATACAGTCTTTGTCGAAAGCACATAGAAACAAGAGTTGCCTCGCCGCACAGTGGTCCGAAAACGGTCAGGAGCGGACAAAAACGGTTATCCGCTTTTATCCCCTCATTACTTTGCTTATTCTGGAGAGATAGAGGATTAATTATATGGAAAAGTATCTTCCAAAAAGTTGCGCTACGTCAAGATATGACGTTTTCAAAATACCAATTAATTAAAATCGGATAAACGGAATATATTAGTATAGTCTGCGGATTGTTTATAAATATAAGTCCACTAAGTAAATATTGTAACACACTGATTGATAGTTTTTACAATTCCAATCGTTTCTTCATAACAAATATTACATTTTTTTCTAAAAAGTGATTCTTGTAATAAGTTAGTGTTAAATTAATTAATTGTTAATACATTAATTACTAACACCACGAATTAAATATAGATGTTCTGGAAAATAAAATAAAATTAACAAGAGCTTTAGTGAAATACAAATAAGATCAACGTGATTTACAGAGTAAATTGAAAATATACCACATTTTGTTACCCGTATCTAGCATCCGCTATCTTGAATTTTGTTGACTTTTCAAATAGAGTCTATATTCGTAATCTTGGATCCCAAAACCCCCGTATACTAAAGTTTAAGAAATTTGGACCATATTATCTAGATTTTCCGCTCTTGAATTTGTTTTTGAAAAAAAAAACGTGAGAAATGTAAAAATTCTTAGAGAAAGTGTTCCAGTATTAATGTGTTGGGCTTACATTAAAAAACAATCCAATTATCTATATAAATACAAATTAAATGCTGTTGGTTGGCAATAAGCGCGTCGCTTGAGAACGGCTGGACCGATTTGGCTAATTTATTAAAAAATATGTTCGTAATAGTCAGACTAAAGTTTTTAGGGAAAGAAAAGTTGTCAGGAGAAGTGGAAAATTCGGGAAGAACTGAACGTGCTTTTTTCTGAGGGACTTGTGTATGAACTCAAGACCATAACTATCATTCCTTTGTTATGATTGTTTACTTGAACGTTTTTCTTGCGATTGAAACAATCAAAATCGAAACGGAAATAAATCACATTCATTCTTTGTGATTTCATTGTGATTTCAAATTTAATGGAAGAAAATAAATCATTTGGTTGACATGAAATTCTCACTTAATTCAATTGTGACTTAAATTTTGGGGCAAAACAGCATGGTTCCAAGTCGATCACATTCCAGACACATCACACATTTCCAGCACTTCAGCGGTGTACTACCGATAGAATTCATCTCACATGTAACATTTCCCATTGGCGCACTTCTGAATGTAGTCCTTCTCAAATGGAATATCCATACGCTACGAGATAGAATGATCACTCGGAAATACGTTTTTTCTCTCGCATTTTTATGTTGTTTACAAATTTAAAATAACTTTTCGTAAATGCACGAAACGATCGGAAACGATTTTATTGAAATTTGAAGACGACGACGTCTGTCGGGTGAGAGCCAGTCTTTTGTTTTTTTTTCACGTAATTAATCCTGAATCTTAATAGAAGAAACACAGTATCGACTTTCTGAGGATGAAAGAGGATATCCATATTTGTCCCCGCTCTTCAGCGTTTCTGGACCACTGTGCGTCGTGGAGGGAACAAGGCAAAGTGTGGTTAGAGAGTCGCTATATCCTGAGAGAGGGAGGAGGATACATCACAGTGGAGTTTGCTACCAACAGTTGTAAAACGTGATGCATCGCTTCATCACCCGCGCAAGTGACAACAGTTAGGAGAACGAGTCCGTACGATGCGCGACTTACACACCCACACTATTCTGAACGTCACTTCGCAGAAACGTAAACCTAATCTGCACCACAGATTGACTTTAATATTCATCTCTTTAAAGTAGTGCTTCGACGAACACGTCTTTCGGGTTTTTGGTTATGATTTTTTTGAAGCTTAATGTCGCTCTGACGACAGAGAATTAAATATTTTAAAGTCTTAAATTTTGATGAAATAAATTTCGACCTATTAAAGCAGGCAATTTATCATCACTCCAATCAATGTATATTAGGAAGAAGTATATCAAGGTTCTACTAATCAGAATATAAAATACGTAACATATGGAACACTGTAAAACATTTCACTTCAGTTTGACTAGAGCTTTCAACTCCATTGATAATGGAACCAATGTGTAGCGTAACGTGGTGATTTTAATAAGATTATTATAAATTTATAAATTTATTGTCAAAAAACAGTACAAACTGCGTATGACCACGTGGAGGTTAAAAATCTAATTTACTCTCCGGAAGCAAGCAAGGGACCATCCCATCAATTCCAAATCAAGGGTCCTAAAGCAGAGGCGGATTGAAAAATTTCAGCAAAAGTTCCTAGATAAGATAAAAAGTTAGCTGCGAGTTATAATACATATATAATGTCAATATGTTTGTAATTTAACGCAAAAAATTACACGTACAAGTTATTATCGAACTATAGATTATTCTGA
>NNCF01128097.1:1390924-1478603 GCA_002313205.1 Laupala kohalensis | reverse complement strand
TTACAAGAGTTTCGGGGGTGAGATTTACAAATTATCCGAACTATCCTCTTCTGAATTCTGAAAGTTTGAATACTCTGACCGGAATTACCCCAGAAGGTAATGCCGTAACGTAAATGGGAGTAAACGTTTGCAAAATAAACGCAACGGGAAATACTTGGACTAACTGCGGTAACTAAGATTTGGAATGCGTAACACAAATTACCTAATTGGGAATTAAGATTGTCAATGTGACAATTCCATTTGAGGTTGTCTTGAATATGGAGACCTAAGAATTTTGTATTTGTAACAGTTTTTAATTGTGTTCCGTTTAAAGAAAGAGAAACCTGGGGTAAAGATTTTGTGATACTATTGTGAAATGACATAGACACTGTTTTGTCAGTGTTTACAATGAGACGATTTGCATGGAACCAAGTCGAAAGGTTAGACAAAACGTTTTGAGCATTGGCGTCTTTACATAGTAAATTAGTGTCATCAGCAAAAAGAACCATTTTGCAATCTGATGTGGTTGATGACATGTCGTTCATATACAATAAAAAGAGTATAGGGCCGAGAATTGATCCTTGGGGTACTCCGCAAGTAAGTGGCTTTGTTTCTGAAAGACAACGCTCAAGTATTTTATTTTTAGTATAGGATATTTCTACTTGTTGATATCTATCTTTTAAATAAGAAGTTAGCCATTGATGTGGAAGTCCACGAATGCCTAAAGAATGCAATTTGGTAAGGAGAATTCCGTGATCGATGACATCGAATGCTTTGGATAAGTCAAGAAAAACACCCTGAGGATTTTCTCCACTGTCTAGAGATGTGGTAACTTCGTTTAAGAAGGAAAATATGGCGCTTGTAGTGGAAAATGATTTCCTAAAACCGTATTGATCATCAGAGAGAATGTTATTTTTTTATAAAAAATCTAGAAGATTGTCATTTATTATTATTATTATTTTTAGTTATGTTTCTCTTTAAGTTTTTTATTAAACCCTTTTGTAAGTTACGAAGAATCCTGTCACGTTTTGACTAATTTGAAAAGAAATGTTGCATAGATTCAGATATTACGAAATTATGTCGATGTTGGTGCCTGCTTAATTTGTAAATCAGTCCAAATAACAATCAACTTCCTCGCAATCAGTCTGTTGCATTTCACACCTCCAGAGAATCCTCCGCAGAAATTGATCTGTTTTGAGTAATGCATTTCTTCGTGAGCACTCCCAAAGGCCAATTAAACTAATGATCTCTCCGGAAGCAAACAAGGGACCATCCAAGCAATTCCGATGAGACAAGAGCGGATTTACCATTTCCGCACACTCTTAAGATATTTCTGTACGTGTTAGAATATTAATATTATACCGACAAATTGGTATTTAATAAAACACAAGAAATTAATTTCACAAGTACGTATTATTATCAAAAGCTATAGATTATTTGGAAAATATTGTTGATAAATCGTAACTATTAAATGACACAAAAATTGAGATTTATTATTTCTATAGATAAGGGACAAGAACCTAGCGACTCTGTATAAAAAATCCGTCTGTACCCGAAGAAAAACCGGAGAAAAACCCGTGTCAGGAAGGGGTTACAGAATTGACGTACACAACCGTACCAGGGTTGAGTACATATAATTCATCAACTTAAAGAAAGAAAAGTATGACATTATTATTTTATACTTAAAAAATGGGAAAGCCGAGTATGGGATGACAATTGATATGAATTTTTTTTCTAGTAATCGAGATGTAAGGAAGTGCGTGACTTTAATAAAAAGGGAACTTCTTCAAATACAAAGTACGTTCAAGACATGAGATTTTCCTCGATGCTTCTGGTTGCTTCTGGTTGCTTCTGGTTGCTCTGGATATGTGCGTTTTGCCTTAACGTGTCTCATTTTCCTCTCATAATTGACTCAGCTGACGGAAATTCCAAAGGCACGAAAAAAACGCGTTTTTACATTTTATGATTTATGGCAAGCAAAAAATAATATACGAGACAGCCATGTTAAGATGTAGATATTCCCTGTAACAAACTTCTGAGGAAACCTTTTGTCAGTGTCAGCTCATAAATAAAATCTTATCAGATCGACTCTGAAATATTAACTTCAAAGATTTACCGATACGACGGTGTATTCTAGGGAACTGCGACGAAACCCTGACGTCACGTTCAACACTGACCTAAAAATAGTTTTTATCGTGCATATAAATTGTTGTGATTTTTATATAACGGAACGATATATTCGAGGATTGGCTTTCAAGAAAATATTCTTTTTACGACGCCAACGTTTCGGCAAATTAATTTTTTACCTTCACGAGTGCTTCACGATATAGAACCACACAATCATCAACCAGTAAAATAAATTGCCAAAAACTTTTATTGATGGAATGAAATAAGAATGCTAGGTGAACCCGTCCAATTCAGTCACTCGGGAAATTGAATTTAACCTAAATTCTGTATGAACGTAGAAATATTTACACATAGGAATGTTTTAAGTAGCGATACTATTTTGTTAACCGGAATAAAATGTCAAGATACTACTTTCCTCTGTATCATCTACTCTTCGGAAAGCTTCTCTCTCTTTCATATCTTATACAGGTTTTCTTATACAGGTTCTCTAGGCTGTCTAGGGGCGTGTTTATTGTAACAATAAATCGTGAATTTACTGTATTTTTCAACTCTTATGATTTTTAAACACTATACTCAGAATAATCTATAGTTCGATAATAACTTGAACATGTAATTTTTTGCGTTAAATTACAAACATATTGACATTATATATGTACTATAACTCGCAGCTAACTTTTTATCTTATCTAGGAACTTTTGCTGAAATTTTTNTGCCTTAGGGCCCTTGATCGGAATTGATGGGATGGTCCCTTGCTTGCTTCCGGAGAGTAAATTAGTTTATTGTCCTCCACGTGGTCATACGCAGTTTGTACTGTTTTTTGACAATAAATTTATTATTAAATCTATTATCCAGCGTTAATAATGTGACGGTATCGTCACGTAACATTCTTCGCGAATATTGCTCAGTAGTAACAGACTCATTTGTCAGGAATAAAATGAAGTCAAACAAATAAAATACACCGTCTTAAAACAAATAAGTTGAGGAGCGTCTTTGCTGGATGTAATTTTTAAATGCAATTTTTATCTCGGAAAGGAAAAAGTGGAAAATGAAATAACAGGAAGTCGAAGACACTTCTCTTAATGTTCTAATGTTCTTTCTTCCTTTTGTGAGATTCGCTGCTTCATCCAGTTACGCATGAAAGGAACGCAACATCTAGGGGACAGTTTGTGTATTAACATTTGTATTTTGCTTATTTCAGTAACTGATATTCGACGGAACGGAGGAAGAATTAATTAAAAAATGAAGAATTAATGAATATAAAAATAGCATTTATTTTCATTTTCAGATAACAGTTAATAACAAGCCGGGTAATCGAACCAGGGACTGCTGCTTTATCGCGTGAATGTTCACCACTACTACATCATTTCGCTTTTCACAACTGTAGACGAATGGGTGGCGTAGTGGTTAGGTCCCTGCGATCGAAGCAGGATATTCCGGGTTCGATTCCCGCGTCGTCGCCATTTTCACGTAGCCAAAGTTATCAATAATTTATTCTGTTACAATTCTTACGTACTGCATGTTTCCTAATCAGCGTGGCTCAGAATATCCAATTCGATCATTTCGTGCATCGCCTCTTCCATTCGCGTCCGATAGAATTCATCTCTCTGAAAGAAGTCGCGCACAGCTTCGGATCTGTCCACCATGAAGAAGTTACTGAACTTTTCAGCGGAAGTGAATAGATTGCTTTTCATTTCCTCATCCATGTTGATCAATTGGAAGTACAGAGCGGCGATGGCTCTTCCGGCAGAACTGTACGACTGCGTCGACCTCCGCAGTTCATCTCTGGAGAGAAGCGCCTCCGCGAGCAATCCTTGGCTCTGCAATTCCGCCGCGAATTCGTCGTAGTACACACCAATCAGGGCATCCCAATGACGGTCCCGGAACTTCCGCTTCGTCGTGGTGTGCAGGAAGACCACGATGTCTGTGGCGGGTGGTGCGTAGCGAAGGAGTTGGAAATCCACGAATCGGCACGTCTCTGGGCGTCCGGAATTTCCGCTTCTGAACATGAAATTGGAGCACCACAAATCGCCGTGGCAAACCACATTCCGGAACGTGTCTGAAGTAGTGAGCATCTTTGTGGCGTCGCAAACACTGGGAAGTTTTTCCTGAATTGTCTTCTGTAGATTTTTGTTGTGTTGGTATTTCGTGAGGTACGGTACTAGAGCTACCAATGCCTTCTTACCCGTTTCAAACCAACTTCGTTCTTCTTGACCCGGCAACGAGCGGTTTAAGACATTCGTGAACATGTCGGGGTGGAGTTCTAGAATATTCTGGTTTTTCGAGGTTCGAATTTTCTCTTTCTCCTCGAAGATAACGGTGGCTGCGTGAAAACTCGCCATGGTTTTCATGACACACACACACAAGTTCCAATTGAGCAGGTCTCGACCGCTGAGGATTTTGAATCCGGCTGCAGTCAAATCTTCCATCACGATGATGTCTTCTCGCGTATAGAAACAATATGGCGCCCATCTATCTTTCACTATCTTCTCACTGTCTTCGGTCGTCTTCTCGTACTTTAGAAGCAGAGGGAGAATTTTATCATAGAACCCGGTCTCCTTCACGTAGCACTGTACTTCCAACACGAAATCTTTATGCATTCCTGCAGATCTAGGGACAGTCTTTGAGAAGAAGACGTAGATCTTTTCGGCAGCATTTGCTAAGCGAATACGAATGTGCAAGCGGAGGTAATCACTCATAAACCCACCGGTACTATTATCTACGGGACTTTCCTTTACGTCAAGTACTTCGAAGTTAGATTGCTTTACGCAACGACTGACGATAAACTTTGCTTCATCTAGTGAAATCGATTTACTCTCAGAAGTCATTTCACAATTCAACTTTTGACCAAGCGACGTCTAGAACACTAGAATCCAGTCTGTTACTCTGAAGAACTAGATCACGTTGAGTCTGGTTACATACATAAGCTTCAAAGGAGGTGACATTACGTAACAAATTACATCATCAATTTATTGAGCCATAATTTATGTCTAATGACTGACATTTATACTTCATACAACTTAAGAAGCTACCTGAGATACAGTATCTCTACAAACATGCGTTGACTGCATGTTTCGAACAAGAGCAACTCCTAGTGCAACTCTTAGTGTGTGATTGTGAGTCATGACAGACATAATACTTTGATAATACTTGCCAATGTTAAAGACGTATTACTATCATAATACAATTGTCCTCTTTTCCTAACACACATTTGTTATCATAGTTTATTGCAATAGTTGTTTAATTCATATCTTTCACGAATAAATTGCTTCTGAATATCTGACGATTTCAGTTAAAAAATAAGTAATAATTATTTAATCCTTTCATGAGAGTAACTGAGCAAAGTGTTTTGGAGCATGCTCAGACAAGTGACTCTGTCAAAGCAATGGGAATTATTAGGAGGGAAAAAGATAATTTTAAGTGAGAAATATTAATAGTAAATCACTGGACCTTAATATACTCGTGTGTTAGTAGGATTATTGGGAATAAGGAATAAATTACATTCATTGTTTTTATACATGTCTTTGTTATGCAATTATGAAACATTATTAAACGAGAACTAAAAACCAGTAAAAATTGCAATTCGCATATATCTTAATATACATATTTATGCGTATGAAATACATGAGATATAATTTTCAAATTGCTAATCTGGAAATTTGAGTGTGTCAGAATTCCAGTCAACTAATATTTATTTTCGTAACATATATAAATACACATATCTTGTTATTAACAGTTAATTTACAAACATTTTATTGTGTCACATCGAATCTGTATGTCACAATATTTTACGCTATTTCTAAATATTGGACCCTATTAAGGCCATAATAAGTTTCTATTTTTTTACAGACCCTAGAAGCCGATATTATCGATTCTTAGTGATATATCGATTCTTCGATTCTTCGATCTTTAATATCAAAATAATTATCTTGTAATAAAATAAAAGTTATTGTCAACACCGAAAAAAATATTTATTTTGCCAACTTATAGGTTTTCGACAACTTATGTTGTTACCTTTAGTGCCTTTAATCAAGATACAGAAATATAATTATAGGTAAAATGATCTAAATAATAATAATAATAATGATAGTAATAATTAATGTAAAAAACATTGAGAGTGGTATGCATGGTCAACTGCCATGTGAAAATTGCGAGGGGCCGGGATTGGAACCCGGGACCTGGTCTTCTGGCACAGGTGTGCTGACCACTGCACCACCCGCCTCGACTCTCGAAAACCATACACAACGTCCACCTAGTATATTTAGAAACTTGTCCATAAAAAATCTGATGAGTTACTCACGGAAACATAGAGGGAATTTTTCGAGTAAGAAATAATAATAATAATAATCATAATAATAATTGAAAGCAAATATTTTGTACTGGGACAGAAGCATTCTCACTGACCTAACAACAATTCACAACAGACCTGATGTCATCCTTTGGAAAAGAAAAGAATGAAAAGTGTATCTCATCGATTTTGCTGTCGTAAATTACAACAATCTAGGAAAAACAAAGAACGACAAAATATCAAAATACCAACAATTAGCCTTTGAAGTAAAAAAAACTCTGGAATGTTCTAGAAGTGATCATAGTGCCTATCATTTTATCTACCCTAGGACTAGTATCCCTAGGAATCCCTGGTCGATTCGATTAGAAAACTCGAAATCAACACCAATATAATAAGTAGATTGCAACACAGCGTCCTTCTGTCCTCAGCCTACATTACCAGAAAGTTCTTGGACCTGAAATAGATTCTTCCTCCCTGCAGAACTTGATTTAATAATCCACTGCTGAGAGAAAAACCAACACAAGTTGAGAGAACTAAATTAATAATAATAATAATGATGCCTTTATTACATGGCGAAACTCAAGCCTTCAGGCCTCCCCACTATTTACATTCAAACGATACATAAAAAATAAAACATTCATACAACATAATACATACATACATGAATAACTATAACAATAATTAAAGGATACATTCTACCATACTCTTGGTGTGTAGGAACGATCTTGACCATTTCGCCACAAATGAGCCACTAATCATGGACTGTTCAGCGTAATTTTCTCACACTAACAAACACACGCACAAACTAGTGATGCAAAACCATTGCACATACTTTCTCATGTACATTTCATCATCTTTAGCATAGCTTGAGAAAAATTTTATAGTAAGAGAGTCATTTCTGACAAGTGGTCCTCTATATTTTGTTCGTCTTCCAGTGCTTTATTCACGCTCAAACTTGGTAGATGAACTTATTACTGTCTTTTGTTTGAAATTTGAAAGTAAAATAAGTATTCAGAATATTATTTCTTACCGAAAAGTCCCCTCAACAAGAGTACTGACTAAAACAAGAGAAACAGTATCTCATTGCGACTAATTCTGAAGTAAAACCACACTTCGGTATCATACACATAAATAACCCATTTTCCTTTCACGTTCAGAACCTTTGTCACAGTCCTACCCTATTTTAAATCTTATTTAATTCCCCAATCCAATCAAGAATGCAGATACAAAACCGCCTTCTTTATATTTTTTCTCCTCTACAGAATTCGGAGATCTCGACGCATTATTAGGAATCTACCCAAAGAAGCTCCGGTTCCTCCCACTCTGAAATATTCCGAGTTCATCCATAATCAATTGATGGTTATAGGTGGTGAGACCTGCTTTTTCATGGATATTTATTCATCCGCAGACGAAGGAAGGTGGCAGCGAGACCTGAAGGGTCTGCGGGCGAAGGCTTATTTCGCTGCCTCTTCTTTTCCTTCGGGGCGAGCTTCCCCGCTGCGATTAAGCGCTTCCGGTGCTGGTATTGGCAAAGCGGAACTCAGACTCTTCGAGGCGATTCACGTCTCAAGAACAGATGTTCTTCGGAGCCAGTGGATGTGCGTTGTAGTGTGAGTAAATGGGAAATGTAGCTCAGTGCTATTGAAGCTCATCTACATGTAGCGATAGGAGTTAGGAGTTGGGTGCTAGGGGCTGTTGTTAGAAGGTGGGTCGGTTAACGTGGCCCACATGCAGGAGTTACTAGAAGAAGTTCGGAATAGCAAGACTTGTTGATACTAGGAGCAGTAGGAGGGGGTTTGCATTTCAATTGTAACAGAGCTATATGATCTGAGGTATTGAAGTGAAAAATTATAAATTTTTCTGACCCCACCGGGAATTGAACTCGAAGTCACTCTGTGGCAAGAAAGTATTCTATAGACACTAAAAGGGCTACCAGAGGAGTCTACAATATTCTTCTTCTTCTTCCTATTAATCCTGGCCCGGGTTTTTCTCCGTTTTTCCTTCGGGTAGAGGCGGATTTATTATACAGGTTCTCTAGGCTTTGTCTAGGGGCGTGTTTATTGTAACAATAAATCGTGAATTTAGTGGGTTTTTTTTCAACTCTTATGATTTTTAAACACTATACTCAGAATAATCTATAGTTCGATAATAACTTGTACACGTAATTTTTTGCTTAAAATTACAAACATATTGACATTCTATTAGTATTATAACTCGCAGCTAACTTTTTATCTTATCTAGGAACTTTTGCTGAAATTTTTTGAATCCGCCTCTGCCTTAGAGCCCTTGATTCGAATTGATGGAATACGTCCCTTGCTTGCTTCCGGAGAGTAAATTAGTTTATTGTCCTCCAAGTGGTCATACGCAGTTTGTACTGTTTTTTGACAATAAATTTATTATTATTATTATTAATCTCGTCATTTGAGTGATGTTAATTCTGTTATTTATTTCCAACTAGCTCTCCTCACCCCACAAACATTGTCCTGTCGAAATTTCAATAAATTTGTTTCTGATTCTTTTGTGAATTTTTGAAAAATTATTTTAAATCTGTAAACAAAATAAAAATAAGAAAAAACCGTATTTCTGAGTGATCATTGTATCTATTAACAATTGTGGTCGTGGATATTCAATTTGAGAAGGAAGTACACTCGGATGTGCGGCAATGGGAAATTTTTACACACAACTGAAAAACTGCGATAAAACAAAACAAAGAATCAACCAAATATGTCGTTCCTATCGTCAGCTATGATCCAGAATGCGAACAAAAAGTAAGATTTTTGCAGTTTATCCGAATTTCCCGACTTTTCTTTGTGATTGTCTGGAATTTTTTTTCCTGAAAACTTTTCCAGGACCATTGCGAACAGAGGAAAGAAAAAGGAATTATGTATTTCGTCCATCGTTCGAATCGTGATCTGTGTTCCCATAGAAAAATCCCTTCCACACAAAAAATCCCTTTCAGTTTTTTCCCAATACTTTCCCAACATTTCTTTCCCTAAAAACCTTATTCATATACTATTATGCACATTAGGCAAATCGGTGCAGCCGTTCTCAAGTGACTATTATGCTCATTAGCTACGAACTATGAGCATTTAATTCTTACTCGTATAGATTTACGATTTACCCTTTGGCCCTTTAGCAATCTTTTACTTTCGATATTTTCTTCGATTCACGAGTAACAATGACGTGGTCAAACAAAACAGGAATTAACATTGCGTCAACGGAAATCAAATGCAAAAGAATATTTACTAGGAATCGAAACACACGCTAACTTCTTTCGCTAAAATCACTAAATTCTTTGACATTATAGATACTTGTTTATTAAGGAAGGAACACAAGAACATTATTATTAAGGATGGTAATGATAAGAGAATCTTGTATTGAATTTATATATGTATTTAAATTGTTATCAACCGTTGTTTCTTTCTTTCTAATTTTTATTCTTACGTAAAAAATAATAATGAGTGATATAAGTGATTTGTAATTTTGTAGTTACGTAATGGTAATTGCATTTCTAAGTTTGTTTCTGCTGAAGCATCTAATAGTATTATGGATAGTCCACGACCTCGGACCTGAAATAATAGATAATAATAATAATAATAATAATAACGTAATTGTAATTGATTAAGTGGAATATTATTTATAATTCGAGTGCAAATAGCCGTTCATTTTGTTTGAATTCGTGACCCGTTCTTTTAAGAGATGTGTCCTACGTTTGCAGTAACGCAGTAGACTTTCTTCCACTCGCATCGCTTATTCAAATAAAGAGAAAATAAACTGGGAGGAGAGAGGACATACGTCATGACATACGTCATGACATACGTCATCTACGCGTTGCTTTACTGTGTCATACACTTTATTTCCCCTTTAAAATGCGAAACTACTTGTATGTTTTTTCGAAGAACAGCAATGTATGTATTTTCGTAATTAGAATTTACAACTCGGAAACAGACATAAAATAACATGCGAAATAATTTAAAGTGAAAAAAATTACGAGTAAAACGCAAACAAGTAACAAATTAGGCGATTAATGAACAAAGACATCCACAATTATAATTAAACATGACTCTTGTATGATATACAATCTAGACATAGTTTCACCAATCTTTATTATTTAAAATAATTAAAGTGAAATCTTTCTCGCTGACGTAGTCAGTATCTTGAAGCTCTTTCTTCAGGGGAATATTCTAGAAGAAAGCTTTCGCATTAATTATTTTAAATAATAAAGATTGGTGACTATTGCTAGTGTTCAGTTTATTGATCAACTCATTGCCAACTATCCATTTTGGTACTTAATTCATACATCCAATTTATCCTTATAATGCAGGGATACCTTGGACTGCGAGGATAATTCGGTTTGCGAACGCAATTGGGCATGGAAAGAATTAAAAAAAAAAAGACGACCTTAATGGCCCGAGTTTTTCTCTGGGCTTCCTCTGGGCTTCCTCTGGTTTTCCTCTGGTTTTCCTCTGGTTTTCCTCTGGTTTTCCTCTGGTTTTCCTCTGGTTTTCCTCTGGGTTTCCTCTGGGTTTCCTCTGGTTTTCCTCTGATTTTCATCTGATTTTCCTCTGGTTTTCCTCTGGTTTTCCTCTGGTTTTCCTTCGGGTAGAGGCGACTCCCTTAGGAAGTAAATCCCGGTCCCGTCTCCCATTTTCATTCAACGTAACATGATTAATTTTAATTCTGTTTTTATTTTAAAACATTACTTGCAAATTTAACATGTTCCGCTTTTTTCTAAACGCGTTCCCTTTTTTCTAAATCATGTTTTTGTCTTTTTAATCATGGCATTATCGTACAACTGGCCTTATCCTGCAAAACCAAATCGTACATCGTACACATGGCTTAATTGCCGTACGAAAAGATAATATCGTGCATGTGGCAACACTATTCAGTACAGACCCACGTGGTTACAGTACTCTCTGAAGATGATGTGATTTTTTGATTGGGTGAGTGGGGGATTACCCCATCGAGGAAGGGAGAAAAGGGATTTTCAAAGCACGACGAATCGGAAACGTAATTCAATCTGCAAAAGGTCATTAATTATGACCACACTTGCTTTACTTGTTATATTGCAGACGTATTTTCATTTATTCAATATTGTAAAATTTAATTTGCAACATTTAAATACCAGAATACAATTTTATATCACTGAATCGCCCTATTTTACGTGAAACAAATCAGAAAGATGTTTATATGATGAGTTCAAATGTAATTCAGATTCATCTAAAGCACATATCGATGATACGTCAATATCATCGATATGATTTGGTTATTTGGTTATTTGAAACATTTGTGACATACGTTCGTTTTATTTTCAACGATTCGTCTGTGAAAAACAATTGTATCACATTATTTTGATCTCTTGAAACGGTTTATTTGATTTCATATTTGTCATTTCAAAGGTATTGGTTATTTAATCCTTCACCTAACTCTCGGGGAATATCTGTGTGATGAAATATGATACGGTTGTTATTTTGACAGTAAATATGCGCACAAAATATCACATGCTTTATTTATTATGCTTCATTTAGGAAAACTCTAAAAGATCCAAAATTCTTGAGTCGTTTGTTTTGTCTGTTTTTTTTGTGGTTTTCCTTTTTTTACTGCTTTTAAGAAACTTGTCTGAAAATCTCAGAGAGAAAGTATTCTAAAGTTCTTAAAAGATTTGACTGTGCGTGATAACAAAATGAAAACAAGAATTTGACTGGAATACTTAAAAAGAGAAGCAAACACCCCTATTCTGTTTGGTGTAATGCCGCTATCGTTTGATTTCTCTGCATAAAAGGTAGAAGGCGAAGCATGTGCCACACCCTTCTACTTCCTAGTAATGTGTACTGAAAATCGTGTAACTTCGCCGAAAATTATGCTACATGGCAACCAAACACAAATAGCCAACATCTACGAATTTAAGTAATATCCAAATAAATATTAATAGTAGTCACTAAAGCGACTATTTGCTGTAAAGAAACACAATTTGATAGCACAACAAACTAACACACAAGGTTTTATTCGTTCCAGAAGGAACAGAATAGCGCCACAAGAGCAAAAGTGAATTGAATTGAACTGGTGTCCGAGGTTGGCGATGGATTTAAGTTCTTAGAAAATCCAATGTCTTACCAACATAACGCGAGGTACAAATATCACTATTCTTCTGAAAGAAGTGATGGCTACACTGTCCGCAAGCGTTGTACCAATATCAAACCAATTGAACTGACAATAAAGAAATTACTTATTGTCAAGACAGGAGTTACGTACTGCTCGTGACCACGTTTACGACAATAAAGTAATTTACTGTGTCGAATGTACTATAAACTAATAAACACATTGCCTTTTCTCTCTCTTAAGTTGAATTTCTCTTAGAGGCAAAGTAACATGACTTTCGTATGTAGCCGATGTGTAAGTATGCGCCTTACCATGCTTCGGTTTTTTGAATCATTGCCTTCAGTGGACACTTCCTCGTGCACGCGATTCAGAGCAGAAACTTCGTTTCTATTTAGCATCTGCTTCACATCCTACTGCTTTTTATGCATATTAATCAAACATTAGCCGCATCTCAAGCAGGGTACAATGTTTGTAATTTAGTTGTGCTCTCTTTGTTATGTCTCTCCCAGTCACTCTCGATCCGCTTCTCCGAAAATAAAACAAAGTTAATATGACTTCCTGTCTCCACGCAAATCCTTCATCGCACAAGGACTTCACTTCAGATTCTGACCACTGCACAAGACAAATTGGGTCCGCTCTCTCTAAAAGACACAAATCCAACTATTACAACTGAAATCTAAAAGAAGAGACACGAAGTTCATTGTTATATTCCTGCTCCAACATCCGTCATTCCCTTGCACCCCATTAACCGTGATCGCTAGGTTTTTCCTTGGTTTCTCCCTTCCGTGTGTGTGGGACGGAAGAGAGTCTCAGGAAGCAAAAGCATTACGTCCGTTTTGCGTCAGAGGACCCTTGTAAGCCTCACCGCGACGTGCGAGCTTACAATCTGGCAGATGTAAGATTTTGCCTTTTAAAATAGACCTCTCTCTAAGTGGGGCGAGAGGCGTCCAAGCAAGAGGAATCCTTTTGATGCGGAGCACTCACGTTGAAAAACAGCCCTTCGCTCCGGGAGCTTTACCTTCTGATGGAGTCCTCGGTGGAGGGCGACTTTTTCTTCCGAGGCCTGTGGAATATAAACTAAAAAACAAACAGAAATATGATGTGCTTTAGAATATATCAAAGAAGCTTGGATTGTTCCGACGGAAGTCTTACGTCACCAACGCATTCATTGAGCATCGTTACAATTATTAGTTAACTTAAAGATAAAATTGAATGGCCCGGGTTTTTCTCCGTTTTTCCTTCGGGTAGAGGCGGATTTCTTATAGAGGTTCTCTAGGCTTTGTCTAGGGGCGTGTTTATTGTAACAATAAATCGTGAATTTAGTGTTTTTTCAACTCTTATGATTTTTAAACACTATACTCAGAATAATCTATAGTTCGATAATAACTTGTACATGTAAATTTACAAACATATTTGCGTTAAATTACAAACATATTGACATTATATATGTATTATAACTCGCAGCTAACTTTTTATCTTATCTAGGAACTTTTGCTGAATTTTTTGAATCCGCCTCTGCCTTAGGGCCTTTGATCGGAATGGATGGAATACGTCCCTTGCTTGCTTCCGGAGAGTAAATTAGTTTATTGTCCTCCACGTGGTCATACGCAGTTTGTATAGTTTGTCATCAGGGTAATGATGAGAGGTTACGACTAAACGTCGATTTTTTAAAACAACCATTAACCCACTTAATGGATGCATGGAGGATAATTAATAGTTTAATTAATCTTTGAAATTCATTGCATGTTGGGTAACAGATGTGTGTTCTGTTCCTTGTTATTGTCTTTGCGTTACGCCACTCATTGTTACCCACAATGTTGTGACTCCCAACAATGAGTCAGTGAGCGTTGGAGCAGGCGTCGTGCACTGCTGTTGTTTGTAAAAGCACGAGAGGGTTTCGCTCAGTTGGTTTCGGCGATGAGTGCAGATGGAAAGTTATGTGAGATAGAATGCGAGAAACTTTTGTGATTGATGAGTGAGTTGTTGTATTACAAATTTATACAGGTATGTTTTGTTTTGTGTTTTTTAAAATTTATTATTCGTTGTTTAACTTATTGTTAGAAAATTAGAATATCGACTAATTGTAGACCTTGTTGTGTGTAGCCCTGAAGAAGAAAATACAAATTTTGGAAACGTCGGCAATATGGAATAGTGTTATTTTTGTCTAGGGGCGTGTTTATTGTAACAATAAATTGTGAATTTAGTGTTTTTTCAACTCTTAAACACTATATTCAGAATAATCTATAGTTCGATATTAACTTGTACATGTAAATTTACAAACATATTTGCGTTAAAGTACAAACATATTGACATTATATGTGTATTATAACTCGCAGCTAACTTTTTATCTTAACGAGGAACTTATGAAAAAAAATTTTGAATCCGCCTCTGCCTTAGGGCCCTTGATCGGAATTGATAGAATACGTCCCTTACTTACTTCCGGAGAGTAAATTAGTTTATTGTCCTCCACGTGGTGATACGCAGTTTGTACTGTTTTTTGACAATAAATTCATTATTATTTTCTTTTCTTATCTCGACCCAATCTCAATAACCACTTTATATTATAAAATTAGGGGTCAACGATATGGAGTCAACAATACAGAAGTGTTCCGTGAAGTTATTTTATGAATATGAAAACATAAAAAATGTGAAATGAATAAGAGAGAAAGTGAGCGTATCTGATTATAGGGATTTTTTATGACATTTGAGACCGTTGATCGGTTTACTCGAAACACTCCTTTGTCTCTGCTTTCTGCAATAAATAGTTCAAAAGAGACACATCCCCAGACAGGAGGCAAGTGAACACAATGCTGCTGCAGTTGTGCGCTTAAGATAGTACTCAAGGCGTATGCAGAATTATATCACAAAAATATCTGAAATTGACATGAGTAAACAGAGTAACTTGTACTTTCTGTGATTTCAACTTGAAATACATTTAAACCTCACCAGCCATTGAAACGAAATATTTGCAATTATAATTGATGATGTAATACATTGCGTCTTATGAGAAACCCACCCCAGGATACTTACATCTTGTAAGTACGTGTTTGGCGAACACGGGGCCCCGAGCTGAGTCTGGCAATACTTCCACTTACTTGTATTATGCTCCTTCCTTTCTCTTTCCTGACCTTCCTTGATCACCTCTTGTTCTTTTCGATCCCGACGCTATTATGGCTAGGGTATCTTTCATTTTCCTCANTTCCTTGGTCACCTCTTGTTCTTTTCGATCCCGACGCTATTATGGGTAGGGTATCTTTCATTTTCCTCATTCCTCTCATTTTTTCTCCTACCCCTCATTTTTTGTCCCCCCTTATTCTTTGTCCCCCCTCATGTTACGTACCCCCTTCATTTTAGCCTCCCCCTCCATTTGATGTATGTTGTGAGATATGTTTTGGTGTGTTGTAGATCAGGAGGGTTTTTAGTGGGTAGGGTTGAATCATTCGACGAGTCCCACACGCGGGGAGAGTCATGTTGGCTCTCCCTAGTGCGTAACTGCATTTTCCCTACCTGTACAAGTTTTTCGGGCTCCAATGACCTTTGATGTCGACATAAGCCGTAAAGCCCCACAAAAAAAAATGAGAAACCTCTTATTTATAAAATAAGTCCAACTTTTAAATCACGAAGGTGATGGAAGATTACTTTGATTTGTACAAAATTTTCTGTAGTATTTTTTACATCACTTTTGTCTATAGGTGAAATCTGAGAAAGATATTTTACGTGTTTCGAAGTGAGATGCGGAAGTCAGAAAACAGTTGCGCTCGGCAGCCATGATTGTACCCCAGATTATATTAGGTACAGATGGATCACTCGTCGCAGCGTTCCACTAGCAAGGAGCCGAACTAACCGACCCCCACTACCCGTTCAACTGGTTGCTCGCGTAGTGAGTGTTGACGTTGGCGACCAGCACGTGTGGCGACTGCGACAATTGAAGCTACTCGAGCTCTGTTTGGTGTTGGTATGTGGGTGTTTTAGTTCGAATCACGCATTTAGAATCGCTGGTTCTTAGTTTCCTCTACAGATTAATTGTTTGTAGGCTGCTGCAGAATATGGCAGCGGGTACTCGATGAAAATTATGCGATGTAAAGGGAGGAAAAGGGAGGGGTGTTGAGCGCCATTTTGACGATAGTTCTCGGCCTTCCCCGTGGCGCGCTGGGGTGCATCTAAGGTAACCAGTGGACTTATGGGAGTGAACTATCTGTACGTTCTATACTCTGTGGTTTGTACATGCTCTTATGCATTTCAATGAAGTTCTTGAATATTATTTGTACTGTATTATTAACGTATAGACACAAATTAAATCATGTTTCCCCATCATTGTAATTAATACTGTTGTTATGAAACAATTTCAATACAATTTAAGAAAAACGAGTCCACGGGAACTAATTCTTTTTAGTGACTTTCGCTTAACGTCCCCTTTGACTTTCGTTCCGGTTTCACTCGTATCTACGTGTTGAAGTCGGTTATGTACGTGTTTCCTCGGTGTACATGTGGAGAAGATATGTGATAACTTTCAGTCAGGTGAAAATAGCGACGAGCCTGATGTGTATGTAATATACGTCTGTTCTGTAATGTTTCGTCGTATTTCTTGGTTACAAGCTATTTGTAATTAACTTATCTTCAGAAAGGAATAACACTACACATGAATGAATGATTTTCTCATTAATTGTCCCATTAAATCTAACTCAACTATCAAAATAAAACACACACGGTAGAATTAAATTACCATTCTGACACGAGAAAACTAAAAATATTGGACGACGATAGCTTTGTCATTTCTTTCTTAAACCACTTTATTTACATTTAGTTCACTCCCTGTTTCTGCCGTCACCCGGAACGAATGTTTAATACTTTGCAGAGGGTTGGCAAAGCAATCGTTGGCACGCGGGACTAAGACGAACCTGTGTTCATTACAATATATAGAGTCTTCTAATGCTGCCTTAACGTCTTCCCATTGTCTAGAGGGGTTATCAGACCCCGTTCTGGAACCTTCTGGCGTTTTACCAAGACACATTAATTTGCCTGGTAATTAGCACAAAAAAGCATTTTCTGTCTCTATACAAATAAACAAAAGCTAATTTAGCACAAAATCGGGATCGTTTCCCTCAGGAAAAATTTCGTTTAGCAATTTTCGCGTGTATTCTTTTTTGGAAGATCCATAAACATTGCGAGGTAAGGTTCCAATTGAAGACGATTGTTATTCCTTTAAGTTGTTACTCTTGACTTTGATTGGAATAGAATGCTTTCAATTATTCAAACTTCACCACTGCCTTAGAGCCCTTGATCGGAATTGATGGGATGGTCCCTCGCTTGCTTCCGGAAAATAATTTGTTTATTGTTCTCCAAGTGGTCATACGCAGTTCACAACATGTGTTTGAAATTTGGAGATTTATTACTCTATTGTTCATTATCTTTATCTAAAGGGATGAAATGTAAAACTGATCGATGATGACCGATAGTTTCATATTTAGAGACCACAGGATGTGAAAAAATTATAGTGTCACTATCGAAGCCGCTTCCTCCCTCATAAAGAGGGAGTGGAAAGGGAATTACTTGTAAAACCGCTTGTTGAGGTTCCGATCTGCGACAAATCCATAGGTTTCAAGGTTTGCAAAGATGATTTTTTTTTCTCCTAATGCCATGTTCGAGTTCAGATCACGTGGTGTGGGGCACTCGTAAACGCGGAGATGTAATGTAAAACAACCAACACTAGAAAAATGAATTTATTATAAAAAAGTAAAATTTTCATACTTTGTGTGACCTCGTGGAGGAGAAGAAATGTACTCTCCGGAAGCAAGCAAGGGACCGTCCCAGCAATTCCGATGAAGTGGCACAATTTATCATTTCTGCTTCCCCTGAAAAATCACGGCATGCGCGCCCACCTTCCCCGAAGATAAGAATACTAATAGATAGACGCGAGATAAATTTTATCAATAAATTTATATTTGATAGAGTACAATACAGTTATTGAAGGTACAAAGTATTATTATCAAATCTGTAAATTATTCCGAAAATATTGCTGATAAATCGCAACTATTAAAATAAGTCAAGACTCGAAATAATTATAACAATCGTCCTTATCTGTATGAGCAAGTAATGCTGAGTTACTTTCCAATAAAATGTAAATAAATTGCAAAATCATCAGCTCTTTACGTCGCCAGTATTCGTTATACATTCATTCAATAATAATAATAAATTTATTTAAAAAAACAGTAAAAACTGCGTATGACCACGTGGAGGACAATAAACTAATTTACTCTCCGGAAGCAAGCAAGGGACCATCCCATCAATTCCGATCAAGGACCCTAAGGCGGAGGTGGATTCAAAAACTTCAGCAAAAGTTCCTAGATAAGATAAAAAGTTAGCTGCGAGTTATAATACATATATAATGTCAATATGTTTGTAATTTAACGCAAATATGTTTGTAAATTTACATGTACAAGTTATTATCGATCTATAGATTATTGTGAGTATAGTGTTTAAAAATCATAAGAGTTGAAAAAACACTAAATTCACGATTTATTGTTACAATAAATACGTCCCTAGAGAAAGCCTAGAGAACCTGTATAAGAAATCCGCCTCTACCCGAAGGAAAAACGGAGAAAAACCCGGGCCAGGATGGGGCTACAGAATTTATGTACACAACCGTGCCAAAGTTGAGTACACATAAAACTAAATTAATATGAGCCATACGGCAACACAATCATGCAAGAAAATAGTTTTTGAAATTGTTATATGTTATTTAAAAAGTGCTACAGCAGTGGCGTGATAAAGTACAAGACGGATTTAACTTTTATTAACATCAATACATTCTTTTACAGTGTAGAAGCACTGGTGCAAGAGGTAGGTTTTAACCGCGGATTTGCAGATATTCAATTTCATAATATCTTTTATATTCTCGCGCAGGGAATTATATAGATCGATTCCCGAATGATGCAGTCCTTTTTGGCAAAGAGTGGCATTCACAGTTATTGTTCCTATTCCCTTAAAATTATTGGCTGTGTAATTAATTTAAACAAGGTTTTCTTACTCCATCGGACACCATTCCAATTTTAAAGATGGTTAAAAAGTATTCATTTATCACTTGAGGAATAAATGAGCGAGAAAAATACAATTCAAACGAATAAAGTCGACTCCAATTCGATTGCATTTGCACGTATTGTGCTCCGAGTGTGTGAGAGAATCTTCCAGATTAATTGTGAAGAGAGGTGGAAACGTTTCCTCCGTTTCACTTCAAACAGAAAGCGTCTTGTTCCAATTCTCTCCCTAGATTGAAATTAAATATTCTTTTTTTAATATTCCTCACTGATCGTTACGTGCAAAAAATACAGTTTTAATAAAAACGTTTTGGTACATAAATAATACTCGACTCGATTCATATTGATCTTTGTAAAAAGAATTATTTTCAAACTTATGTTTTGTTGAATGTCTTTATGTCATCATGTGACGTGATTTCATAATTATCACGTTAGCGATAAGTGACAGAGAATAGTCTTCTACATCTAAGATAATTCTAGAATTTTTTACTTTTATTAAGACTTCAACGTATATCTGAAGAGAGTTGCGCTAATTTCGAATTCTTCTTATTCTTGCAAAGAAGGAGAATACAATGATTATCATGTTTTGGGTGATTGTTACTAAGTGTAGAAAGAGGAGAATATCTGTGAGTTTTAAAGCAAGAAGAAATATTTAATGCAAAGGGTAGATTTAATACCAATATTGTTCTTAATGTTTGCAATAAGAAATGATATGACCTTACTTTATAGAAGACAAGTTTATTGAAAAATTTTAAAAGTTTTAAAAACACACTTCTGTATAAACCTTAAGGTGCACAACAAAATTTAACACAATGATATTTATGTAAATTCTAGGATTTTTAACAATTTTTTAGTGCAATGTGTAAAATATTTAAAAGGATAGTATATATTGTAAAGGATAGGAATTATAATGATTTGATTGTCTCGGAATATTTTTTTAAAACCTTTGATAGGTTAGACGTTCGATAAATTGCAATTACGAGTGACAACGACATATACTCAAAGTCACTTCGATACTTTGCCTAAAATTATTCAATATGGCTGCCTTAAACAAATTGCCAACTTCCACGAAACAAATCCTCGAAACTAACACGCGTGCAGGCAGCGCTCCACAATGTCATTCTCATCAGCTGATAATGTGAGGTTAAAGCGTCCCGCTACATCTAGCTAGAGAAGTTTTAGGAAAAGCGTAGTCACGAAGAATCCAAATATATATTAATAGTAGTCACAAATCAACTATTTGCTGTAAAGAAATGCAAATTATTAATACAACAAACAAAGACACAAGGTAATATTCGTCCACACGCTCGATGCAGAAAGCACAGAACAGCGCAACAAGACCAAGAGAATTGAATTGGTGTCTGAGGTTGGCAGTGAATTCAAGTTCGAATGTCCTGCCAACAGAACGCGAGGTAGCCTTATCATTACTCTTATGGACGATGGCGAAGTAAAAGCGTTGGCTACATTGAGTACAGGTTCTATAACAACATCGATCCAGTTAGCCTGACAAATAAGAAAATAAATATATAATACACAATAAACTAATTAACACAGAGTATTTCCGTTCATGAATTTTCTCTTAAGTTGGATTTCTCGAGTGAAAGTAAGATGACTTTCACTATACTATTGTTGATGCCTGGGTAATACTCGCCCTTGGAGATATGCTGGGGCGAGCGTCTGGGAAGAGAGGGACTGCCCTTGTAATGCTTCGGAACTAGCGTTACACGGGGAGGCAGAAAACATTTCGGGAGTGAAGAGAGTTACTGAAATAAAATAAAACAGAACAAAATGATTTTCAAAAATTAAGGGAGTGACATAAAAATAGAGAACCTAACTTGTAACATTGAATTCCTAAAAATGTCACCTTACGTTTTCAATTTCATTTGATGAAAATGCTTGTAATGTAACCCGACTTATTTTCTCTTTGATATTCCCCAAGGTTCATAGAACTGCGTCAACATATGATATTTTCATTAAAATATATTTCATATTTCAAATAGTTTTTTAGTGGCATTTCAGATCGCTACAGTTTTTTCTTTTAATCCCAAAAACATTTTTATTTCTGGGACATTTTTGCATCGACCTATCGAGGTAAATCTTTTAAAAACAACTATAATTCATTGAAGTATACTTACTAGTCTAACAGCTTGTGCGGAGAGTTATTGCTTCACAAGTTACGATATGGAGACTTGTTTCACAACGAGATTTCTCCTCCCCCCAAAAAAATAGTGAGGTTATGTAGGAAACAGGACAAGGTTGATTTTTCTGTTGAAATATAACAAATAATAGAAACTAAAGCACCAGGGCGAAAACAGGTGTATGAAATAACGTCAACAGTTTCCTGTATGGTGAGGTATTCAATGTTTACAACTCACGACTCCAAACAACTTTCTGTGGTTGATAGAACTCGAGAGCTTCCGTCGTCTGCCGTGAGGTGGCGCTTCGGTACAAGCTTCTGCTATCGTCCGTGTGGTGGCGTAGCGTTGCGTCTCGAGATAGCTTCGATGTAAGTCGGTTGATTGCGCAGAGATGGATCATGGATTTGAGGTTAAAATCGGTCACGATACTTCTTCATCAAGAGATTCCGTCGTACTGATTTCCAGCTGTCGCTGTTGCTATAATCTAACCTCGGTTCGGCGTTCTTCTTTATAAACATCCTCGACGCGCTGATGACGTAACATTGGTAGGATGTTCATCTATCCAAGCTTTCTGGAACTCTCTTAACAAACATACGACATGTGCTCGATCCATATGTTTCCTTTGAACTCATGGAATCTCCCAATATTTATAAACGACTTCGTATGTAGAGATTCTTGTGTGGACGGTGTCTTATGCTAACCTTGGATCTATTAGAAGCTTCTGGGTCGTTTGTCTTGACAACGGCGAAAACATTATGGCGTGTGATGCTTTGCCGTTACAACATGCATCTAAATGTATTAATGCATGGGGGGTTTCATCGTATATGTAGAAGGTATGTCTACAAGCTCTTGGTTTTCTTTCTTTGTCAACATCAGCTTCTCCATTGCACGAAGGTGAAAGAGCAATTTTCATTTGANTGCCTTAGGGCCCTTGATCGGAATTGATGGGATGGTCCCTTGCTTGCTTCCGGAGAGTAAATTAGTTTTTTTTTCCTCCACGTGGTCATACGCAGTTTGTACTGTTTTTTGACAATAAATTTATTATTATTACTGTTTTATGTACTTCAGAGAAGCCCTTCTGGCGTTCTTTGCTCCTCACCAAATCACCGGGTTCTATTCCCGGTGGCACCAAGAAAAAATTGTAGCTCTTCACATTAATATGATTCCCAGTTGATATAGCTCAGTGACTACTGAAAAGCGAACCCCCTCCTACTATTCCTAATATCACTAACGAATCCTACTAACACCTCCATGTGGGTCAAGTAGTTGGTAAACCCAGCTAACAGGTCCACCCACTAACAATAGATTACCTGCTATGCAGATAATCCTACAATTGCACGCTATATTTCTATGTAAAAATACTACAATGGAATGGAATAATGTAATTTAAAGTGCTGTAGGAAAAACGTTTTTTTTTCACTTCTACAACAAACGAAAACATTAATCGCTCTCTGTGCTCAATATTAATATTTTTGAAATAAAGATATTCGGGTGATTGTTGGAAAAGTACTGAAGTGCTAGACCGTCGGAAGGAATGATGTTATTAGCTCCAAAACAAACGAAGTAATCTTACAATTAAGATAAGGTCACACGTACGAAACAAAAAAAACAAAAAAACAAAAAAAACAAAAAAGGATTGTGGGGCGATTTGCAGAGGAAGAAGACAGTTACAAAGCGTACTGTGTGCCTGAATGCAATAACAGTGAAAAGTTCGTCCTTACAAACTCATGGAGGGAGCGTGAAGCGTTTTTAGGCTTGATAATGCACACACTTCACCAATTTCAATACCAAGAGATGAAATCATTAGGTGCGTATATCAACATAATTTCATCCTATTTATAATTCAAATCTCAGCTAAAGAATGAAAAAAAAAAATGAAAAAGAGTTTAAAAGCATCAAACTACTGCCTTGTGTAAAAATGATTTAGATATGCAAATGTTTTAAGATATGTCATTAATGTGATTGTTATAACAAATGAGACAATAATATTTTTAGAAGAAAACCCTAACAAACAGCACGGATTAGACACATTCACATACAGACGAGGAAAGGGGTGGCGTCCGAAAATTGCGACGAAATGATTTATAAATTGTAGATGTGATATTTTCTTGAATAAAGGTGTTAAAAATCATTTTTGGACACGGCAAAAATTTTACAAATCTTTCTTACAAACTTTATTTGTCAAAATTTCTTGAACTTTGTTACTTTACACTGAGAGGGAAAGAGTGAATATAATGTAATGAAGATGATGTGGAGGGTGGATGTTGGAAAAAAGTTATAAACTAAAATTTTATTCTGTCCTTAGAAAATTTATGGCGAATTGCTAACCTAACGTTAGTAATATAGAGTTACGTAGAGTAGCATAATTTGAGATAATAATAATACCCCCACCCCCCTTGTGTGAACCTGCGCAGGTCGTAATATTCGTGTTGACCTGAACACGTGCAGGATTTTTGTCCACCAAGTTTGTCATTCACTCCCACTGTGCTTGTTCCTCGGTTACGTTCCACGCTGTACGTTTCTCCACTGGACAGGCGATACGTCATGAAGACGAATCACTGGACACAGCGTTCCCAACCCATCTACATCCTGGAAAGATGCGATACACTTTAAGAGGGATCAGCGTACAAAAATTGCTCTGTCCGCGTGGTGGCCGCTTCCGCCACAAATCAAGAGCGCGTGACGCGAATAAGCGCGTCGTGTATTGCCATCTGAGTGTTGCCTTTGTTTAGATTATGCTTAGAGCAAAATTTATACGAACTCACCCATCCTGACCCGGAGTTTTCTCCGGTTTTCCTTGGGGTAGAGGCGAATTTCTTTATACATGTTCTCCAGACTTTTGTGGGCGCGTCTATTGAATCAATAAATCGTGCACTTCCTTGTGCGAGACTCCTTCCTTTCTCTTTCCTGACCTTCCTTGATCACCTCTTGTTCTTTACGATCCCGACGCCATTAGGGCTAGGGTATCTTTCATTTTCCTCATTCCTCTCATTTTTTGTCCTACCTTTCANCCCCCCCTCCATTTGATGTATGTTGTGAGATATGTTTTGGTGTGTTGTAGATCTGGAGGGTTTTTAGTGTGTATGGTTGAGTCATTCGACGAGTCCCACACGCGGGGAGAGTCATGTTGGCTCTCCCTAGTGCGTAACTGCATTTTCCCTACCTGTACAAGTACTTTAGGGCTCCAATGACCTTTGATGTCGACATGAGCCGTAAAGCCTCACAAAAAAAATCGTGATTTTACAGTTATTTCTATTCTTATGATTTGTAAACACTATACTCAGAATAATCTATAGTTCCATAATAATTCGTACATGTGAAGTTAATTTTATTTGCGTTAAATTACTACCTTGTTGATATTGTATTAGTATTATAACATGTTGCTAAATGTTTATCTTATCTAGGAACTTTTGCTGAAATTTTTTTGAATCCGCCTCTGCCTTATGAATTGCCCTTGATCGGATTTGATGGGATGGTCCCTTGCTTGCTTCCGGAGAGTAAATTAGTTTATTGTCCCCCACGTAGGCATACGCAGTTTGAAACTGCTTTTTTGACAATAAATTTATTTATTTATTAATATTAAAATTCTACATAATTGATGGAGAACAACCTATCAGAAAGAATACCTGGAGTTTTTTGTTTGTGAGCGGTGTTAATTTGATAATCAAAGACAAATCTGTTTTTTTTTACTTTTAAGTGAGTTATGGTGGGGAGGATAAATATCTGGATTCAGTCCTCTCACCTTCTACATCGTGGCATATTGATGAGATGGGAGATAAAATGAAACTCCTACGATTGAGAAGTTTTTGCTCCCGTGAAGGAAAATGTCGTAATCGGTGACCGGAAGTAAAGACCGGAAATAAAGACCTGAAGAGGGGTTGAAACGTTGTTCATTTTATGAATGTAATCAATAGAATGAATAATATTAAATGTAATGTACAAAATAAATATTGTGAATAGTCCACATGAAGTTCGTTAAATGTAGTAAAAGCTATCTTGTGAGAGATATTGTGATGCGCTTGTAAGTTCGTTATAATTTAGTGCACGTTTAGATTTACTTGGTGATATGACAAACAGCTCGTGAAAGTTTGTAAAAATTTGAAAAATTACATTTTACTCTACTTCATTATTTCAAAATCTAATCTTGAAAGAAAAAAAAAGTGTTTTTGCAAAGAGTTTTGTCACTGCTTCAGCCATATTCGGTCTCAATTTTAAGTGCTTAAGTTGAATATTTTCCTCTCTGCTTTGACGAATGTGTCTGACATTTACGACTACGAATCTTTTCATCCATTTAAAAATTGGAATATCAAAAACTCCAATTTTTTTTGTAGGTATTTGATTTATACAATACAATTTATTCAATACAGAAAACGAGCTGATGACTCAATTAGTTCGTAAAATATACGGTTAGTGCTAACGTGTCCTTTTCTGCTTCTTAATACACACTATGAAGGAAGTATAGAAAAAAAATCGTTTCATGTCATAAAAATGAATAAATTCACACAAAAAGATTCCAATTACTTAACGAATTAAAATCGAAAAATCCCTTTCAGTATAAAAACCCTTGAAAATATTGATTTAGAATTTTTTTTAAAAGCCTTGAAAATGTGGATGCAAAATCCCTCCGAATTTTAAGTTCCGATCTTAACCAACACAGACTGATAATTATAACTATAGTATAATCTCAATAATCAACACATAATAATTATTAATGAGTCAGCCGTTCAGGACAACGCACCAAACATTGCTACAGTTTTTCACCAAAATATCTAAAATTATAAAAATACTAAAATATAAAAATACATTAAAACCAAAATATCTAAAATTTCAAAAGTTGTTGATAACCCTGTTAGTTTGTGGGGTTTAGAAAAAATAAAATGTCACTAGGTAAGTGCGAGCGATCAAGATATGAGATATCGAAAAAGCCAAACACCTATTTCTAAATATATGAATTTCTAATTTTTGCTTACAAAAACTCTGACGATGTATTAATTAGTTCGTAAGATAACTATATAACAAAATGAACGCACATCCATAACAATGAATTACTCCAGCATCTTTTAATTTAAATTTTTAAATAAGATTATTATCCTCCACGTAGTCATTTTTTGACAGTCAATTCATTTATTCTACTAATTATTATTATTGGACTGCCTACATCAGAAGAAATCGCGCGCACGTCACTACACCAGATTTTTATATTAAAAAACCGTTGGTTTTGTATTAAAATTAATGTATGTAAAAAAATATTTAAATGAAGTAAATCAATAACAGCAGCGAAGTCAATTGAATTACCAAAATACACAAATGGCATTGGAGAAAGAAATTTTGAAAATATTGCTTAACTTCAATAAATTATATAAACTTAAAATCTTAGAAGGATCAAAAAGAAAATAAAAAAATAAAAATGGGTATGTCAGTGTGTCCTCATTTAATTTTGTGTTGAAGAGATAAAATAAAAATAATACAAAATATCACTCAAAATACTTGTAAGTGTTAAAAATACTTGACATTGTAAGCAAAAATATTAGGTGTGAGGGGAATAAAAAACTAAAGAAAGCATTTGCTAAATACTTATTTTTCTTACTTTTACACTTCAACTTCCTGCGTAGAGGCTTTAAATAGCCCGCTGCCGGAAACTATAAGTGAAAATTGCAAATTTCAAGCAACTGTGACACAGAAGTGTAATCACCTACTGAATATAAGCAAAAATTGTAAAACGAAATGTATTTCAGATTTGGAAATAAATTATTATTATTATTTCTTTGAGCGGTGCATTGTGTGTAATAGTTCGTGTTTTGCGCGTGATATATCTCCCTGCTAAAGAGCTGCAAGTAGACTCTTCGTTTTAGATGTCTGACTGCGAGAGCCACGTTTTATTTCCAATTTCTGCTCTCGATTAGAGGAGATTATTTTGTCGTAAGCGGACAGAGCTCCGGAATCAAAATGATGCGAAGAGAGAGAGACACACAGATGCTACGTTCGGTGGTGAGTGGGGGAAGTTTAAAATTGTCAAGTGAGACACGTTGACGGGAAAACCATAGACACACGCAGATAACCATAGACTCTCGTTTTATTTTCACTTTGACGTGTAGTTTTTTGACGATATCAGTTTCTGTGTTTCTATACCACAACTTCTTCACAATATTTTATTTTAAGCCCTTGTATTACGGACAGGTATTTTTCCATATTCTATTTCTGGATATATTTGTATAAAACGATTAAGTTGGTTGTTTCTAAATTTAAAGAATTGTTCTAGAACAGCTGGTCATCCGAGAAATATTGCACAGAAAATAACATAATTTTTATTCAAAATGTTTTCTACTAAATTATTATTTGGAGCGTAGGTTATGTGTATTTTGCATAAGTCACAGATGTATGACTTTGCTTTTCTGACGAGTGCCGCGCTTTCTATTGAAGGAACTTTGAACAATATTTTTTCTTCTTCATTCGTCAGGGAATGATCATGTCCAATTAAACTCCCTTTTAACCAGCGTCTTTTCCACTACTATTTTAAAGTGCGACTTCAGTTGCAATCACTACTCGTCTGTGAACGTAATAAATGGCAAGATCTTCGACTTAGATACACATTCTCATAAATTTCTAAATCGTAATAAGTAATAAAACATTTTGTCATTCTGTCCTTATTTATTAATGCAAAAGGCCNATCATTCTAAAAACAATTTAACCCCTTCTATTTCGAAATATTCATGTTTTTAAAAATATTAAATGAAAATATAAATGACAAAACAAAAAATTGAAATATTCTAAAATCAATTTACCCCCTTGTTCTTTGAAAACTTTATAATTTTCAATATAATCATTTAAGTCTTTTTCAGTAATTATTTTCTATTTCTAAAATTCTGAAATCATTGACTGTGTGGAACGTGTGATTGTTTTCGTGGCGAAACGCGGAAGTGAGGTTAGGTACCACGACCCCCTCTCATTACTATACCTTACAACTTTGTCTAAAGTTGGTAAATTTATTTAAACGTCACGGTATCTTCCTCCCATGCACCTAACTCCCCGAGAAACGTCCTCTCCCACACAAATAACCCTACACCCCTGTCGCAATTAAATGGAGTGTACGCGCTCACATGCGGTACGTGGGACAAACTGGACGCAGTCTCGATGAAAGACTACAGGAACACATTCACGCTTCCACGAACACCTAACCTCACTTCTGCGTTTCGCCACTCATCTTATAGAAAACAATCACACGTTCCACACAGTCAATGATTCCCGAATTTTAGAAATAGAAAATAATTACTGGAAAAGACTTAAATTATTATATTGTTTTTAGATTTATCATATTTATTTTGTAATTTATATTTTGTAAAAAATAGATTTGTAACACTGAAGATGGCCGCCATGCTTTTGCATTAATAAATAAGGGCAGAATGACAAAATCTTTTATTACCAAATATGAACAATCTGTCAACATCAGACAAATTCCTCAAATTTCTAAATCGGTTGTTTGTCACGTATATAGTAATTCTAGCAAGTAAGGAAAATTTAATTCTTGTTAATTCAGCATGATAGTCACATACTCGCTTCATGTTCAGTAAAATTCCTCCGTATAATTTGTTTGTATCTCAGCGTGTTGCTAGGATATTCTTTAAAAAAATATTTTGTTTATTTTTCCAAGTTAGTTGAATTTAAGACCTTGATCGTTGTATTGTGGCAGCGATAACAACAACCAGAGGTCCCAACCATAATTGTTTATGACTACTTGAATGAGTCAATAGACACGAAGCATAAAAATAATTTGCAGCATATATTCAATTGATATAAACATATCACAGCGACAATTCTTATATCACGTGAAATATATATTCTCATAATCCATAAAGCAAATTCTTGTTTAATCACTAATATTACCACATCTTGATTTCCGCGACTCAATATACAACGATCCCTCCTCCGTTCTCTCTTCTGACGGACTCCAAAAAGTACACGACGCCTGCATTCGGTTCATTTTTGGACTAAAACGTCGAGACCACTTGACAGAATTCTATGAAAAAAAATGACTGGATGAAGCTAGATGAAGGAAGTGTGTTTGGCAAAAAATATATCATATAATACATTAGATTCTTCGTAATGCTAGATGATTCCTAATACAAAGATTCATGAGTGAATGTGCATGAAATTTGTTCTATGTTTTTAATTCCTCTACTTCAATAGACAACGACAATACCCTCACATAGCCTCTTGTGATCCACAAAGATACACTATTTTCTTCTATTTATATTTCTTTTTCTCTATTTTATAAAATTTTCTCTCCGTCTCATTTTATTAATGTTTTTTATGTGTTTTAATGTTTCCGTCGTGTGTATTTTAAAGAATAATACTTTTTTGTACTTTCGTGTAAGAGGAGGCGTATGTTTTAACTTCGCCATCGTCATCGTTATTCATATTATTTTTTATTTATTTTTATGAATTATTTTCACAACGTGTTGTTGGATCCAGATGAGGTGCGGGTTACACCAAGCATCAGACTATTCTACGCGTGTTAAAGATGGCTGCTTTTTGCAAAGTTAGGAATATGTTTTTTAGAAGATGAAGCCGATTGATGCTCAGATTCAGACTGTGAGGGATGACTACAGTGGTGGACAGAATTTCTGTTTTCACATCTTCATATTTTTGAATTTTATCATTGTAAGTAGTTTGTAGGTTGTGGGTGTTGGCCACTGATGTGAGTGATTTTCTTGAGTTTGTCTATTAGAATAATGTCTGGTCTGTTATGACGGATTGTCTAGTCGGTGAGGATTGATCTATCAAAATAAATTTTCTACCAGCTGTTCTCTAAAATTGATTTCGGGAAGCACTTGTAGTACGGGACAGTGCCTTGTATTAGTCCATACTTCCCACAGAGTTTCTGATGGATAATATTAGCAACCTGATTGTGTCTGTGGGTGTAATCTGTCTGTGCATCCTCCTGTGATGTGTTGCATAGTTTCTGGTTTAATTTTGTATCTCCTACATTTGTCATCTGCTACGTCAGATTATTATTATTAACATTACAAACGTTAGAGAGGGTGTAAAGAATACATGTTTACAAAGAAGTAATTTATTAAAAGTATGCAAGGTGACATGTCAATCACTATTGAGTAAAGTTAGTTCCCACTCATGAAGAGCTATATATTTAAATAGCAGTATTGAATTTTAATTATTTTTTTAAATTAGTAAAATACTGATATATTCCTATGAAATTTTATATCGAGGCATAAACCATTGCTTGCAAAATAGTTTGGAAAATATTTCGCTGATTTGACTAAATGTTTCTGCAACCTAAGCATTATATTTCATTTTGTGACACCGTAACATCAGAAAAAATGTATATATTTTTCACAATGAATCCGGTTCGTTTGTAAATTTGTAAATTATATTCCGACGCAAATTATTTTTACTCACTGTTTTAATTACCATATTAAAGAACTGTTGTTCCACGAGATGCGGTCGTGTATACGTAATTGTGTTAAATGTGCACACCACTTCTGGGTTTTTGATTCCACCAGCGGTTTTTTTTAGCTTTATTAACCGCGATGTTAAATGTTTACAGCTAATGCGAGATGTATTTTGAAACATTTGCGGGAAAGTGGAGAACTTCTGCAAACACAGCGGCGCCGTCGCAATAAAATCACAGATACACCCCGAGTTTGTGTTGGAATAGAGAGACGCACATTAAGGCTAGATGTACAAAAAACTAACGGTTGTGCTCAATCGGGATAACGAATCAGTGATTACTTGATATCGAAGAAAGTTCATTGTTTCAATTTATGGACTAGAAACAGATTTTATATCATAAAAATGTGTTATTAACTGGAAGACTATGCTATGACATGGTCCAAGATCATGTTATTATTTTGAAACAATTTTAGTACTCAAGAATTTCATGATTTTCCTGCGAAATCATTCGCTCTTTTCATGAGGAAATAAAAAGAGATTAGAGGAAATAAAAAGTCTACAAAATGACAATCCACGGTCACAAGTTCTTCCATGAGCTAAAAACCCTCAATAACTCTTAACATCATATTCCAAGTTTTCCGTGGCACATTTGCTCTAGAAGATGATTATATTTTCGGAGAATATTAAAAAAAAAATTTCCTGTTTATCTTAAAGCTTATCCTTCAGCGAGGGCGCATTTATTGTCATTTTATTATTATTATTTTATCTTTCTTTTTAAACGTTGCTTCGGACGAGGGCCGGTGCACCGGCGCACCAGAGTCTGAGACTGGACTTAACTATTCAGATATTAGTAGTTGTAATTTGCATATAGACTCCTTACTTTTATTATTATTAACAGAAATATTAAAATACTAATATTAAAATAGTAATTGAATTAATATTTATCAATATTAAAATTATATTAATTTCATATATTTAACAATTTTGAAACTCAAATCAGTGTATTCATTCAATAAGGTTTTTTTATTTAGTTCATTGTAATTTCACCTATTTGCAGTTAATAAATATTACGATTAAAGCTCTCGAGTTTTTCTGTGTCTTTAGATATGTGTGGCCACTTTCGCTGAAAAAGCGCGTATAGGGTGGGGGTCAAAGAGTTGAGATAGTGCCGCTGAAATAACCCGGAAACTTGTAACATACCCCAGACTTCTCAACATTTATCAGGAGCAGATACCATAGAGATTGCGGAGCAGAATTTAATCGCGGTTCCTTTTTAGTGAAGTTTCACGAAGAAATTGTGATTTTTTAAAAATTTATTCAGAGTAATAATTTGAANAGTGAAGTTTCACGAAGAAATTGTGATTTTTTAAAAATTTATTCAGAGTAATAATTTGAAGTTTCAAAGTTAAACTTCTGCAATCGTCTAGCTCACTTAATTAATACATTAATATAAAATGTATCTTATAGGATGAGACTCGATATAGAGATCAGACGAACACCTGCCACCCCTCAGTTCTCACTTCGATGAGCTGGTAACAGTTACATAGATGAGTTATTTTATAGAAATGTGGAAATAAATGTCCAAAACGTCCCATCTTGTCAGAATTTTTTTAATATTTCAATTTTTTGCTTATAGAACATGTTGATAAGAATAAATTAGGTCACTTAACATGAACAGATCTCCTAAATTCCGTCAAGATAAGGATTCTGAGTGAATGGAGCAATGAGTGGTTAGCTGTTGAAATGAATAAGCTCCGACTTATCAAATCTTCTGTTAAGTTATGGAGCAGTTCCTGTAAGCCAGCCCGGAGCGACGAGGTCTTGCTGACATTGTCCTCTCACTCATAGGTATCTCTTACTACTTGATGATGAACCCGTTTGTGAGGAATGTAGCTGTTCTCTGACAGTGCGTCACCTACTAACTGATTGCAGAAGATACTCAAGTATACGGAGACAAATTGGTCTGGCTGCAGATTTACCAACAATTCTCGGAAATGAAACGGTTAATGTTAATAAACTATTGAATTTTATGAGTAGATCGGGGCTCCTCCCACAAGTTCTCGGGAGGGTTTAAAATTTGCATTCCCTTTTCATCTTTACTGTCTTCTTTGTTTTCATCGTTCGTTTCTGTAATTCGAAAATATAATATTTAAAAAAATTGTTTTTCTTTTTTGCGAAATAATGTATTGGTATTCTGTTTTCTTTTCTTTCATCTTTCTATTTAGATATTTGTTGATTTCAGGAGGGTTTTTTAGTGGGTATGGTCGAGATATTCGGCGAGTCCCACACACGGGGAAGAGTCATTACGGCTCTTCTCTATGGTGCGAAACTGCATTTTTCCCTACTTGCATGGGCTCTAATGACCTCGATGTTGACGAGCCCTAAAGTCCCACCAAAAAAAAAAAAAAAAACATGAACAGATTCAATATGCATGACACATATAATAATTTATTTAGACTTATTCCTCACTCCTTTGTCTTTTTATGTCTCACTTCTTTGTCATTTTTTTAAAATTCTCACCGGTCAAGGTAAAGATGGTCTTAGAGAAGCGGTTGATGTGGTGGCAGCCCTGTGGATTCCGTCCGAAACCAATCAGACCTCTGCTTCATCGCTCAATAACCTCAGATATTTTGTGTACACTTGTTTTGGGTCTGTAGAAAACTTGTAGTGCTTGTTCATGGACCTCACTCCTTTGTGTGCCGCAAATTTCCCCATTTCCGTAGAATCACCCACATTCCGTGTAACGTTAGGTATTATCAGTAGAGATTCTTGTCCACGTGTTAGAATTTGGGAATGTTATCTTGAATTTAGGTCAGAATAAATACATCATTCATCCGATCCCGAACGTTTCGACTTTCATCAAGACATCATCATCCTCATCACAAAGCATTAACATGAATTCAACCACTTACCCAGGGCCTCCTACAATTAGCAGGCCACAGAGTCTATATATAACGCTTGACAACACCGGTCTCGTAGGCCATGAGAAGTTTAAAGAGCTAACACGTTCATATATTTAGTCGTCAATATCATAGAAGCTAAAAATCATATAGCGTGACCACAATAAATGAATAATTACTTTTGAGTTCAGATTCATTTGACACCGAATTACGAATATGAATGCTTGAGCAAAATCCATTCGCTGAAATAAAGTCGACGCATTTAACTAAACCGTCCGATGGTACACCGTTGTCACACAATGCATGTTCCAGCCAGGTAATTGTAGGAAGCCATGACTTACCCCAAAACATTTTGTTCTAATGTATATTCCACCACTCACGAGTTACGTCCATTTTACGAGTAGTTTGTGCTCTGTAGCAATATGATCAGTTTATACTCGTAATGTTAGTAATGTTAATGAAGTCAGACAAGCAATTAACTGAAACTGACACTGAAACTCTTTTAAATTTTAATTGTATTCGACCAAATTAAGCACAACACATTTTTATTAACACTTGTCATAAGAAAACATGAATAAGAAAACGTTTTTTTTTGCTGAAATTTTTGAATCCGTCTCTGCCTTAGGGCCCTTGATGGGAATTGATGGGATGGTCCCTTGCTTGCTTCCGGAGAGTAAATTAGTTTATTGTCCTCCACGTGATCATACGCAGTTTGTACTGTTTTTTCGAAAATAAATTTATTTATTTAATCTTTAAAAACACACGAAACACATAAAAATATTAAAACATTAAAAGACGTGTCCACGACATTTCGGTCCCAATTTTTGTGCCATCATCGGGTGGAACATATCGAAGCTGATGCTCTAGTCATACATAAGTGATAAGAAGTACAAAGTATCTAAACTTAGTGGAGGAATCTAAACTAAGAATAAACACAAAAATCAGAAACCTAGTTCGAGGTGTAAAAGAAAAACGAAATTAAATGATAATGTCATAAATTTTTGTAAATCTGTAAATTAAGACTACGCTTAGTTCTTTTTATGTAGAACACAATCAATCTGTCTCTTTTATAGAAGTTTCCTTCTTTCGCGTCGTCCCACAGAAATTCACGACTTTGGTTTCGTCGGAGATCACAGGGCGGTTGCTACTTGAAATTTTGGATTTATGTTATTTAATTCTGTTTTTTTACAATCTGTTAGTCTGTTCAGTGTATTTGTATTCACAATCTTCACAACTTATTTGATATCCTCCATTCTTTAATTAACTGGTTTCAATCTTAACGTTGCCTTTCTTAATAAATATGTATACCCCTCTTAAATTTTATTTCGATAGTACTAAAAAAGTAGTAATTTTCTCTTCATGATATTAAAGTACATGAAGGAAGAAGATTTGTGATTCGCAGTTGAACAAATCCTCCAGAGGGTGATCAAAGGTGGATCAATGTGAATTCATCATGTGTTCTATTCTCACGGGTTGATTGAAGTTTCTCTGTGATGTTTTCACGTGCTATTAGTGTGTTTCTCTTCGACTAAGTATGAAAGATGGAGTCTTTCGTTTGCAACGACATCAATGGAAGTCAATGTTAAAAGTTGCGTACGTCATTCAGTTAATTACCTCATTTAAGTCAAGCGCCCATGAAACAGTCTAATGCATTTTTTTTGTTAGTTCTCCCTTTCTCCGTCGTAGATTGATTGCTCCGTTCTCGTTTAAAAGTCTCGCGACGCCGTTGGCATGCAATTTATCGATTTCACATTTCGAGCTCTCGCTCTCCTTGAAAGCTGCTACTTCGGAAACGCTTTAGTCTTGTGACGCGCGTATTTCGTACGAAAATCGTCCCGGACGCTTAGTCTCTCAGAATTACTTCCCGGACACGAGGAATGTGAAGAGCAGCGCCACTCTTCAGCGGCGAAAGCGGAATCGGGAATAAGTGACACCTCCCCCCCCCTCCCACCTCCCCCCACAGTCGTGTTTCTTTCCTTCCAGAAACGGAACATACGAAAATTTTACGTCTATTCCCGTTTGATTTGTAAAAATATGCGCCATTTTACACGTACAAGTTGGGTGAGTTCACCGCCTCTACATTACATTTAAAAAAATTGATTCTTTGAACGTAAAACTTTCATTTTCATGTCCACGGACAGTTGGAAAATTAATAATAAAAATCGGTCTTTATGGGAGTAAAGAACGCATTTTTGCACAATGACCGTCGACTCGAAACTTCTAAAAATTTAAAATTTTCTTTAGACAAGAATCTTCTCGAGTCGACGACTCCTTTCGATCCGTCAGAAATAGGAAACGAAAAACGAAAAAGATCTCGAATTCATCGAATGAACATTGAATTCCCTCAACGTACAATCGAAATTACGTTTCTTCGCTTCCAGAAAATTTAACCCAAGAAAAGAAAACCACGAACGAAAACCACGCAATCACTGAGTTTATTAGTTTGTTGTATATTAATCGCGGTAAATTACTTTCTTGTTCTGAACGTAGTCTTAGGCAGTTTTTTTACAGCTCTCTTAACAATAAATTATTTACTTATTTATTGTCAGTCTAAAAGGATCGATGTTGCTATAGCGCTTGCGAAGTGTAGCCAACACTTTAACTTCGCCATCGTTCGTGACAGTAATGTTATATGAACCTCGCGTTATGTTGGCAGGACATTCGAATTTCTGGAAACTTAAATCCATCGCCAACCTCANAGAGACAGTCCATCGCCAACCTCAGCCATGAATTCAATGCACTCGCTGTTCTGTTCTTCTTTCTGCATCGAGCGAAGTGTGGAACGAATTCTTTGTGTCTTTGTTTGTTGTGTTATTAACTTTTATTTCTTTGCAGCAAGTAGTCGCTTTTGTGACTATTAATATTTATTTTAATTTAACTTAATTTCGTAGAAGTTGACAATGCGAGTCAGGCAGCCATTTCGCGTAATTAACGTCAAAGTTACATGTCTCGGAGTAGAGGAATGAACGCTCTGTGTTGTGAGGTGAATAAAGCTGAAGATGGTTTAATGTGATCCTCAATTTCGTCCGGGAGGCCGGCTGTATTGCCCGGATATTTGTAAACGAATGATTACCATGAAACTAAGTTCAATATTAAATTAGGGCACGGAAATAATCATTGCGTAATATTTTATCACGTAATTTCTCGAAAGAGAATATCTGTAATAGAGTTATAAAACCACGAATCCTTCATTTCTCATTCATTGTGGAATTTGTCATCATTATTCTATATTTAGGTAAAGTATTTCGTTTCTCTGTTAAACTATTATTCACAATTTTACAACTGATTTCGTGGAAAAGGGAGCAGGAGCACGAATAAGAACTAAAACGTCGGATCCTTTTCAGATTTCTATTCGCGTGCCGAATTCCGGTTGCGGGTCGTGCATGAGAATGAATCAAAAACCTTCAAAAAAGGGGAAACTAAATATCATGAAAGATTCACTCCACGTTTCACTACTTTCTCCGCCTCTTATTTATTACTTCCCCAAATTAAAATGATTAGTGTACGTATATCAACACAAAGGAAAATATCGAATCTTAATATAACACATCAACACGTCTGCGCTCTTGGGCGTCGAATAAACAGAAGTGATTCAATTCGTATCGAAAGTATTTTAATACGAAACATCTTACTTTTCGAATGGCAGATTCAAAGAGTATTGAAATAAATAAACTTTCAGAAAATAAGAAATAAATATAAATCACAAAAGAAGTAGGGGATTTTCAGTTCATCTTTCCTGGATTCCGGTCCCCTTACAAACAAGGAAATACTATTCCTCAGCGGCGAACATCCATGAAGATGCAACGTCAACAGCCAGGAGAAAATTGCAACGTACCTGGACTCGAACCCGGGTTGTCTGCTCTGGCCGCAGGTGTGCTATCCACTGCACCACCCGCGTCGACTACCACCTGGTACTCACGCAACTTCCACCTGGTACTCGTGTCGGGGAGTTATCCATCATCGTAAGTGCTTGATTGGTATTAATAATGAAATGTTGCAAGCGTGTTCGAGTATGAATTCCCCACAAAATATAATTAGATAAGAGAGGGTAAAATTAAATACATTACAAGAAATTATGTACACGTAGATTCAATTTAAAAGGCACAGGTCATTTAATGTTCGCAGACTGAGAACGAGAAACGTACATAACAAGGTACATGAAATAATGTAATTGGTCTTTCTGTTATAGGTTTCCTAGTGATGATTGAAACAGTTTAATGAGTTTAAAACAATTCCTGATAGGACATAAATCAATGTAGATTACTCACATGCAATACATACATAAAGTCTGTGGAAATCTGAGAAAGTCACTGAATAATAACACTTGGCTCGAATAATAATTCGGCGAGTAAATAATTCTGAGTTGAACTTAGCACTGATTTTTGACATTGATAGTGTACGTGGACATTGAGAACCCGTACTAGAACGCGATGTCACTCGTAGTGAAGCGCGCAGTAGACTGATGTCACTCGTAGTGAAGCGCGCAGTAGACTGATGTCACTCGTAGTGAAGCGGGCAGTAGACTGATGTCACTCTTAGTGAAAAGCGTTGCTAGGTTCTAACAGTCGACCAGGTCTCCTTGTGATGATGGGAGTCAAGTTCGTGGAAGTTCGCTTTGGTGACTATTAGTGAATGTCACTATGTAGCGTGTCGCTACACTCGAAAGTTGAGAGTTCACATATGTAGGTACGCGAAAATCGGGCTTAAGAGCTTCCAGCAATGGAATCACCTGCGGCCAGTTATACCCTGAAGGGGGATGAGACCCAGGTTCACCGGATCAGGCCGGGTGGAAGTTGCGTACGGACTTGGGAGTAGAGGCGGGTGGTGCCGTGGATAGCACACCTGCGACCAGAGCAGAAGGTCCCAGGTTCGAGTCCCGGTCCGTCGCAATGTTCACCTGGCTGTTGATGTTGCGAACACGCCTCCACGAGCAGGTACTCGGAAGTTGTGAGTTATCCTTGAAGATGTCTCGACGTTTACCGAAGAAGAACTAACGCGATTAATACAAGTGACGCCCAACCTATCGTCACTTAAGAAACAACACTGTCTATGTGACAAAATTCAAACATTTCCGGAAAGTTGACAAACCTTTGTGAACATAGGCGGTTTTATCGTTATATCAATAAATAAATAAAATTTATGATAAGTTTTTTCCTCCTTAAAATCTCTCTTAAATTGAAGAATTTAAACTCTTCTTTTTTAACAACGTGTTATTAATACTTTCGGTTAATTTTTGTACAAAACTTTTCCAGGACCATAACGAACAAAACAAAAAAAGAATTATGCGAATCAATAGATCGAATTGTGAGTTGTGGTCTTGAGTTCATACAAAAATCCCGTATATAAAAAGCACTTTCAGGTTTTCCCGAATTTTCCGGGCAATTTTTCTTTTCCTAGAAACCTTATTCAGACATTTAAAAAAATAGTAAAATATGTGGAACCGTTGTCAAGAGATGCGCTGACCAACGAACAGCGTTTATTTTTAATACGGAGGTAAACATTACTTCCACGAAAAACGATCTTAGAGAAAATTATTATTTAAATAACATACAATCTATAACATTATCCTTTTATCACAGACATAAGTTAGAAGAGTAATACATTAGTTTATAAGAGGAAGCACACATCAGAACTAAAAACCTTTTATGCTCTTGTATGTTTTGCAAGATTATTAGTAGATTTGCAATGGTCGTATTATCAGACTGTTATAAAAGAGTGTTTTTCTTTAAAAAAATTTAAAATGGAAAAAAACACCTAAAAATAATGTTAATGGCCATTTCCTTGGTTTTATTTAAAGGATAATTTTATGCCATTAGTGTTTAAACATGATTTCGGGCATATGGTCGCCACGGCTGGCTCGCATGAAGCGCAATCGGGAAGTCCAATTTTCGACCACTTTATCGAGCAACTGCGGTCGTATATCGGCAATAACGCGGTGAATGTTGACTTCCAAGTGGTTCAACGTCTGTGGTTTATCGGCGTAGACTAGTGACTTCACATATCCCCCAAAGAAAGTAATACATAGGTGTGAGATCACACGATCGTGGAGGTCAGTTCACAGGTCCATTACGCGAAATTATGCGTTCATCGAATGTTACCCGCAATAAATTGATGGTGTCGCGCGCTTTGTGGCATGTTGCCCCGAAACGAAAGCTCTGCCACATCCATACCATTCAACTGAGGAACGAAGAAGTGACCAATGATGGCTCTATAGCGCTCTCCATTGACGGAGACATTTTGGCCGTCATCATGGCCAATAATTCCACCTGCCCATAAAGTAAACCAAAATGGATGTAATGGCGCCTCAACAAAGGTTTCTGGATTTTCTCCACTCCAAATTCGGCAATTCTGCTTATTGACGTAGCCGATCAACCAAAAGTCAGCCTCATCGCTGAACAAAATTTTGCGTTCAAAAAGCTGAATATTGTTTTCGGCCCGAACGTACGGCGCGCATAATGGTCACATGGTTTCAACACTTGCAGAAGCTAAATAAAATCTTCCACGAAGTGGATGGGCACAGCTCCAATTGCTGTGCACGATGGCGAATAGACTCATTCGGATCCTCCTCAACACTACGCTCCACAGCAGCAATACCTTCTTCTGTGCGCTCTGAATGGCGTTTTCGTGGTAGTGTATTATCAACTAGAGGGTGCGTGGTGCGAAAACGATCCATGGTTTTCCGAATAACTTTTTGCCCGGAGGGACGTTTACGTCGACGGTAAAATGGAGGTAGCTCACGGTAAGTTTGGCGATCTGAACCATGATTCTCAAACTAAATTTGCACGACTTGCGAGCTTTATTCTGGCGTATGTCCATTTATGGTGAAATAGCAAAACGTACTGACCACAAATCAACTGTCAACTGTCAAATTGACAATCACTAGAAACAGTGTTGCCAATTTGAAAACCAATCCTCTAAAGAAAACACGCTTCATATTTTTTTCTTGGGGCTTTAGGGCTCGCCAAATTATATATTGTTATTATGATCCTATTATTCACATCATTTTAGCGCACACTACATTAAATCAAGTTATTACCCGGTCAGACAGTAATACTAATAGAATTTATCATCACTAAGCTTCTATACCATCCTTACTTCATTGTGCAAAATTCTTCGAAAATTGTCCAGTTAGTTGAACGCCAAACACAAACTATGGCAACAAATTATTTCGTAAACATTACTTACATTAAAAACAATCTGACAGAAAATTATTACTTAAAATGCAATAATAACCTTTTATCACGAGACATAACTTACGAGTTGTTATACCATGTTATCAGTGGCGGATCCATAAGGATGCTATAACCTCCCCCCCCCCCAATGTGCACCTGAACTCTTGACAGATTAAGTTGAAGTTGATAAATGACATACTTTGTAATAGTGTTACCAGATTAATTATTGTTATTAATTATAATTGTTAATTGTAGTTTTTATTAATAATTCCAGATTAATAAAATTAATAATACGAAGTTAATAACTTTAATAAATTATTGTTATTGTTATGAATAATACCAGATTGTTAATTATTTGTATTTTATTTAAAGATTAAAAAAAAATGTCTTATTTTTCCGTGTCGCTGCAGTCTTGCCATTAACAGGTGTTCGTCTCGATAATATTTTATACTAGCTATATAATATTTATAAAATTAGTGTTGTAAAATCATAATTTTTAAACAAAATTGTTCCCAGGTTAGCCTCCCCCTCCCCCTCCCCCCGTTCATAACGGTCTAGATCCGCCGCTTCATATTATTAACACATTAGTTTATACAAAGGGTGCACGCATCAGTTTGAACTATAAATCTGTATTTTAGACTTCGGTTTTCGATGCTAACCATGATGATTCAATGTGTTTAGAGATAAATGAGGTAGAAAGAAAGAACTGGGAAGGGGTTACGGGGCCTGGCCGTTGGATGGGGTGGGGCGTGGCGGGGCGTGGCGGGGTGGAGGAAAGCAACCAATCGAAGAGCTGGCTGTTCGCGATCGCCTCTTAATTCGATCCAATGGCCATTGATCGACCCTTGTGGGCCACCGCAGGCAATTGATTCCTCTTTTGGTTGGGGTGGCTAGAAACCCAAGTGTGGAGGATAAAGCGACTCTGGTAAAACATTCTGCCGGTATTAGTCTTCGCTTGCGTATCCATTATATCGAATAAAATAAAATAAATTAAAGTGAAGTTAAATTAAGAATCTATTAAATGAAAACATTTATGATTTATGTTAAATAAGCTACATTTTTCTTTTAATATCAATTCTTTAAAATTACTTTAAAATGTATTATTTTAGTTCGTATTTTTAATATAATATATATAATCTTGTTCTTCCTGTAGTAAAAAAATAATATTTGTTTTCCTTTGAAAAATCTTTTGTACAAATGTGGATCATAATATTATTAAGAATACAAATAACTTTTGATAGTTGGTGGTAATATTAACACTGTTCTGCTTGACGTAGGATAAAAATGCTCTTTTGTATTTGTAATTTTCAGTTCTTTGATTTATGCAATTTTAAGTGTACAAATTAGCGTATCGTTTCAAGTATTATGTATGTATGTAATTTTGATTTGTTGTTTACAAGGAAAGACCATTGTATGTTATTGTACGAGTATTGACGGCTAAGTGTACTTGATAGAAAAAATAATGTTTATATCAAAGGTAAAACAATACCAAAACACAAGAGCAAATCTCCACCCAACCTCAACATGTAGTATAAAGACGTTTCGTTCACAACTAACATAGAAGAGTGCTGCACAAAAATTGCATTTGATGCACAATTGTCGGTAGAACATTGATGTTAGTGCGCTGTTATAAATACGCTACATATGTTATACATAATGTATAAAAGCAAAATTACAGGTTCTTTCAACTTAACAAAAATGAAATTAAAAATGTGAAATTGAAGAGACACACTTTAACATACAATCATTTACTAAAGACGTTAACAATACTCTCATACAGTGGATAATCTGCAAGCACAACTAAATACCTTTACAGACAGAAATTATGGATGTTCAAAGTATTAAATAGTAGTACAACACATTCACATTGCAATAACTATACTATTACAGCAGATCATCTACTGATTCTTTACTACGCAACCAATTTTTTAGTATCTTTTGTTTCGTTAAATATTGGTGAAGTAGTTCATATTTTTTGGAGACAACCATATTTTTCTGCATTCTTTATCGCTTACTGTACGCTCATGTCCGCTGTTACTCTCCGGCGAAAGCCTCGAAATAACCGCACGCCCGTTCCATGTAACTTATGCACTTCGCTGTTGACTACTGTTAACGAATCCGAATCCCATGTTATGAAGACAAAACGCAGCGTTTTGGATTAAAGTTCTTGATTTTCGTCGCGGAAGCTGTAGGCCGCTCCTGAAAACGCGCCTGTTTTTATCTGTTCATTTATGTCCTACGCAGCCAACAGCGCGCGTATTTCTCGTAATAAAGGCTTGTGCACCCGAAATTTACGATGAGGAGCGGCCGCGCACACGGCGGACATTATCAGCTTATTTTCCTGTATCATATTATATGCTACGTGCGATATTTATGTTGTTTTTTTCATACACAGCTCGTTTACAACTGCTTCTATGTGGTTGCTATCCTGTGTGTTATTATTCGGAGCAGTCACAACCGTTCCCTCCTTTTCTAACAGGTTTTCCTCGCGTTTCCATTTGGTTGCTGTATCTGGGCCGCTCGATCTCCCAGAAGTCCGCAGCAGCAGCAGCAGCTACACGGCTGCAGATAAATTTATGTGGAAGACTCTCTCTCCTGAGTTGAGACTACTAAGATTCCCTCGCGTATATTGCGTGCACTTTTCCCTTGTGTTAGATTTTTGTTCATAATTTAATTTTAGGCGCAATCAATACTGAGCAGAAACATTCTACTTTAACACTAGAAAGAACGGATACGGAAGGAAGAGGAAAGTGATGGGGAAAAAAATTTGTGACGTGGCAAATGAGAAAGGAGGAAGTGCATATAAATTCATAAAACAAGTAGATTTCATAGGAGATGGTTTAAACCAAGTCCCATGGTTCTTCAATATTTAACTAATCACGGAAACTTCAATGACTGTGTAAAAGGCGGATTTCTTATACAGGTTCTCTAGGCTTTGTCTAGGGGCGTGTTTATTGTAACAATAAATCGTGAATTTAGTGTTTTCTCAACTCTTATGATTTTTTAAACACTATACTGAGAATAATCTATAGTTCGATAATAACTTGAACATGTAAATTTACAAACATATTTGCGTTAAATTACAAACATATTGACATTATATATGTATTATAACTCGCAGCAAACTTTTCATCTTATCTAGGAACTTTTGCTGAAATATTTGAATCCGCCTCTGCGTTAGGGCCCTTGATCGGAATTGATGGGATACGTCCCTTGCTTGCTTCCGGAGAGTAAATGAGATTATTGTCCTCCACGTGGTCATACGCAGTTTGTACTGTTTTTTGACAATAAATTTATTATTATTATTATAAACAGAATATGAGTGAAAAGTCAGGTATCGTCTAAGAAGATGCAAACGGGCCAACAAAAATAAAGATTGTGTAAATATAAATAAAAAAAATAATTCTTTTTGTTCACAGAAATAATTGCGCGTCATTTACTAACTGTGAATTACTAATGGAAAACATTGTTTCTTTCTCGTAACTAACTAATTACTAATTCAAAACACGGGAAAAGTAATTTACACAATAGATAATGATTGCAAATTTTGTAATTTCACTTCATACTAATGAAGGGGATGATTAAAATATGTGTTGGGAGAAACGTATCAAATTATACCTCATTATCACATTATAATAAAAACAAATTAATACAGTTTATATTAGATACTGGCCGAAACAGATAGTGAGGACGAGGAAAAAGGAAATTTATATGTATTAAATCACCCTCAAACTTTATTTTCCCCCCTCACTATCCATTTCATTGTATTTCATTAATAAGTAGATGTTTGTATCACTTTTCACTCTGTTCAGCGGTCAATTCCACTGATTTTATGCAAAATCATAAATTTATAATTCTTGATGTCTCCGTCGAAGCGGTAACTAAATTTGTTTGAATTAAATAAAACGTTATTTCAATCGCAATTAATTATTATGTTTCCAATTCATTAACTCGTTTCTTCTAATTATTAACTAATTCAAAGTTCTCTGAATTCAATTCTCTAAATGTATCTTAACCTGAGGTAAGAATCTTAACACAATCCAATTTTTTACAGTTTGATAAGTTGATGTGTGTTTTTATTTAAAATAAACGTGAACATTGTATTGACATTCTAAAATTTATGAAACTAAATTTATCCGGAAGACCTCACAGCGGCGCGACGAAACTCACCTCCTTTACATTTCGATGTGTTTAAATATTGACAGAGCTGTATGTTGTTATTTGTTTAAATTAAATAAATGATGTATCTTTTTTATTTTCTTCGATTTAAAACACACGACGATATATATATGATAGGCAATGAGTTCTCTGATATAATTATAAACAGTAAATCATGTGAAGATAAATTCATCCTTTCCTTCTCCCAAAGATTCCATTCTCAGCCAAACATCATATATAATGTACAACAAATTTATAATATTTAAAGCTGGAAAAATTAATTATGTTTGAATGAAAATGGGAGACGGGACCGAGATTCGATCTCGGGACCTTGAGCTTAGCGCGCTCATGCGCTTAGCAACTGCGCGTTAAGTTCAAGGTCCCGAGTTCGAATCGCGGTCCCGTCTCCTATTTTCATTCAACGTAACATAATTATTCTGTTACCTGGCGGTGAGGTTCTCAGCAATTTAAGACATTTCTATGAACAAGTTAAATACTATTTCTCTTTACTTTTAAAAGTAATTTTAATACTTAGTATTCTTATAAAATGTTTTAATATTCTGAAGTACGACGGGGTAATACCGAGCATAATATTATCATTTCCCTCATTGGATATGCCACATGAAATGTTAATTTGTCAGCAAAGATTTATAGAACAAAGTCTTGCCCCCGTACGTTTGATGCAAAATTTATTGTGAGCCCGGGCCGCAAAAAACGTTTTGCGACCATGTGTCAGCAGTTGGACAACCCTGCTTGTGACCATTCATACCAACTGTTGAAAATATTACCTTCAGAGACACAATTAGTCTCATATTAGCACCTTAGAGCGCGAAAGGTTTTGAGACTTCGGTACGATTATTATCACTTCATTGATCAGAACTTTTCATTACCTCTATTTTTGTATTGTAGTATTGTACATGGGAAATGTAGCGTGCTACAGAAGCTTATCTACATGGAGCGATAGGAGGTGGGTGGTAGGGTTAGCCGGGTTTACCACCAACTGGGTCCCCGTGGATGTGTTAGTAGGAATAGTTATAATAATAAGAGTTAGTGATACTGGGAGTAGTAGTTTCAGCAGTCACAGCTATAGGTATGAAGTGAACTACACTACAATGAAAAGCTACAAATTTTTACCCTTTCTACGAACATGACGAAGTGGAATTCTTTCGTTGCAAGAAAAAACTTAGCTTTTTCACTTTTTAATGTTATTTAAGTTCGTGACCCTGAAAGATTGCCAGTTGGGAATTTCCAAATCCTATATTTCCATATTTTTCCGATCAAATTAACAGTTAATTGTTATTGTGATTTTGCGCCTAGAATGAGGTCGTGTTTGTGACCTGGTATTACGTACTCTTGCTGCACCACTTCGTTTTCCCGCCTCACAAAATAGCTATTTAGATTCGGGTCTTTTAATTAAAACAAAATTGTCCACTTAAGTTCTTGAAGACAGCATTCGCCAATATTAGGAACACGCTTTGATCGCAAGACCTAAAGTAATTTCTATGAGAAAAGTAATTTTCATTTATTCAACTAATCGCTTACGTGTCTACCTACGCGTGCAGGAAGTGTTGCAGTTGAAGGATCCGAACCCAGGACCTCCTGTTCATGCCTCGGAAGCGCTATCCACTGCGCCATCCATTTTGTCTGGAAGTGAAAACTTTTCTAAATATTATTCTTTCTCTTGTGACATTTAACTGTGATGAAATGAAAATGTGTACAATATTGAAAAATAAATACGTATTTCCATTTATCCTGACCCGGGTTACTCTCCGGTTTTCCTTCGGGTAGAGGCGAATTTTTTATAAAGACTCGCTAGGTTCTTGCCTTGAGACGGCATCAATTGAAATAATTATTAGCGAATTTAGTGTTATTAAATAGTTACGAATTTTAAACAATACTTCGAATGATTTATAGCTTGATAATAATACGTACTTGTGAAATGACTTTTCTGTGTTTTATTAAAGACTATATTTGTTGCTATTATGTTAATACTATAACGCGTGTCGAACTATTTTATATCGTTAGGATTATATTGAAATGTTAAATCCTTAGCCTCTGCCTTAGGGCCCTTGATCGGAATTGATGGGATGGTCCCGTGTTTGCTTCCGGAGAATAAATTAGTTTATTGTCCTCCTCGTGGTCATATGCAGTTTGTAACTGCTTTTTCGGCAATAAACTTTACATAGAAATGAAATATAGATGAAATGTTATTAATTAATTGCATGGAAGTGATATATAGACGAAATGCTCCATCTTATTCACCAATATCTGAAATGAAATTGTTTTGGAAGTTATAAGAGTAAAAGGTTTAATTTACATTTTAAGTTATAGTTTGATAGAATGCACCGTTACTTTTATAAATTTATACCTAAAGAATTCGGCGTTGCCCGGAATATAATAAGAAACTTACAACAATTATTACTAGACATTCAAAACCTTAAAAAATTTACCCCCCCCAAAAAACATGTATGTAAAGAAATCTTATTCCGGTTGTTAAATGTACAGAAAATTACACCAACATTCAAAGAAAATTGATACCGATAATTGTTACGCTACAAGTCGGCGTTAAAACACCGGACTGGATTTTTTAGCTCATTTTTTACCCGGACTTTTTATATAACAATCTAAATTCATTAATTTGCTTCCATATTTCTCTTATATATGTGTGTGTGTGTTATTTAATTAAATACCTTGAAGAAAACTTACAAATATACTCAGAGTTTGCAGTATTATATGCCAATATATGTGTACGTTGAATTATTTTAAAATCCAGGGAGAAGGGACACATACATTACAAAGAAATAAGCAAAGCTCATAGTTAAGAGCTATAATTTTTTTTTGGTTATATACTTCAAAACAGTGTTCTTCCCTGCTTTAGTTTAATTGTGCATCTGCGATTCGGTCACTTAGGTCACCCTTTTAGTGCATAGTCCTCATCGCGTATCGCTGTCCACCTCTCGCGGCCTCCTTAGTAAGCTTCTCAGACAAGAGTTATAAGAGTGAAGATTCACATCAACGGATTAACAGCTAACTTTAATTGTTTTTCTGCTCTTGTAATTCATCAATATTAATAATATTTTGCATTTTAGTTGAAATAACACTTCAGAAGAATCCTTTGACTTTTCAAATAATTTTATATATTACTTTTCCGATTCCCAAGCCACGTACATCCCCAATAATTCTTTTTTGTTAGTTCAAGATTTTATTTTACGAAAACTTAGAATGTAATACTACTAATAATACATTAGATATGAGTACAAAAAATGAAATAATGTGTTTTGGTGTTAATTATTTCTTAGTTAATCCAACGAAGCTTTAGTTAATGACTTGGCATGGCACTATTCACACAAATAACACCTCCAAATGCTTTTGTGTCTCTCTTATTATAGAAGATGTATAATCCTTAACCTTCAGACCTCACAAAGATGGCCATTATTTGTCTTGAGCCGACTTGAGCGGACAGCGTAGTGGTCATAATGCTGACTTTCGGTGTCTGCACTTTCAACCTTCAGTCCTATTCCTTTCTTTCCCTTAAAAGCTTTGCTCGAAGCTGTGCAGTTGGAACGAAAAATATGATGGACGATTCTGCTGTAGCAACATGTACTTAGTGGAGAAACCCTTCCCTGTTTCCGGAGACACTGTCTGCTCCAATATCTAGTTAAGTTTACGATTCGCGTCTTAACGCTGTTGTTGGAATGTCTCGGTGGTGTGGGGAGGTTTTCGTGTAAGAAGGGTACGAGGCCAAAACATGGGTTGATGGTGTCCCAAAAGCTTGGCATCATCCCAGAACGCTTAACTGAAGCTTCCTTGCGGCTCGCTCTGTATTCCTCTAGTCGTAAATAAGATCGTCGTGTTCTTGATTGTTTGGAATTTTTCTGTTTTCTCTCCATCGTCTCACGTTAGCTTTCGAACCATTTCTTTCTTCTCCCTCGCGACAGTTGCACTGCACGAGTCACCTTCGAAATGTGTACAAACTTTACTTCTACTGAATGATGATGGTACAAACGTAAATGGTTCGGTACAGGACACTGTGAGGATCATTTATTGCATGGGCGCAAGTGACGCGGTGAGACGCAAACACACGGAATACAGGATCTCGTTGCTCGAATATCCTCTTAGCAGCTGTTGCACTTGTGCGTGAAATACCTGTTGTTTCAACACAAAACACAAAATATCTGCAAGAAGACAGCGAATCTCGACACAGCGCCCACCGCTGCTAACCTGCAGCAGGTTTTTAACAAGAATGAATATCAAGAATATCACTTCAGAATAAAAAACACACCTATTGTTGAATCAGAATTAATCTCATTGCAGCTTATAAAAAATAAGATTTCATTGTCGGGAAGTTTTTTTAATTGCTATGCCAATAATAAGTTGAAATTAAGGCGGGAATGTTAATTTTGCAGAACTACGCTTAGCGCAGAAGCCACCTGCAAACGAGAGTTGACTGATCGCTTCAGGTGCTCTCAATCCGCTACCTGCACGATCATTTCGGAACACCTGTCGTCGTTGAATGTGTACGTCGATCGTTCCACCGACGCTGTCAATAAACATCGCGGCTCTTGCGCCCATGCAATAAATGATCCTCACAGTGTCCTGTACCGAACCATTTACGTTTGTACCATGAATTCGGGATCTGTCTGGAGTTGGCGATAGAGATAGAAAATCTGCCAAACAGGTTGTCGGCCTATCCTAATCTGCTGTTTGTATCATTGACTGAAGTTGTCAGAAATCGCTCGTACAATAAAATCAGTCATTAAATTTACATTACTCAGTGACGACACAATTTTCTCGTCACAGGTAGACGAATCAAGCGAAGTCTGAATCACGTGTCTGTAGGATATTTCTGAATTGAGATAGAAACTCACAAACGCACATGAATTAAATCTTAGTTATTACGAGGGGCGTAGGCTGAGGTAAGCGACGCTCTAAGATGGGGTCCGAAAATTGTGATAAATTTTGACATGAAATATAAATATGATAATCTCTTGAAAATAAAATTGTACTAATATTGACTTGTATCTTTTAAAGTTCCCCCAAAATCCTTGAGATTTCTTTGATCACATTCGAGAGAGAGGGATCAAGATCTTGTGACAAATTGTGACGAAAAATTGTGGGATTTAAGAGGCACAAAATTTGTTTGACGTATTATAAGAAAGACCCTTCAATATTTACTATATTTCTATTCAATATATGCATTTCACATGACCTCTTCCCGTTTCTTTATTCCTTCCTGTCAGTATAAGTGAGACGCATCTCAAACATTTGTGTCCTTTGGTATTTAACCTCTTTTTTTTGGGGGGGGGAAGTATTCTTATGATAGTGTATTAATTTAGTTCTGCAAGATTTTTTATCGAAACAAAACAGTTTCTAAGTGTAAACATGAAAGAAGCTTTGCGAACATACGAGCCAGTTTGCAGGTCCAATAAAACCCAGAAATTTATGTCTATAATTATAAACTTTGAATATAATTTGTTTGAGACGCTATAAAATTATGAATCATTGACTTAGTTTGCAACAGTTTGTCCGAAAATGAGAATTTATGCTTCAATATCTCTCTAATCGTATGGCATGAAATATTGTATTTTATTCGGCTTCGCTGGACTTCGCAGTAGTTCATTGGTGGAGGTCGGTCTGGAATCATTCCCGAAAGAATGCCCCACTGTAATAAGAGAACGGAGAAAAACACATTATTATCTATCTTCAGGTTTATTAATGTGCTAGCAGAACTACATGGCGTTGCGCGGGGTAACGATCATTACAGGACATTCTTGTATTAAAACACCTGTCAACAGATCTGAAATGTTTTAGCTCATTTACTGCCCAGGGTCTCGCTCCCGACCAGACCGTTCAGTGTCTGGAAGCCTATTGGACAATACGATAACCTAAGAACGCCGTCAGGATTTTGAGTTGTCTGAAGCAACGTTTTCGACAAAGTGATTGGTTTAGAAACACGTCGCGCGCCCATTTGCTCAACCTTTATAAACAGTATAAGGATTATTTATACTTGAAGGACAATAATTATGCGAATATTATTATAAACAATCAATTTTTAAATAATACTTTATTAGTATTCACTTTATTATAATTAAAAAAAATGTTTTTAATGGTTTTAAAAAGAAAATTTTATGGGTATTAACTTATGGATAATTGGAACATTTCAAAAAATATAGCAGTTATGTGATGTATATTTAAAACAATTTAACTCACAATTGTATAAATAATTTTTCTTTTATTTTTATATTTATTAATGTCACATATTGTCAAATATTTTGTAACTATTTTATTATTTATTTATTTTGTGACTGTTATGTACTTAAATTATAATCTTGTAATTCCATTGTAATTCTACTTTTGAATAGCAATTTCTAACGGGCCTGAGGGTGATGCCAAACTAACATTGAAACGTTGGCCGTGTATTAGTGAATACTAACAAAGTATTACATTAAAAATTGATTGTCTATAATAATATTCGCATAATTATTGTCCTTCAAGTATAAATATATCAAGACAATCAGTTTAGAACCAATATTATATCTAAGTTAGAGTGTGGATTATGTTTCGTGTTGACAAGAATTCAGGTTTTTGATAATTAATACGATAGTTAGAAATTTGGTTACATATGACTTACATCACATTTTTTAACTTTTTATTCTCTGCATAGCTTGTGGATTTAATATTGATTTAATATTCTCTTAGATCTTGGATCCAGATGGAACGGTCTCAACACATGATAGTTTTTAGCTATTGTACGTGTATCTTCCGAAAGCTTGAAATTCTCAAAAAAATGTTAACATTTATAAAAAAGATTTTTATCGGGATATTGTACAGTTTTTTGAATTAATATTAATATTGTTATGCACCAAACAAAATAAACGAAATTCGTGAGAATTTTGAAACGTTTTTATAGTATTTTCATAAAACATTTTTGTTATGTGTCCTTTTTGTTCTTGTTGGGTTTTCAGGGGAGCATTATGTGTCCAATTGCATGATTGTAAAATCTGGTTGTGACATTTTGCACAGCACAGTGTGTATGAGAACTAATCCATTATAAAGCGGTTTACCAAACGATCAGTCCCTCTGAGAGACATTTTTTTGTCGTCATTCTCTCGCCAGACCCCCAATCAGAGATTGCTTCAGGAATTGATTCTAGTTTGTTTTTTTTGTTCGTTTTATAATCGTTGCGCACTTTTTATTTGACGTATTTTCATTTAATGTTCTTATTTTCTGTTTTGTTCATCTNTATATATATATATATATATATATATATATATATATATATATATATATATATATTTGTATCTACCTCTTATGAACTAAAATTATTTTTATAACTGGATTTATTAACACACTTTAAACGTCTATGCGAAGCCACAAATTACGCAATCCATAGATTTCTTCTGTGTGCACCTATAGATATGTGATGACTTTCGGTCACGTGGAATTGGCGACGAGCGGAGAATCGAACCCGGGTCTCCTGCTTTGATCGCAAGGGAATTGACCCGTTCACAACTTCCAGACTTGTACACCGTTTACCTGCGTTCACTTCATATCTCCTGTCTGGGGATGTGTCTCAGGTCTTCTGGGGTTTGGGTCGGTCTGGAAATGGTGTACGGGTGGTGTAGTGGTTAACACCCCTGCGATCGAAGCAGATGTCCCGGGTTCGATTGTCGTTATGCCTTGTGGGAAACTGTTTATATTTGACCTCGTATACAATGCGTTTTTTTAATGATTCTTTTAGATGAATCCTAACTATTTTAAATCTGTTTATGACGTTGTGATGGATAGAGAAAGACAAAGGGTGGTGAATAAGTGACCGCAAAATCTAAAAAGCTCAATAATTTGTAATATTTCACAACTATTTGGATCTCATTAAATGGAGAATCTTGTTAACCGTTTTTTGTCTCAGTGAGAAGTAAAAAACAAGGAATCCTGCGTTTCGATTTTCCATCATCTCTTCTTTTGTATTCACTCGTTCGCTTTGAAAGCATTAAAATAATCCAATATCTATCACAAGCACTTTTTAACTTTTAACGATTGCGAGGACAGTGGTGTTCGCAAAAAAAGCGTCTGATTGTGAGTTCTGTTGGCAGAGCAAAAAAAAAATTAAAAATCTGTACATGAAATAGAACGAAACTTTTCCCCAAACTGATCACAAAAGGAAATACGAAAAACAAAAACTCTACTTATATTAAACCTCACATGAACTGTGAGCTCTATCAGAACTCTATCAGAGCACAAATAGCAAAAGTCATTAGCGATATAATTTTTGTCTCAGTTTCACAATTTTCGGCTGCATTGAACAAAAGGCGAATGAAATTTCCATTGGTTTCATCTCTGTGGAAGGAAGTTAAATTCTGAACAATGAGATGACGAATTATTATCCAAAACTTCCTCCATGATATTCCATTCCATAAATATTGAGACAAATATGAAAGTAGAGATAGCTGGCATAAACCACTATCCTCACTCTATTACGGATTCTAATTACCTTGTACACAGGTTTATAGTTTCATTTAATTTTTCAAACGAATTTTGAAAAACCCCAACATCGTTGTCCCACCTTTTTTTTTTGTTTCGCTTCTTCTTAGTGACATTTTGCACGTTTGACGTTCAAAATACAGAATTTTTTGAGTATTATTGATAAAGAAGATACTTTATTTACTTCCCTCCTAATGGAATCTGTGTTTGAATGATGTCTGTCTTAAGCTTTTCTGCAATCCGAAACCTTTTTCGAATTAAATTGTTGTTTTTTAGATTATGCATGTGTAATACGGAAGCTATGAATGTATGTTTAATGTGTACTTAATTTTGTTGTACTTAATGATATTCATGCGAAGCAATTATTTTAGGGAAGAATCTTTTAGAATACGGTTTCTGCAGTTTATGCTTTCAAATGCTTCAGACGAAAACTTCGGAACAATTGAATGGACTTCGTGAGAATAGAATTTAAATACTTTCCAAAATCCCGTTTGTAACAATATTAGTAGAGTCCAGCTGTTAATGTTTTACAGAAATGGGGATGACGCGTTATTAAAGTTTCCTTGAATTCGACTTGGAAACAAAAGCATATAAATGATTTTTTTAAATTACTGTTAAATAATATTGTTAACCCGTCTCCGTCATTCGTGCATCAAACCGTTTTTCTCAATCTTAAAGAAATGTGGGAAAATGTTGATAATCTACAATGAAACATAAAAAGGTTCGAGATGAACCAAGTAGAATGTGCACATCACCTGCAGAAACTAAATAGAATGTAGTTACCATACTTCGCTGTTAGATACAAAGACGAGAATATGATTATTGCAATTGAAAACCCACGATTTGCTGGCACTTCCTTGGTTGAGTGGTTGTGAACTCTGATCTTAAAGCAGCTATCTTCTTTCGTCATTGGACCATGCGTGTGTGTGTGTGTGTGTGTCCTATGCGACTACAGCGCTCGCAGCGGAGAGAAGAGGAACGAGGAAGGAGTCGAAGAACCAATGAGTCTCTGGGGAGTCAATGAAGCCTTCTGTATCGTGAGATTTGCTGACTCTTCCTCTCGCTGTAGACACGCCTGTGTTTTTTACTCATTTAATAGTTCAATCATTTATTTTTAACAATTGTTTCAATTTCTGTTCTGCGTGATATGTAATTTTGTATATTTAATTGTATTTCCTTATGTTCTGCAATCGGGTAACATCTGCCTAATCGCAGTTTTATTATTATTATTATATTGACATAGATTACTAGTACTACCAATACCGACAGTGGACGTGTTGTCGTGAGTTCCGCTCTGAAATTTGAAGGAAGCAAATTGTAAGATTCTGAATTTCTTCTAAATATATTTGATAATTTGGATAAGTGGTGAAAATTTTAAGAAGAAATTTAAGCGTTTCTGGAAGAAATAAGTAAGTCGGAGATTTGCAAAGTGTGAGCGAGGAAGTAGCAAAACGTGGCAGCGCAAATCAGCTGCCTTCCGTCGTATTAACAGTATTCAAGTGAAGAAGTTCGGTTGTGTGATATAAGTTGTTGTTTTTTGTCCGTGAGTTTTCTCAAATTAATAAAATGAAGTGTAATCACTGTAGTGAGTCTTTGCAAGAAGGAGAAGAAGAGGTTTTTCACCACGGAAATGCAAAAGCAATCTGCATTTCAATTCTTCGACAAACGAAGCAACTTTAAGAGAAAAAAACCCTCTAATTTAGAAGCAAAATTCACTTTATAATCAGTGAAATGAAGGAAATTAAAAAAAAAAACTATAGAATTCTTTAGCGATAGATACGACGTTACAAGGAAATAGAAACTAAAACCAACAAAATTGAGGAGTTAGAAAATAGTGAACTATCTAGAACTAGAACAAGTCGTGTAGATGAAGTAGATGCAGGGTTAGAAGTTCTTAATTTGTGAAGGAAAGGTAAGTTCGAGTGAAATAGATGATCTGTACATAGTGGACAAAGCAAGTAAACCTAAAATGATGTAAAATTCAGTTCAAGAATGACCAGAGATATAATATTATATTGCAAAAAATTAAAGGCTTCAGACCGAACTGTAAACAAAGAGTTCGGGAATGTGTTGCATAAATAAAAATCTAATATCCTAATATTACGCGCACGTCTATTTTGGAACAAGGCCAGAAACAAGGCCAAAGCATTAAATTTCCGAATTTCCTGGTTTAAGGACAGTAAATGAGAAAGGATGAAAACAGTAGAAAAACAAGAATTCTAAATGAAAAAGACTTGGGAACACTTAATTAAACTAAGTTTGATGAAGGCAAAACTTAATGAACCTTTACGACGGATAAGGATTTTGATTTAGATATAACGGAACTTAGGGAAAATAAAACCTATGAAGATAATTTAAATATCAATTTTCGAATGAAAAACAAAATAATATCAATTTTTTACATCTGAACATAAGATCCTTAACAAAGAATTGGGATCAGTTTCATTTATGTATGGAAAACTTAATCCAGACGCTAGATATAATTATTTTCAGTGAAGTTAATGTCAATCAAGAAAAAAAGGTCAGTAAAGTTTTATTTTCAGAACTTTAATAGATTTTATAAACTTAGAAACGCAAAAGAAGGTGGGGGTATAANTATAATTATATATGTTAAAGAATGTTATAATTTTGTCATTAAATTAACTAAAAGCGTAAATTGTGAATTACTAGTAGTGGAATTAATTTTAGGAAATAATATGATCTCTCAAGTCTGGGCGATTTAATAGGCCACCTGATACCAAAATTAACTTCTTCATAGAAGAATTAAAGAATTTATTAAATAAAGCAACAGAAAAAAATATTGTACTAATCGGTGACACTAACATTCACATTTTTAATAGAAATGATTCACTAACTTACTCGAGATATTTAAATATGTTAATAGAAAATATTTATATCAATGCATAAATGATTACACAAGGGAAGAGATGAGAGAAAATAATATAACGCAAACTTGCATAGATCATATATGCATAAGAGGAAATTATAGAACTCTGTAGACCCATTCATATATAAATTTAAACTATTTGATCACTATGCCATAGGCATGTCTATTGAATACAAAAACTTAAAGATAAACAAGTCAGGAAAAAAAGGCAAATTAAAAACTATTACATAAATTAGAAAATTTTAAACAAAAACTTATAAAATTAAATATGGAAGATCTTAAGGATAAAGAAACTGATGTAATCTATGAAACTATTAATGAAACGTTTAATCAAGCTTTTAGTGATACAAATGGGATAATTAAAAGGAAAAATAGTAATATTAAACCATGGATGAATGAAGAAATGAGGAAACTAATGTCAAAAAGAGATGCAACATTCAAAAAATGAAAAAAAACATGTCTACATCTAATCTAGAAAGCAAACGCTCACTCGGAACAGAAAAGAGATTAACGCTCAAATAATTAAACAAAAAAGATATTTCTCTAAACAGTTTCAGAACTATAGATTTAATGCTAAAAACCTGGCAGACAATTAATGAACTATTAGGCAGCAAAGGAAAAGAGCCTTTAGACAAAATTATAATTGATAAAATGGGAAGAACAGATAACATTAATAATATTAGTAATAATTTCGCATACAATTTCAAAAATCAAATTGATAAAATAGCACATATTGTAATATAAACTTTTAGCATTAACAAAGACAGTTCTGTAGTAAATTCTTTCTACTTGCCAGAAACAGATGAAGATGAAATTAGAAAAATAGTTTTAAAGATGGACAGCAAATAGGCACCAGGTATAGACGGCATAAAAATTGAACACATAAAATAAAATGATAAAATTTTAATTCAATTAATAACCAACACCATTGACAAAATTATTATATCAGGAGAATTTCCACATAATTTAAAAGAAGCAATAATAAGACCCATACACAAAGCAGGTTCTTTCTTACATTATAACTACAGACCAATCTCAATTCTTAACACAATAGGAAAAATATTTGAAAACTATATTTCACTTTAACTTAAGAATTTCATAGAAAATTACAACATCATACTAGATGAACGATTTGCTTATCAAACTATAAACTATAAACGTTTTAGAGAATGTTGCTAATATAATTAACACAAGGCTTGATAAATGTGGACATGTATTTACGTTATCAATAGACATGTCTAATGCATATGATGTAATCAATCACGCAAAATTAGGGGAAACCTTAGAAATATAGGAATTAGAGGAAATACATTAAAATTATTTAAAAGTTATTTAAGTAATAGATCCTACAAAGTAAAAATAGAGAATATATATAGCGACAGAATCAGTTTAGAGAAAGGTATTNGAATATATATAGCGACAGAATCAGTTTAGAGAAAGGTATTCCCCAAGGAAGCTATCTGGCCCCACTGCTCTACATTATATGTGTAAATGATGTAAAGGAGTGTTTCAAAAGTTGTAAGTTTTTCATTTATGCAGACGACAATATTTTAATTTCCTCTAACGATGAGCGAAATAAGGTTTCATAACTCTTACAAATTTTACAGAACTAGTTTGAGAATTTTCAAAACACGTGAAAACAGTTTCAAGATACACAAATACAAAACAAAATTGTTACATTTAACAACTCCACATACAGAAAGAACAGATTCAGAAATAGTTTTCCGTGATAGTAATTGTATTCATAAACATTTGCGAAATTGTAATTGTACAGATAGAATAGAATTAGTTAGTAATCTTAAATATTTACGAGTTATTATGGATAAGAATTTTATATGGAAAGAGCACACGTTACCATATATATCACAAAGAAACTAAGAACATGTCTATGGAGAATGTGAAATATAAAAGAAATTACGCCAAGGGATATACTCAAAATTATTTATCATGCTTTATTTAAATCAGTTTTAAGATTCGGGATCACCATATGGGGTTCCACATCTAAGTCGCATATAAGAATGCTAAAAAAATTACAAGACAAAGCACTCACATGTTTAGGGGAAAATAAATCCAGTAATAAGAATTTTATATATATATATGTATATAAAATGTATATGTATATGTTAACAGGTCGAATACATACAAATTTTTTATGTTTAGAACTTTTTCATTAAAAAATTTGTATGTATTCGACCTGTTAACTAAATATAGGTTTAATCCTACTATTTTGGAAATACATGAACACAAAACAAGAAAAAAATACAACTTTAAAATTCCATTGTACTTTAATAAATGAGGTGAAAGAAAAGTAGAAACTATTATACTTAAATTAATGAATAATTTACCAAGTAATTTTATTGAATTAGAATCAATACATATGTTTTAATTTTTTTTGGAAATTTTGGTTGTTAGATAAGTTAATAGAATAATCAAATATTTACTTTTCATGTAAATAAAGGCTAGTATTTTGTAAAAATACTTAATAGTTAGATAATAAGGAATAATAATGAATAATAGTTTTTTCTGTTAACAAAATTTGAATGAGTTTACAAAAAATTTATTTAAAAAATGTAAAAACTTTATGTTGAATTATTGTTATAAGATTGTGAAAACTATATGAATATTGTGTTGTAAAACTCTTGTTAAAAAAGGAAACTGGAAATAAATTTCAATTTGAATTATTATTATATTAATAATAATAATAATTATTATTATTTTACTCTTAGTAGGTCATCCCTCGTAGCAGACACATGACAACACCAAAGCGCTTTCATCGTTACTTTCCTTTTGTTTCGAGGACTCTATACTTGCAGCATCGCAGCATCGCAGCCTCTCGCTTCCTCGTCCATTCCTTCTCCACCACTCCTCCACTCCTCCATTCCCTCCGCCAACCCCGGGTCTCTTTATCCCCTCCACACTGGAGCCGAGCAACGTGGCGCTTTTCGAATACAAATCGCGCGCTAACGGAACTCCGACTCCGGCTCGCGCCGTACAAAACAATATTAATAGCCAAGGAATCGTGTCGCTATGGGATTTGTATGTAGAGGGTGGCGAACGACGAATGTCGGAAGCTGCGCTATCGATTGTACATAAATTAGAGCCGACCGTACGTGCCGCACATTTAGTTGAGGCCTGCTTTGTCACGAGGAATGCGTCCACCACATTCCTCTCTCCCTCTTCGCTTCACCTCTTTCTATCCTCAACCTCAATGCCTTTTCCTCCCTTTCTCTCCTTCTGTATTTCGCAAGTGCATAAAAAGGGTCTCCGGTGGCTCGGGTGATAGCGTGCTTGCTCATCCCGCGCTCAAATCCAGGTGGGACCCCGAAAAAAGTTATAACTTTTCACATCAATGTCCCAGTTGATAGAGATCTGAATCTACTGAACAGCTAAACCTTCTTCTTCTACACCCCTCCTCCTCGTATCAATAACTCTAAATATTACTAACTTCTTCTACGAGCCCCTCCACGTTGGCCAAGTTGTTGGTACTAACAATAAACCCACCACCCATATTCTATTTCCATAAGCTACATTTCCCATTTACAAAAACTACAATTAAAAAAGTGCATGCACAGGTTCTCAAGTCATTCCATTCTTATGTTCCTTAGAAAAAATTGTTTCAGACACCCATCATCCCGATTCGAAACCTAGCTCTCTCTTTTTCTGTATCGCAGACTTCTTCAAACTGTTATTAATTCCATCTTCATTACGTTTCTGAGAAAGCGATTTCTCCGAAACCATTTGTATGCAGTGCACAGAACTTCGTTGGGACCATCACGAAGGAAATTCCTTATATCGTAATTTTCTTGTCTATTTCCTTTCCTCTCCTTTGTTCTTTGAGCCTGGGATTTTTTCGCAAAACGCTGCTGAAAAGTTCGGTGACGTTGAGTCGTTTGTTCTCAGAAATGTCTTCGGTTTCATTTTATTCACTTCATCTTTTATTTCCAGTATTTTGGTCCCATCCCATGACGCTCGTACCCACAAAAATATTTCTATTGCCTTCAGAGCGAAATAATTATATTTCTGAATAATGAGCAAACGTTATGATTTTTTATGTTTTACTTTCTCATATACGTAGTATATAGAAGGTTTTGAAATCATGAAAAAATTCGAAAGTGAGATTTCGACAGAAATATCCGTTTTGGAGACCCCTGATTGCGAAAAAGTGATCTTTGGCATTACGTCTGTCCGTCCGTCTGTCTATGCGCAGCGATTCTTAGTGAATGGAGGAATATATTTAATTCATATTTCCTATTTACGGAAGAATTTACTTGTCGATGCACGTGCTCTATTTTTTTTACTTTAAAACACGAGGGTACTTCATAAGAAGGTCAAATTACTCTTTTTAATGTTTCTCAAAAACGGCTATAACCATTTTGCTTCAATTTTCTGTACGTAAGGTAGAATTAATATGCATTACATCCACATTAGCGATATTTCGCTTGAAAGTTTGGTATAGACGCAGTAAAATAATTTCTGTCCGATACACATTAGTTTACTGTTTCAAGAAGCTTGAATAATATTTAGCTGTGTAAATGGACCAAGCAGACGTAGAATACACTTTTCGTAAACTGAATTGAAAGATATGATAATGATAAAATACAAAGGAGGACAGCAAACGCATTGCAGATACGAAAATTCATCAATTTCTGCCTACAACGAAATACATTTACATAACACTTTTACGATATTTTTTGTCACTCTATGCTGCAGATGGAAAAATGTACATGAGAAAGTATGATCAATGGTTTTGCACTATTAGGTTTTTTGTAATAATTACATCTCCTACACATATATCCTTGCTAAAGTAAGGGTTGGGCTCTAATGACCTCGATGTTAACGAGTCCTAAAGCCCCAAACAAACAAAAAAAGTAAGGGTTTTTGCGGAGAGATGTAAATAAAAAATTCCTTGTTTTTCCTTGTGTTTGAGAGAGAAGAGAAATAACAGAGGGATAGAGTCACGTAAAGATGAAGAAAATGCAAGAAATGAATACAGAATGAAATAGTTAAGTGAAGTATGAGATCTACTGATGTAGTTTGATAAGAAAAGGTTTCTAATGAAAAGTGATTTTATTTAAATTTACGAGAATTTTGTACTTTGCAAAGTGAAATATTTTTGACTCTGTAATATATTATTACATTAAATGTATTTTTGCTCCGAGTTAAGTGGAAGTGTCATATTATCCCTACGTGGGTCAAATTATTCTTTAGAACAACGAAGTAACCCTCACATTGATTAACGTCTAAAAATTATGTGTAACTAAATAGTTTGCACTATCATTTACATACACATAAACTGATGAATTTAATATTTATAATATCGGGTAGAGGCGGATTTTTTATACAGAGTTGCTACGTTCTTGCCTAAGGGCAGCATCTATTGGAATAATAAATCTGGAATTTAGTGTTATTTAATAGATACGAATTATTAACAAAAATTTTCGAATAATCTATAGTTTGATAATTATACGTACTTGTGAAATAACATTTTTGTATTTTATTAAACACAAGTTTGTTGGTTTTATGTTAATATTATAACACGTACTGAACTATTTTTATCGTTAGAGGAGTGCGTTGAAACGTCAAATCCTTAGTCTCTGCCTCAGGGTCCTTTTTGTCATCCATCTGGTCATACGCAGTATGTAACGATAAAGTTTATTTTATTTCATTTTATGAATATAAAATCTTTTATCATATTGAATACAAAAGACCCGAAAGATTGTCGCATTTTTCTGGTTAATAATTATTTCCCATGAAATGACATTTAGAGGATGTTTATGATGTGTGTGTCTGTATGTTAAAAGAGAAGAGTATCTTGACTGTAACGCTTGTCATTGCAAGACCCTCTGCTCTTTGAACTTTTTTTTTATTGTTCTACGCCATCTTGTTTGTACGCCTCTAAGGTTAGGTTAGGTTTGGTTCTGTCTCGACTTCTGGTGGCGGACGCTCATCTACTTATTGCTATTCCAAATGTCTTTATCAGGAATATCTCATATTTGTCTCACATGTGTCACATAATAAACATATTGACTATATCTGGTCTCTGTCGCAATCAATTACTTTTTATCCTCCGGCAAAAATATTCCTTCTTCTTTTAAAAACTGTAGATAACTACTCCTTTCCTGTCCACGCAACTCACTCTCCCAAAGAATAAAACCGGTATTTTCTTTTCCTTTTTTACACATGAACTCAAAGTCACGAATGTTTACCTAAAATTTGTCAACACTAGCTGATTACCCTTTGCGTTGCGCGGGAGTTTTCTAAGACTAATCTTCTTTCACTCAGGAAGAAATAAAATCTGTTTTAAGATCAAGATACCTTTACTTGCTGGTTTTTGAGAACATTTTCAGCTTTCTAATTTTTCAAATTCGTAATAATACTAATTTAATACAAAAGTTTACTGCATACACTACACCAGGGGTCGGCAACCTATGACCCGAGGGTAACCGACTTTAGTTTCGAAAATAAAGTATAATATTTAAAAATAAATTATAAAACATAAACATGAAAAAAACATTTTGAGAATTAAAAAAACTTGAAAATAGATACTGAGAACAACATTTTAGTTCGATTCTCACTCAAACGTCTCTATAATACTCACATTTTGGTTGATTTTGACCCGCGGCCAAAAATGGTTGTCGACCCCTACACCATCTCCTGGGAGCTGCACCGATCGATGACGCGGCTGCACCGTTTCATGAAAATTCTTGTAAAATCTTAACTAGTCGTCGAAATATTACGATTTAAAAACGGTTTTTATCTTTGTTAAAGACACAAAACAGATAATCCATTAAATTTGATTACGATTGATATTTTTTTTCTTCCTAAATTGTTCTCTTACATTTACGTATTTGTAATAACGTTTTTTCAATAACGTGGGTGAACCTTTATAGATAAACATATGCTGTCGCGGGCTTTTTTGTGGAACTGTTTCAGGAGAAAAATATTTCCGTTCATAGTTATCACCTACGTCTAGCCGTATGGGCGGCGTAACCGAATATAACTCTTTAACAAATATCTTTAGATATTTGTTGAATTCAGGAGGGTTTTTTAGTGGGTATGGTCGAGATATTCGGCGAGTCCCACACACGGGGAAGAGTCACTACGGCTCTTCTCTATGGTGCGAAACTGCATTTTTCCCTACTTGCATGGGCTCTAATGACCTCGATGTTGACTCTTTGTTTCCCGATTGCATTGACATTTATGGTCAAAACAATTTTCAATCTTTCTTTTCATGCATTAAAAAAAAATAAAAATTAGCCTATGTTCATTCTGGACACCCTAACTATCTCCTTGCCAAATATCAGTTCAGTGGTTTAGTCCTGATTATGTAACAAACAAACAGACAGACACGTTGGCTTTCGCGTTACGCATTTGTGTGTTAGTATAAGTATATGGATGGCTGCCTTAAACAAATTACCAACCTTTACGAAACAAATCCTTGAAACTCTGTGTCGAAAATTTCAAGAAAAGCGTGGCCACAAAGTATTTAAGTTAGATGCTAATAAATATTAATAGTAGTCACAAAAGCGACTATTTTCTGTAAATAAATACAAGTCAATAACACAACAAACTACGACCCAAGGTAATATTCGTTCCACACTTTGCTCGATGCACAAAGTGCAGAACAACTGTACTAGAGAAAGAGAATTGAATTAGTGTCCGAGGTTGGCAATGGATTCAAGTTCGAATGTCTTGCCAACAGAACGCGAGGTACCCGTATCATGACTCTTATGGACGATGGCGAAGTAAAACCGTTGGCTACATTGAGTACAGGTTCTATACCAACATCAAGCCAATTAGACTGACAATAAATAAATAAATAATATATTCTCAAGAGAGCTGTTACAAACTGCCTTTGAGAACCACGTTGAGGACAATAAAATAATTTACTGCGACAAATACAAAATAGACTAGTGAACACAGTGCATGTATTTTTTTCTTCTTTCTTAACTTGAATTTCTCGAAGCAAAGTATAATGACTTTTACTATACATACTGCAATCTGAGTTACGCTATAGAAACGTGAGGTGAAGCAGAATCGTGTCTCTCACATAGTTGGTGCTGCCAGCCCCTAAAATCTCTCGACCAACCCACGAGCCCTAAAGCCCAGAGGCCGAGGCCCTTGGCATCAGCCTGGACCATGATTTACATGCTAATCTCGACCAGGGCTAATTTCCAGCCCTTCGGTCCTCTGGTTCCCGAGGCGTCGCCCACGGAGAGCTTTCGCTGGGTCCTTCCGTCTCACGTCAATGAAATATCGGATTGTGGAACTGGGAGAGAAATCAGATTAACCGTGACATGGTTGGTATCAAAAGTTGCGTCCCGGCGATTTTTAAGGAAATTTACTGGAATTTTGCGCCCCTATTTACCTCATGATGCACCCACATTGAATAATCGTGAATATGTTTTATTTAATTCTTTATAAATACATGCGCGTATTCGCTCATCCGTACTAATACATAAAGGCGTAACGAGTAAGTGTGTGTTTGTTACTTGATCGCGATTAAACCACAGAAGCGATCGAGATGAAATTTGGCTTTTGGAGATAGTTTAAATGTCCAGGATGAACATTGACTAACTTTTATTTTTTAAATGTGTGATAAGAAAGATGGAAATGGTTTTTGACAATAAATGTTGATAAAATCTGGAGAAACAGAGTTATATACGCTTACGCTGCCTAAACGGTTAGAGTTCTACAAAAACGTTCCCGATATCATATGTCTATCAACAAAAATTAACCTAAATTATCGATAAGTCGATATTAAAAATGGAAGGTTAAAATACTTCAATTTAAGAAGGAAAACTCTATCATCAAATTTAATGGATTCTTTTGTAAAGCATTTAACAAAACGTCAAATTCGACATTTAAAGAAACAAATTTATAAATTAAAACAAATTTAAAAAGTAAAGAAACGTCATTAAATCGTAAAATTTTAATGAATGGGTTTTGTTTTAAAAACAATTTAAATAAACGGTGCAGCCGCGTCACGTGATGCCTCGCAAGCGAAAATTCCATCGGACCGGTTCCCGCGTGATGGTGTAGTGTATTAAGTCAAGTTTTCTATTAAATTTATATTATTGAGAATTTGAAAAATTAGGATGCTGTATATGATTTTAGAAACCAGTATGTAAAAGTATTCTCATCTTACAATATAGATATAATTTATTATATTTTTAATATAGCGAGTACAAAATACAACATCAAATTGTTTCTGTTGTCCCGTCCATCTCTAAATACCTAAATCTAATTGATATACTTTTGCACACAATATCTGAAGTGTTTCCATTACTTTCAATACAAACTATATACGAAATTTATAAAAATTGAGTTAAGAGAATAGGTTTCTGAACTCCAGTATTTGTCAAGGTTTTAAAATTGCTACAACCAATACTACTTCGTTCTTCATATGTCTGAGCTCATGGCCAACTACATTCGAGATTTCGTTCTTAAACGTTACAAAGACTAGACACTCCTCTAACTTTTAAAGCAAATGGAATTTTTTTTGAACTCATTAAAGTACTATGACGCGCATAATGTCTATCATATCCGGCGGAATAATAGTTGGATTCTTCGGTCTAGTACTTCGAAATATATGTGGCTTATTTTGTTTCTTTGAACTTATTACTCTTTATACTCTGCCCTTTGTCACGACCACGTTGAATTCATTTCGTTAATTAACTGTGTAGTTTAAACATTTAAAAATAAATAAATGCAAAAATAATCTTGAAAGATTGACCACAAGTACGCTACGCTATCCAAAACTCTTAAGATTCAATAGACCAGAAGTTAATAGAGTGAACAAAACTTGCCAATGTTCACATGAACTTTGAAGAAGTTTGAAACACTTTCAATTGATTGTGACAGTATTCAATTAGAATAATTTAAGAAGAATGTGTCAAAAACACCTCTATGAGATCTGAGTTGGTTTTTTTTTTTTCATCAGCTTCGAATACCCATTGCTAATACTTTTCAAGTTAACTCGAACAATATAATTAATTGCCTTTTAGGGAAATTAATTAGATGTGTACCAACTTCATGAAATATCTAATTGATACGCGTAATAATATAAAATATTGTATTCGTCTTTCATAATGCAATCTTTACTTCATGATTTTAAACCTACTGAAAAGCATTTTATGCCATTTAACAATAGTTGTATATTTTGGCGTATTGAGGAACGTTCGAACTGTTATAATACAGCGAGCAGTTGCGTGTTATTTGAAAAGCGCGCGACGATTGTATCTTACGTGAGAAAAAGAATTTCGAAGGGTTGATACTACGACGAGGAGAGGGGGTAGAGAGGGGGGTTTTCCAGTATGGAACGATTTATTCAAACACAGTGAAGTCAACGGTGACCAAGAGACGCAAGACGATTGGTCGTGTGACGTCATCGAAGCGACTGAGCGAGGGAGGAACAGTTGAGGGAAGGAAGGAAGCAGCCGTGATAAGAAGAACGTAACAAGACGACGACACGTGGTGCTATTACTCTATACGTGGTTAGAGAATAATCAGTGTAAAATTATCGTGTGAATTATTATTTGACGATATTAATTTGCTCTTTAAATATTACAGTGAAATAATACAGTGGTGCTGATATCTCGCACACAATTCGTTTGAATTTGATGAAGGAATGTTATCGAGAACATGTCGCGCCATATTACATCAACGAAGTGAATCTTGAAATAATCGATCTTTCGAATAGATTTAGAGGCAATGAGTACTTAATTGAATTCAATTATGTTATGTGTGAAATTATACGCAATCATTTCAACGGAAAGTATTTGCGTTTTTATCTCGACTACGTTTGCGCAACGAAATTCTGGATAAGAATTGTTTAGAATCAGGATACAAAGTTACGTAGTAATTTTAACCGTTACTAAAGTGCATTACTAAAGACATTCGTGTAAACAACAGACTGAGGTGACCATTCATTCATTTGTTTGGTATTGAAATGGGTACAGTTTTGTGCGCGATTAACCTTGAGTCTACGAAGAGCAAGTGGTTCCGCAGTCGTCTGCCTGTTTGGGGAGAGGAGGTTGGTAGGAGGAGAGGAGGAAACGACTTATGAAAAGGGATTGACCCACTTACATCGAAAGGTAACCAGAGAATTTAAGTTAAGTTCGTAAGGAAAGAATGCACTGTAAAATCGTAACTCATTTTATTTGCTCATCGTTCATATTTGTGTGAGGAATCTTATTCATCATTTTTGCGTGTTTTTCTCCTTGTTAGTTCTTTATTATTATGATTCCTAAATAACATGTGTCCATTTGCCAGTCCATTTGTGTCGGTCGAATAGAATGATCTTCGCGTCTTCAGTTGATTATTCCGGTCATTGTCTGTGGCGTCTTGAAACAATTTGATTTGTGATTATTAAGGTGGGTATTAACCTCTCTGGGGGTTGATCGTTAATTTGAACGGCATCGGTAGTACTCATCTCTGCAGACTCGACATGTGTCATTCGTACGTGGCGCGGTGTCTAGCGTACTCGCCTTCTACCTCTGGTGACGCGGGTTCAAACCCTGTCTGATCCAAGTAGAATTCGCAGCAAGTTTTCTCTGGGCATTCCCTCATTCCACCACAACATTCATCATCATTCATCCCTCATCTCATTTGCACATCAACTCTCATCACCATGGCTTCTTAAAAAACCGAAGCGTCAGAACGCGCGGAGCGAACGGTGATGGAGTCACCCCATCGATATCCCGAACGAATAGTTTCGTGTTATACCCTCCGTCAGCTAGGAATATTTACACCGATAACATTAAAAAAATTTTTTTTTCTGTGTTTGCAAGTACGATTCAAATCTCTAAAGGCATTTTTGAACGTATGTAAACATTTATAAGTTATATTATTATTTCAATTTCTGTTAAAAAAAAAATCAATTTTAAGTAGATAAGCTTAAAGTGTACCGTACGATGTGTTGCGCAGTATATTTTGTAATACTTCACATGAATTCGTGGGGCATTGCTTGAGTAAGCGAGTTAGACGAATGAGTATCGTCCGCGCAGCCTCCAATCAGAGAGAATGCTGGGAAGACTACGCGTGAAGTAAGCACTGAGACAATCTGCCGATGAGATGTTTTATGATGTGTTCAGTACCGAAAGCTTCTTTCGTTAAAACGTATAGAGGAATCATTGTGAGGTAATACGAATAAAGGTNTGTGAGATAATACGAATAAAGGTTAATTTCCATACGACTGCGTATCTGTCACACATCGATCATTGTCACACAAAATTAATGGGATCATAAAGAATTTATTTTTATTCTTAACGTGAATTCAACAGATTTGTAACTTAGCAATTTTGAAGAGTATTTTGGAAAATCAGGATAGGGTGGTTTCCGTGCGTTCTATCCAGAATGCAAAAAATATGTATGTTCAATAATTTTGAAACCCACTAAATTTAATACAGGAGAGATTTATTGTTTGCACTCGTATTTTCCCTCCATGCTACGCTCCGTGATTATTATTATTATTATTATTATTATTATTATTATTATTTCCAATGAGCGAAATATTTTAAGGTTTGTATATATTTTTAATTCTAAGAAATTAAGTACGTATTTTTAGTCATTTTATTCGTTTTGTTATTTTTTAAGTTCTTGTAATGAAAAAATTGTTATATTAATCCAAGATCGAACTAACCAGTCATCAATGCTTCCGAAACATATGAGTAGCCTCTTTTTTTCAGTTACGTTTTACCTGGAAAAAATTTCACACGTCAATATAACTATCATAAAAGTTTTCATTTTTTTGTAACTGATTCCACAAGATAATCTATGGATTCATACATTCACAATTTGCTTTTTTATGAAATATGTCCATCTACCTTACCTACGTATATGTTTTATATTACATTTAGGACACTTATTTGCGTACATTAAAAATGCTGTATTTGTGCCAGTATGATTTCCACCTTTTCGGCATACTTTGCGAACATGAGGTTCCCAGTTTAATTTGTCATTTTTAATTACTCCGAGTATTTTGACTTGCGAGGATTTTGCTACTATATTGTTATATCAGTCACAATATTTATTGAGGTCGTATTAGAACTTTGTGGGTTCTTGCAGAACAAATTATTATCGTTTGCGATTTTGATGTATGAATTTAGCATTGACCATTTGTGCAGAGATCCCAAATTGCAAAGTTTTTTAAGAAAATGAAGAAGAATTCTCACTAATTTTTCCACTGACATACATCTGTAAATCATATGCGTACAAGATCTACAATTTGATAATACGCGAGGGAGGTCATTTACAAAGATTGAAGAGAGAACGGGACCTAATACCGATCCCTAAGGGACGCCTCTTGTAGTAGGATATATTGGTGACTTTTTGTCACGTACTACCACATTTTGATATATTTTTTAATATATCGTTATCCAGTAAAGAGTGCATTCGAAGACGCCCAAGTATCTGCACTTCAAGTTACTTTTGATAGTGTTCATGAAGTGAACATCATAGATTGCTTTCATACATTAACTGATGAGAGGTTAATGGACCTTGTAAAAAAATAAGCTTTGAAATTCTATTTACTTAAATCGAGGTGCTAATCACCAGAATTGTACGTCACAATCTAGTTAAACGTTAAAAGACAGATGGGTGTGAATGACGTATTTGCCATCAACGGAAAAACAATTACGCGAAGCGGTTAGTAGATGATGATGGAAAAAAGACCAAAATATAAGCTTCATCTCGAAGCGTCGATATGTCATTGCAGCTAACAAGGCTGTAGGTAGGTTTTCAATCTCACTGAAAATATTATTGAATGCTAGTAAAAACATATTTCATCAAATTCAGACTAAAATTGACTTAATTCCCCTCTTTGTCATATTAATAATTACAGTACTTTATAATATTAATGTACAATATAAATACAATTAATAATTAGAATATCAGAACAGTTCCAAGACGACGTACATAAATGGCGACGTATCTGCTTGGGGGTGGATTGTTGTGCTCTTCCTGCTTTTGGAGTAGTGCTCTAGGGAAGGCAGAAGTAAATCGGTGTAAAGAAATAAACACAATAACAGGTTCTTATTGTGATTTCAACTAGAAAAACATACTTAACCCGTCGTTTAAATAAATTAGTCGCAATTATAATTGGTTTGCGTCTTACGGAGAAAACACTTATTTTCAAAAAAAGGTCAATTTTGAATTACAAAATGATAGTTTACTTTTATTTTTGGCGAATTTTTTATTTGTATTTTTACTCCACTTTTATCTCTAGGTCACATGACATTGTAAAAATGTATTTAACTTTTTCTGAGATGTGAATCTGCTTCGTCGCTTCCATGTCTTTACATTTTGCTCTCGTGCACTTAAAACGAGTCAAGCGACTTCCAGAATATTCCTTGTGCCGTATTTTTAAACCGCTTCTTACAAATAAAATCATGTTTTTCCGTCATTGATTTTGTTGTTTTAAAACAATCAGAATAAAAATAGAGAAAACAATTATCCATCTGAATGGAGTGCTGGTCCCACCTTGACATCAGAATTTTTCTTATAGTTTACGATGTATTTACTCTCATACATGACTATATTAGTTATTCAATCATCTTGGGTGAAGGACTGCATTTGCCCTTAACATTGGTTTTGTATTCATCTACATCTATGACCACGGTTGTGTTATCTTCGTCATAAGTTATAATACTTCTCTCTTTTTTATAAAAATCTTTATAACTTTAACATTTTGTTCCAATGTTTTTCTTTTCAATTTTATTAATTTGCATACTATAGTTTTTCTCTGAAACTATTGTTGTTAGTTTGAGTATTGTATGATATTTAATAACTTGATCTTGAAGAAAATCTTCGTCAATGGTTTCTGCATTCTTATTAATATTAATTCTATCACTGAGTTCAAAATAAAGTTTCTTCACATTATCATTGGTACTTTGTGAGAGTTTCATTTTATGTTAAATTAATGTAAAAATTACTAGTATCGTTGTGATAAGTATGAATCCTGAGATTTTGAAAGGACATACAGAAAAAAACTAAGACTCAAATATAAAAAGGGTTTTTCTCCGGTTTTCCTTCGCGTAGAGGCGGATTTCTTATACAGGTTCTCTAGGCTTTGTCTAGGGGCGTGTTTATTGTTAACAATAAATCGTGAATTTACTGGTTTTTTTTCAACTCTTATGATTTCTAAACACTATACTCAGAATTATCTATAGTTCGATAATAACCTGTACATGTAAATTTACAAACATATTTGCGTTAAATTACAAACATATTGACATTCTATTAGTATTATAACTCGCAGCTAACTTTTTATGTTATCTAGGAACTTTTGCTGAAATTTTTGAATCCGCAGCGTCTGCCTTAGAGCCCTTGATCGGAATTGATGGAATACGTCCCTTGCTTGCTTCCGGAGAGTAAATTAGTTTTTTTTTCCCTCCACGTGGTCATACGCAGTTTGTACTGTTTTTTGACAATAAATTTATTAAAATATTTATTATTATTATTACTGTGAAGGAAATACTTGTAAATAGAGAAATTCGATTAAGAAGTAGCAGATATAGGTATTTTTGTTCAAAAGAAAAAAACCACAATTAAAATAAATATAATATTAGAAATAATACTTCTGATATCTCGAAACAAGTTTTTTACTTGTATAATTTTTACAAACATCGATTCCATTAAAAAATGTCTTTTGCTAAACATGTGAAATTGCAGTGCTGACTAATGAAAGTTCACTCATTCCGGGAATTTATTATTAAAATTTCAATGAAATTGGTTTTCATTTTCAAGTAGATTAATCATTGATTTGTGGATGTAATTTTATTTTCGGTGCTCAGTGGATATTAAATTTAACACGTTTGTATTAAGAAATAATTAAATTTTGTTTAAAAATGACTTTTTTTAACATGTTTTGTTGATTTCAAAGTCTTGGAAAAACAACCAACTAATGTCAATAAATTGTAATGTGACGAGTGATGAATTTAAGTCAATTTTCTTAACTTACTGTAATGTCATTCTTTCAACACTTACAACATCCTAACAATTTTCTTAAATGAAACATAGCATGGATTGATTTATTTATATTTATTAAACCAGAACATTTTACAAAGTAAAATACTACGGAGGTAAATTAATCACGTGTACGCAGGTTTGGTACAAAAAATCTTACCTACCAGAAATTACTACTAGAACTTCCTTACTAAGAAGAAAATCACACTAACAATAACCCAATATTGTTACACATGTAATCATTAACTCTTGTATCCGTGAAGGCTTGTAGCTAGTTTTAACATACAAAAGCAGTGTTTTAACAATTATGCAAATTTAAACAAGTAACAAAAACAAAAATAATATATACTAATATCTAAACATTGGTCCTAATTAATTTTTTAATTTCTACTTTATAATTAATCTCTTATTAGTTAAATTTTCTAGATTATTTGACAGTGAATTAAATAATATAATAGCTATTAAACACTTTGTTATTAAACAATTTTTAATCATGTTAAACAGTTTTTTTTCATATCAGTTACACGTAAAGAACTGGAATTGTTAAATTTTGAGATTACGTGGTCAAGATCAAAACAGAAATCGATGGTAGAATTTACGTACGAAATAACGAACGAAAGAAAGAAAAAAACTTGTTCAGGTGTAATCTGTGGCGACTACAAGTTCTGCAAGCGAAATAAAAAAGAAAGTTATGAGAAATGTACTTTGATCTTTGTATGATGTGCCTTTGAGGTTGTAGTGAATTAGATTCTAGAGCACGTGCATCAACAAGAAGTATATACAATAATAAATACAAAAAATGGACGGATGGCACATTTCGACCCATGTGAACCGACGGATGGACAAAATTTTTTAAAAGTTTTTTTAAATACCAAGAGAACCTCGAAATTTTTTAAGTTCAAAATTGATGTGTATTAGCGATATTTTCGGTGAAAGTGAAATATATAAATTTTATATATGGATATACTCACTGAGCAGAGACGGAATGTCAGAATCACTAAAAATAGACGGACACTATAATAAAGTCAATTTTTATTGTTTATGGTATCAGAGAACACCAATACTTTTCGCTTTCAAACGCGTTTTCTGTTACGACGCTTCGGTGGCGGATATAGACCGTAATCGGGGGGGGGGGGGCTAAACGGGGAGCATGTTGTTTTTTTAATAATGGTTTTACGATACAATTTTTTAAAATATATTCTTTAAATAAAATGCATCAAATAAATAATTAACAATTAACATTCTGGTATTCTTAATTTCATTAATCTGGTATTCTTAATTTCATTAATCTGGTATTTTTAATTGTATTCATCTGGTGTTATTAATACAATAACAATTATATTATTAATAACAATAGCATATATAACTAATAACAATTATGAATCTGGTAACACTTTTGCGAAGTGTGCCATTTGTCAACTTGAATTTTATCTGGTAAGAGTACAGGTCAAAGGGGAGAGGGAGGGAGAGATATTGCCCCCATAGATCTACCACTGCGATACTTTGTATGTATGGTGTATATGCGCAAGTAAAAGGAGTAAAAGTTGGCAAACGTTTTCGCGAAATGAGAGCAATTCCGCGTGACGACGGCTCTCGAGCCGCGTGGTTCGCACACAGCGCGTCGATCGTTTTAATTCAATTTCCTCCCTGCGACACCGACGCCGCTGCGCTCGCTTCATTAAAAGCGCTTGTGGGCGGCGGCGGCGCAGTGAAAATACACGCGCGTGCTCGGGAGACGAGGCGCAATCAACGACGAACCAGAGGAAGAGAGAGAGAGAGAGAGAGAGGGAAAGAGAGATGAAGGGTTGTACTTCGTGTTGCTACTCAATTCTATATTTATCAAAATGACTGAAGAGAGATTGTAGACAAAATTTGATGAGGTAACGAACGTTACTCTCATCACTGCGCAGTAGAGTCTATACAGTCACATTCATTCTTTCCAACTTAAATACGAGTAGAAATAACACATACTTCCATACCAACACTAGTAGATGTAAATGCGAAAGCCAATGTGTCTGTCTGTTTGTTTGTTACTTAATCACGACTAAACCACAAAATCGATCGTGATTAATTTTAGCAAAAGGAGATAGTTACGATGTACAGGATGAACATAACCTAATTTTTATGTTTTTAATGTATGAAAAAAAAAAAAATGAAATTGAAGATAAATGTCGATGAAATCGGGGGGTGGGGGCTGAAATCGGTCATATTCTCTACCTAAACGGTTAGAGATAGATGTCAACTATATAGTGGCAATACTGTTCACCTCGAAGAGTTCAATTTAAAAGAGGAAAAAATCAATCTTCATCAAATTTAATGGGTTCTTTGTTTTATGCACGTAACATAGATAAAAAGAACATCTTTAAAATAAAATCGTAAAGTTTGGACGAATGGTTGAGATTTCATAAGCGTTTTAATGAAATGGCGCAACCGCGCTGCCGCAGTTGCATCTTGTATGGGAAGCAAAGATTCGACCTGCGAGGCTTCCGGTGAATGGGTTCTTTGGTCTGACGAGTAAAAGATAATTCCGGGCGACGCCGGACAATCAGTTAGTATAAAAACAACACTACCAACACTCCCTCATCTCCCCAACGAATCACAAATATGGTCTCTTTACAATAGGAAAGACTGTGTGTGACTTAACAGAAGCATACTCTCATGAAGGTAACATTCGTTACCGAAACGTTTGCGAAGCAATAATAAAGAATTTGGCCAAATCCTTACTGTGATGCAATTTAGATTGGGTAATATATAAATAAATAATATAAATGTATCAAAAATTTCTTTTCTTTTAGTGCTCAAATTCGTTTATTAACGTTAGCATTTTGTAAATTGCACATGAAGTCATAATTCTATATAACCCACATGTAATTACATTTTCCACTATTTTTCGTAAAGAGTATTTTGTATCGAGCGTCTTACAACGACAGATAGTCTTCCCCAAGTGTATTGTGCCCCCCGTTTACGTCTTGCCACAAATGAGAACATTTACTTGCGTAATTAAAGTGTAATGTTTGTTAATAAAATCATTTCTACACGCTATAATAAATTTCTACGATAATAGGGTCAAATGTGATATCTTAATTCCAAATGTTCACATCTACTTCGTGTCATTTATTAGTAATAATTAACTTCCAAGTTCTCAAGAGCTACAGTTCATAACTATGTTTGAAGTGAAGAAAAGTTTCGGGTGATTTTGCGATAGGAGGTTGTTTGTAACTGCGTGTCTCCGAAGTGGAATAAAAATTCGAAGAATTCACTTCGACTAAGTTTTTATTGCTTCTATATTTCTTTCGCTAAGTTCTTCGCCTTTTGCCTTTTTAGTCAAAATACTCCTCTGCAGTGTTTATACTTACGTCGTTACTTTTCTCTCAACGAAAGCTACAATAAAATGTGTTTTTCGGAACGTTACGTAAAAAAGATTGAAAATCAGATATATTTTCAACAATTTCTTCAACGAAATATTTATATATTGTTCGTATTATTATGACCCGATTTGAAATCAATTAAAAGTTCACCTTTCGTCCCTTGAATAAAATTAATAACCCTTCCCTACCTGATTATTTCATTGACACAACGAATACCAAGCTTTTAATTGATTTCCTATTGGGAAATAATGAATAAATTCCGCAGTTTATTTATTAATTAAACCTTTTCATTTATATCATTAGGAATTTCTTTCTATTTTATGTTGCAATAATGAATTCTCTGGTTTAGGAACAGGATTTTTAAATTGCTTTACTTATTGTTTCGTGAGAATTAATGAAATATTATNATATATATATATATATATATATACACATACATCACACACCCCAAAACTATATTTCTCAAAACGAAGTGTTCGTAGAATGTGTAGAAAACGAAAACACAGTTGCATTTCCAACATTGTTTACACAGAAATCTCTTAGATTCCTTAAAACCTCACCGCAGCTTAAGAGATTAATTGTTATGTCGAGTGAAATTGGGAGACAGGACACAGATTTCAGCTCAAGATCTTCAGTTTAACGCGCTCGCGAGCTTACCAATGCGCCACCCCTATTGTCATCTTTTTTTGTGAACTCCAGAATTGGAAAATACAGATCTACAATCAAGTACTTCCTAAGGCAGTCACCTTCACATAAGGATTCTAATCCACAGATCACTTCAGAGGTGTGTGGGTCTCGCAAGTTGAATGTCAATGGTAGACTGGAAGGCCAAGAGGCGAACGGGGTGGCGCGGTTGGTAGCGCAACAGCGCGCTAAGCTGAAGGTCCTGAGTTTGAAACTTGTCCCGTCTCCCAATTTCAAGCAACACAACATAATTAACATTATTGTTAGTTTATCTCGTAACAAAATGATACGTAGTAGTTTGTGTGGTTTTAATAATTTCTAACTTGTGGCATTTCCCACAACTTTTGTTTGCAGCTCTCGAAAGGTTTATAATGAACGAGTACGGCGTTAAAGAAAGGTATAAGCTAAGACACCAATATTTCTTAATGATACGACATTTGCGAAATCTGGTTGCCAATGATGAGATAGGAAAGAGAATTGACGAAACACACACTCTACAGACAAATGTAGCGAATGATTCATAAATTATTTTTCCTTCATATTTTTACCCCAGAGTTCATTCTATTACGAAACCTTAAGAAACACGAGTTTTTCACGTAAATCTTCGTACTATTTACTTAATCGTATATTTAAATTACTTAATCAACCTCTGAAGCCCTCGGTGGCTCAGGTGGTTGCGTTCTAGCTCATCGCAAAGTCAACCCCAGTAGGGTCAGAAAAAAAATTTGTAGCTTTTCACATTAATGCCCCAGTTCATGTAGATGTGACTACTGAAAAGCAAACCTTCCTTCCTCTATCGAGCTCCTCCTAGTTTATATAACTACTGCTAACTACTTATACTAACCTTACTTTCACTTGCTTGTAAGAGGCTCCTTCCTTTCTCTTTCCTGACCTTCCTTGGTCACCTCTTGTTGTTTTCTATCCCGACGCTGTTAGGGCTACGGTATCTTTCATTTTCCTCATTATTATTTTTTTGTAATGTTTTTATACATGTTTTGAGATATTGTAATTCAGGAGGGTTTTTAGTGAGTATGGTTGAGTCATTCGGCGAGTCCCACACGCGGGGAGAGTCATGTTGGTGCGTAACTACATTTTCCCTACCTGTACAGGATTTTAGGGCTCTAATGACCTCGATGTCGACGAGCCGTAAAGCCCCACAAAAAGAACATTCTAACCCCTCCACGTGGGCGAAGTTGTTGGTAAACCCATGTAACCGGCCCCACCTACTAACAATGGCCTACCATCCATCTCCTACCTGCTATCACTCCATGTAGATAAGCTTCAATAGCACTAAGCTACATTTCCCATTTACAAATACTACAGTCAACCTTGGATTTTCAATATTTGGTGTGCTGCTCTTTTGCCAATTGCGTCTCAAAAGCCTTTTTTGTGTTATTTCAATTAATAACATTTGTTCTTGTGCGTGTATGCTAGATATGATTTTCTTGTCATACATAATCAGGTTTATCAAACACGTTCATGACATCTCCGCTTTTGAACGTTGTTTTGTTCCAGCTTTGTTTGTTTAGTAGAGCTATGAATAGTTTTGAGTAATTTATCTAACTTCTTAAGTAACCCACAAAAATAATTTTAAAAAAGTAGAAATATATGACAGTTTAGGAGAGAAAAATTTACATTTTATCTGTTAATATTTAGATCAAATATTTTTTGATTCCAAAATGTTATAAATTTGACCCAGGAATAATATCGACACTTGCGTTATTCGCATTATGTCACGCATTCACTTCAACGGTAATTACATGCTTGTTATCTGTTGACGCCATTTACACTAATACGAATTATTCGTCTTTATTCACTTCGAGTCGAAATGTCCTTATCGTTACCCACAATTATTACAAATGTCACCTCGAAAATTATCAGCTCTGAATTATTTCGAAGACCAAAAAAAAGAAACAACTTCAGGCGTTTATGGTCGTTTTTTGTTTTTTTTTGATGCCGTAAATCGCCTCAACAATGTTATCATTCACTTCAAGTGAAATATGAAATACAAATAATACAATATTTCTGTTATAATGATTAAACAATGATGATGCTCGATACAGATTTGTTTCTTCGTCGATTACATCATTTCATGAGAAGAGACCCAGTGGTGGATGACGAGACCGTTATCAAGGGGAGCGGATAACCGGGGAGTATTTTGGTTTAGAATTTATGGTTTTACAACACAAATTTTATAAATATTACCCGCAAATAAAATGCTTCAAGTAAATAATTAGCAATTAACAATATGGTACTATTAATAACAATAACATTTATTAAAGTCATTAATATGGTATTAATAATAATAATAACAATTATATTATTAATAACAATTACAATTTTATTATTAATATTATTAACAATTATAACTAATAACAATTATTAATCTGGTAACACTTTTACAAAGTATGATATTATCAACTTCAATTTTATCTTTTAAGAGTTCAGGTCCCCCCGCCCATAAGATCCGCCTCTGATAACACCCATGTAAAAATATATATATTTCAAAAAGTGACCTGTTACTATACTCAAGTTATCGAGAGTTTCGACACTAAAAAAACAAAAATGTCGGACTCGAGTGGTGTTTCAGGGCAGCCACCACCGATATTTTAGAACAAAAACCCCGCACTCGTTGNTAAAATCCCCGTTTGGTAGAACTTACACATGCCTTACGGGTGTACCAACACCATAGAAACAACAAAGAGACTATCGTAAAATGAATTTCGTTGAAAGTAGATTAATAAATTAAAATTTCTTGAATAGTTTACGCAACGTATTCTATAAATAGGAATGTTAATTTTGTGTTACACTACAAAGGATAAAGAAGAGTATTTTAAGGACTGGCTCTCCTAGAGTTATTTCGTCAAGTTTGGTGGTAGTGAATACAACGTTTAAGATGAAAATATCACCAAGTCGAGTAGTATACGACGTAGGGGGATTCAATGGAGTAGGTTGGCACTTCTCCCAAATTTGGTAACTTTTCTCGAGGGCAGCTAAACTTTATACGTTTGGTGCAGAAGGTTTCTGGTTCGATTCCCCGCTATCACTTCTTGTCTCTTTGTAGAGAGGTAGAGTGGAAGAAAGATATGCACCCGGAAGCAGAGAGTTGGAAGGAAAGTTCTATTTTCCTTGGTTTAATGCAAATGTTCAAGTTGTTATTATGTAAAGCGTCCATGAAATATTGGAATTAGTTCAATGACGCATTTTAAATGTTATAACGTTAATTTTCAAGTAAACAAAATATTTTATAGAAAAGAAAAAACTGTTAGAAAGGCAATAAGCCACTCTGATGCCCAAGAGGAAAGAAAGGGATCGCCATGTCGTGGAACAGTACATTACGAGGGAAGAAAGAACTAATGAAAATGCGATTGGGAAAGGAAAGTGAATTATTTAGATCGATAAATCTCTAACAATCATTGAATGTTTTCGATCAGTTTCAATCAACTTCGAATTATTTCAAATGCTCAGTTCTTTCACGAGTAAATCTAAAAATAAAAAAATTAAAACCGAAAAATTTCATGAATCGTGTTAACATAGAAATTACATAAAGAATCGATAATCACTAATTGATTTAATGCCATTTGAGGGGACTAAACATTCAAATAATTAAAACTTTGACTGGTATATACGTAAGAATTTCTTTTTTGGCTTACAAATTACACTTGAGAAAAAAAAGGTTAATACTTTTTTAAAATTTCATTCCGGTTGATTCAGATACGTAATCCTCCACACCGTGTACACATAGAGGGAGGGAGTGAACGCACATGTGGATTTATCCGTAACATGCTCCAAGTTTTATGCGGGAAAAACTACCCCTCTTAATGTCAGGTTGACTTACGTGATATATGTAATGCTTCCCTATCTGTTCCCTCTCAAGCAATAGTGGAAAATAAAAATGCAATGATAATTTTATAAAGAAAAATGTGAAACACTCCAAAATCCCAGTATTCGTTTTTAAAAACACTAAGGGACGTATCGGTTCATCCACATCAACCGAGAACAGTAGAATTTAACTTCTTTTTCTGTAATACCTCCCTCCCTTCCTATTAATTCTTAGAGTACAAAAGAAATTGTAATTCAGTTGCCAAAACGTCTCTTTATATCTGTGCATGTCTTCTTAGATTCAATTTCAATTAAATAGGTGTAAATACATTAATAATACTTTGCCTCTGTAATTAAGTGAGCAGACTGTGTATTATATAAAATAAATTAAACAACCTTTCTCCTCATACTCTATTTATTGTCAGTTGTGTATTCTTAACATCGTTTAATAAATTATTACCGAAGTTTTAAATTTCTTATGATGGTCCACAGTGGCGGTCGAAATGATGTTAAGAATATCTAATTGCCAATAAATTGAGTTCGTGAAAATACGGTCGTGTAATTTATTTATTGTGTTTCTTAAACGTCCAGAGCTTCTGGAATCACATGAACAACGTTCTTATGGTTTATTTGCTAATAAGTGTTTATTTGTTTGTTTTTTTTTTGGTTGGGGCTTTAGGGCTCGCCAACATCGAAGGTCATATTAGAGCCCATTTTATTTGTATATAAAGACGTAATTTACAATACATAACATGTGACGTTTTTGTGTATCATAAATGTGTTTTAATGTTTATATTGAAAATATAAATAAATTATGTACCTTTTAATACGCGCTTTAATTCTATAATATCCTTTGAATATTACTAAATCTCAGTTCTAAATGTTCTTTTTGTGGACAAAGTTCTTGCGTTTTTTTGGGTACTGTATTATTATTGTTCTATATTATATTAGTGAACTGTTTAATTAGCGAATTTAATCACGAAAAGACTAATAATACCTCGTGACCTCTTGACATATTCTACTTTGTTAATTGCAACATCACATAATGTTAATTATTTCATGTGACACAGGAACGAGGTTGATTGTTACAATTCCATCTTCCGAAATTCTTTCTGAAACCTGTTTCTGGCAAACGGCTTATTTTAAATCAAATTACTGACCCAAACAATCAACATTTACTAAATACGTGACGACATAATTAAACGTTCTCAGCGACTTCACAGTTTCCAACATCAGTACAATTACAGAAAAAACATTCCACAATTTTTGCAAAAGATTAGATTCAAAGATTCATTCAAATTATGCAAAAACGTCTTCAGAAGAAAAGCAACAAAAATGTATTGATCGGGATGTTATTTGCCATGCGGATGCAATGCAACAAATAAATTCTTGCATTTACGCAATACATTTATTAACTACTCCGACGTTTGGACAGCGAACACTTATCTTCTTCTATTACAAAACCATGTATGAATATCCAACAATTGATCGCATACCCAACACAGAACCACTAATTACACAACTACCTTGTATTGTAGTATTTGTAAATGGGAGGAAATGTAGCTAAGTGCTGTTGAAGCTTATCTACATGGAGTTGGATGATAGGTCGTTGTTAGGAGTTGGGTCGGTTAGCGGGGTTTCCCAACCTGGCCCACGTGGAGGTGTTAGTAGAAGTAAGAGCTGGATAGGGGAAGGAAGGTTGACTTTTCAGTAGTCACAGATATATGAACTGGGACATTCATGTGAAAAGCAACGAATTTTCTGGCCCCATCGGGAATCGAACCCGGGATACTTGGTGTGCAGCGACAACACTACCACCTGCGCCACCGGTGGGGCTGTACACAACTATATTTATCTGCGACCAACTAACAAATCAAAACTAATTTGCATTGTGTAGTCTAGATATTTATAACACATACCTTTGTTGATAATTTAAAAAAATCTATCATTCAACTACTTCATACGACAAAGACACCTCCTACAGTTTTTCACTCACCATTAACTAAAAAGGAGCGTCAACTAAAAAATGGCAATAAAATTGAACTCCTCGAGTATATCTAAATTATCATACTCCGATTGTAATAAATTTACATCGAACAAACTGATCGCAGTTTCCCAGAAAGAATGAAACATTTAAAAACTAAAATATCTAAACTAAAACACTAACTATCTGAAACCGAGATAAACAGAATAATAAAATGTACTTATTGTGGGTCAACGTTAGAAAAACATACCTCACCGGCCATTTAAATAAAATAATTGCAATTATAAATGATATCGAAATATATTGCGTCTCATAAACACTTTTTAAAAATAACTTCTAAATCACAAAAGTAATAAAAGTTGACTTTGATTGTAGTAAAATTTCCGAATTATGTTTTACGTTGCTTTTATGTATAGGTCACCGGACATTTGAGAAAGATTTTTCACATTTCACAGATCACTATTAACTAATGGAAGTGAAATAAGGTTTTTTTCCATCATTATAACTCATATTGTCGTGTTTTACGTCCACGATAATAAAAATATTGAAAGCAAGTATACATATAAGTGGTTTGACTAATTTGGATTAAGTGCAGGTTCCACCTTAATTAAAACGCGTCTCTTATTCTCAGACGTCAAAACCCCAACTTGAAAATACTACACATTCACAAAATAGACACCAGCTTGAGATACGGTAACAATTCGAAATGTACGCACTCTTGATTAGCTAATATACTGATATGCTAAATGGTCACTATTTTTTATCCCAATATGAAGATTCTACTTTTAAAACAATCGTCTCCGGGAACTACCACCCAACCTGGAGGCCAAACAAAGTACTACTGGTGACGGAAAATGTTTCAAGAAAGTTCTTACTTATTCAATTGATTTTTTTTTCCATCGCAGAGGAAATTTCAGTAATGACACAATATATAACAGAACAAGTGCAATTCTAGGATTGTTTGTCAGACCTAAGTTAAATAACAATTTTTAGGCAGACATTTATTTCATAGTTTAACATATTTAACCAACTACCAAAATTATTCCAAACATCTATTAGATAAGTTCTCTAAGTGGCTTTTTAATGTAAAAAATTAGATTGTATGTTTAATGGATTAATTTGAGAAGAAAAACAACCCTTACAAGTGACTTGGCGAATTATGACTTTTAAAATGGTTTAATGGTTCCTTTTTTTGTTTTAATTTAACTTAATCGTGTTATTTTTATCGCAATGGATTATTTGAAATTAATAAATGTTTAGGATGTAATTGTTTACAATGAAATTAATATAACCTTGTACACGCTGCAGTGAGCTGCGCGAATCAACAGAAAGTTGTGACATGACGCCTGATTTATTCTATTTGTCTAATACTATGTTCTCCGAGCTGCCATCCATTTACTGGATCCGGGGACCAGTATTATTCCATTATTCCTTTGTAAATTGTATTGTAAGAAGTAGAATACAGGCTATTCTTATTCTTTTGATCGTGCGTGTATGTGATGTCATATAAATTAAGAAAATTATTCCAGTAGAAGAAAACTCATATTCACCAAAAAGAGATTTCCGTAGAGTCATTAAATCGATTTCATTAAAAATCAATGACGCGTCGTTGTTTTGTGGTGGAGTTTATTTCATTCTACTTCAACACAAAGCACGGCACACCTTGTCGCAAATGTTTGCCACAAATAATTGTATTAAATCATATTTATCAGCAATGTAAAATGCTGCATCAAGCTTGAAATACAGCAACAAAATCTAGTTAAAGCGCGATACCATCGTAAATAGAGCCAAATTAACACATTTCAACGAACGTTGCAAAGCCTAACAACACACAACAGGCTTACGCATATGTACAATAGTTTCGAACCAATTCGAAACACAATCACGTCATTGTGACCTTCTTGATCCAAGGACCAAATTCTCATCCTGAGAATCATCAGCACCTCATAATCGGACACGGCCAAGCCGTCCGCAGAGGTGGTCCTAGAAGGGCTGGAGCCATCTGGTAGGGCCAATCGAAGTTTTCTGGCAGAGGGAAGGCCGCTATGAGGAGCTTTCCGTCGCCCAAGAAAGAGCGGATACTGTCTTCGTCGACATTGGCTGATAGACACCAGCGGTGCACAACAGGGTTCTTGTTTCCGTCGGAGCCCACGCCGTGAGGCACCGCTTCAGCCATGAGTACTCGGTTCGCGTACAACACGATGGTCACGTCGAGCGGGGTGGCGTTGCCCACGTCCACCAACGCCACGAACGGTTCCTTGCTGAACGTGTTGGGGTTGGCTACATTCCACAGATCAGGGGATGGCGACAGTGGTGGGGGTGGATGCAAGAGTTTGATGGGATCCTCGATCAGTCCTCGCGATGGCGGTTCGCTCAAGTCTCCGTCCGGTGATCCCATGAGGGAAGGAGGAAAGCGGGACACCACTTGCTCACTGTTCTTAACGGGGCCTTTCCCGATCTCGAAGTCTTGTATTGACAGATTCGTCATGCCGGTGATCACATGGTTTGGATTGTCCATCATATTTGGAGTAGGGTTTTTTTTTTTCTATTTGGATGACATGCGAATCTTTAAGTTTGCTTTATAAATAAAAATGTTATTCATGCCAGATGTTAAGGCATACTTCCATTGCTGGACGGACCAGAGTTTACGTAGTGGGTTCCATGCCCTAAGCAATTAGGTAAGGGAACGTACAATTTGAGTTGGAAGAATTTGGTCTCCAGTGCTATAGAAACGACTTTAAATATAAACAAATAAAAATCTATTACAATGCCGTTGTAACAATTCATCACAGTTTTCTACTCCTTGATGATATATTTCATAGAAGGTTTTCTTTTCAAACTGGAAAGTACACTTCTCTCAACGGCATTTCACTTGCATCAATAATGCTGCATTTCACATGCTGCACATTGAGACTCGTAAATACATTCAATATTGTCGTGGAATCTTTAAAAATTCGTTACAATTAAACAGCCTGTTAGATATACAAGGAACTAACCTTCCAGGTATTATTTATTCGTACATCGCCGTTTTATGCCGAATAAAGATGTGAATTCACATGTGATTAACTTTTCCAAGGAAACATTTAAATTAGAATTTGTTTCTTGAAAGAGCAATCTATTTTGATCTTGACATTCTGTCTTTCCACAATTATCCAACAGCTTTTGGATCATAACCTCGAAAATAAACATTTCAGTACCAACTAAACGAGTGACTGCGAGAAAATGACGAGCAAAGAATAAAGCAAAGATAAGTTTCTTTAATTCAAAATGTAAATAGTTGAATGTAAAATAATAAATCGCTGTCTTAATTTTGAGAGGTATGCAAAGAGTACTAAATATATAAAATGTAGATAACGTTGTCAAATTGATTATTAATTTGAATATAATGTACCTTGTTCATTTCTCATTGAGTTCAGACATGAAACGTCTTTGCTTGGCCGATGCTGTAGAACTCTGAAATGATGCTAACTAAATTCGGTATTTTTCAGACACCACCCATTCCAGAAATGCGTTTATGATTTGCAAGGATTAAAAAAATTAAATTCTCCGAGAATAATATTGCATTGAAAATTTTAAATTACACCATATACACTGAAAGTAATATAATCATTAAATAAATATATGACTATTTATCCCCGCATTCGTGATATTTGACTAACATTAAGGTTCTACAGACAGTTACGAAAAAATAATATCTTCTGGATTTGAATTAAACACACTTCTCATTTTCTTTCTCATATGAATAGTATATATTTGAAAATATCCCTTTAAGTAAATTCCAAATATATTGCTATAATTAAGAGTAATATTTATACAAGATACAAATAAACTTCACATGGTCTCCGAATCTTCATAAAATATTATTCCTTTTGTCCAAAATTACAAAAATTTGAAATTCATAATTTGAGAGAAAACGTGGAAAAATAATATTGTTTTTACTCTTTTTGTCAAATATACAAGAAATTAAAATAGGTCCAATAATGATAAGAGTTAAACTGTTAAACAGGTCATGAGAGGCGTCTTCGTGAATTTATCTGGTACGTACGTAATATTTGAAGACCTGAGACATACGAGTATTTAAGAAATTTTTTGAAAAACGTTTGAAACATTTGAAGATCTAACGACTAATTATTTTGTGATATGTATATAATTCAGACTTTAAAAAACTAAATGTTCGTTAAAAACGTACATTAATTATTTGACCAATGATTTTTATCGTGTAATTTTTATGTCGTTTTTCAACACAAAATAATGGATTAATATTTAATACTTAATATTTAAATGCATTAAGTATAACTAAGTTTTCCGTAATCCCTTTTGCTCCTGATTAAATAGTATTTTTATTTTCTGAATTGCAATTAAAAAGTATCATGTATATACAGCTAGGTAAATTATTTTAGTTTCCGCTTTACTTGTAGTCATCATACATACGACTCCAAATTCTAAATGATGGGAAATATGTACAAATGTCTACAAACTTAGTAGGAAAAGTCAATTGATGCAACTCATCTATTTCTGTAATAAAATACTGATTATATGATTCCTTTGGAATACAGAATGATCCGGAATTCATGGTACAAACTTTATGGATTGATACACTATGGGTTTCGAGGAATTGGTCTGATGTTGACATTACAAGAAGTAAAAGATTTCGTCATTCTGTCATTATTAATTTATGCAAAAGGCCTTTCGGTCGCATGGCGGACACCTTCAGTGCTATAACTTTTTTACAAAATATAAATTACAAAGTAAAAACAAACTGAAATATTTTAAAATTAATCTTCCGCCTTCTTCTTTGAAAAGTTACTAATTTTCATTATAATATGAAATAATAACAGGAAATGTGAAAGCTGGCATACCTGGGTCCTTTGACAAGCGGTGGCTGAGAGCACCGTTGTCTCATAAAGGGTGGGATTATAATAGGGATATTATATTTCGCCGCACATCTTTTAGAAAACAATCACACATTCCACACAGTCAATGATTTCCAAATTTTAGAAATAGAAAATAATTACTTGAAAAAACTCAAACTAGGAAACATTCACATTCACAATTCACTTAATTCCAACATTTTCACGCTCAATCATCAAATTGCAGACATTTCCTCCCCCTTGCTAAAATTAGCCATAAAACAACTGAAGCCCGTTACACGGATAACGCGTGACGTCAATGGAAATTCCTGAAACT
>NNCF01128097.1:1373105-1390577 GCA_002313205.1 Laupala kohalensis | reverse complement strand
GGGGCACATAACATGAGAGGGGACAAAGAATAAGGGGGGACAAAAAATGAGAGGAATGAGGAAAATGAAAGATACCCTAGCCTTGATAGGGTCGGGATCGAAAAGAACAAGAGGTGACCAAGGAAGGCCAAGAAAGAGAAAGAAAGGAGCTTAACACAAGTAAGTGGAAGTAATGCCAGACTCAGCTCGGAGCCCCGTGTTCGCCAAACACGTACTTACTAGATGTTAGTCCCCTGGGGCGAAAAAATGTGAACTTGAGGAGAAGAAGAAGGGGGTAGATTATTTTTTAGAATGTTTCTCTTCATTTTTATTTTCTAAAAAAATTTGTAGCACTGAAGATGGCCGCCATGCGCCCGAAAAAACCATTTGCATCAATAAATAATGACAGATTGACGAAATCTTTTACTACTTGTAACTATGACATTCATTAAATGTTTTGTAATGTATGGGCGCAAGTGGTACAAAACTGTTCATAATAATAATAAACTTTATTATTTTGTGGTTACGCTAAAGTCATAAGACCTGCTCTTTCTCCTTACCACCGTTAATAAATAATAATAATAATACGTACGTAAATAACAATACATACATAAATATGTGCATTCATGAACACATACATAAACAATACCACAAAAATGGGAGGACTATACAATTACTCTACTCTCTTCCCCCAACAGCGTCAAATAATAAATTTATTGTCAAAAAACAGTACAATCTGCGTATGACCACGTGGAGGACAATAAACTAATTTACCCTCCGGAACAAAGCAAGGGACGTATTCCATCAATTCCGATCAAGGGCCCTAAGTCAGAGGCCGATTCAAAAATTTCAGCAAAAGTTCCCAGATAAGATAAAAAGTTAGCTGCGAGTTATAATACATATATAATGTCAATATGTTTGTAATTTAACGCAAATATGTTTGTAAATTTACATGTACAAGTTATTATCGAACTATAGATTATTTTTCTGAGTATAGTGTTTAAAAAATCATAAGAATTGAAAAAACCCTAAATTCACGATTTATTGTTACAATAAACACGCCCCTAGACAAACCCTTGAGAACCTGTATAAGAAATCCGCCTCTACCCGAAGGAAAACCGGAGCAAAACCTGGGCCAGGATGGGGGAATTGGAGGGATTGGCGCATTTACACATTCGAAGACACACGTGCAGCAGCAGCAGCATCAGCAGCGACTAAGAGAATATTCGAGCAACGAGATCCTCATCTGAGTCAAGTTCAGTCGCATAAAGAAGACGCCTCTCCGCGTCACTTGCGCCCATAGATTCCCATACAATAAATGGCAGAGTGTCCTGTGCCAATGCTTAAAGATTTTTTTACCATTCGTGATCGTTCTGTATTCACAATGCGAATATTCGACCTACTTATGAAATACAATTTATTTCTGTACAAAATACGGGAAAATCAATAGATTCATTGTACTTTGTTAACAGTTGTTGTAAACATTGCACTTGCCAAACGACGCTTGCGCCCGTACATTCCTGTACAACAAATTGTTGTTACGGTGTCCTGTACCAACCCTTAAAGTTTGCGCCATGAATTGGGGATCACTCTGTATGTAGAGGGCGCCTGCCGTGCAGGTGTCATATGCTTCGTATGTGCCTCCCTTCGCATTCCACCCTTACCCCTTCCACCACCCCTGAGTCCTCCACATGCTTCATCACACCCTCTGTACTCTGTCCGAAGGGGTCAACTTGATTATCCAATTAACTGCAACAGCTAACTGAATATGACACATCACTGGTGGCTTTCCTACCCGGTAACCGTGTACGCTCGCCTCGTTTCCCATTTGAAGGCGACCCTCTGGGCAGTCATTGGGAGATCATTAGCGGAATTGTTCGTCATTTGACATTTTGTACGTGCACAGGTGCTTTTGTTTTTCGCCAACAAAGGGAAGTTGCATTTGTGGGAGAACATTGTTTATAAGTGTTGCATTGTTTATAACTAGTTTTATGGTGTTAACTATTGTTTCTCCGTGAATTCGTTAGTCTTTCTGTTAGTGAGTTCGGAACTATTTAATTAACTGCTTTTACTAGACTGGGAATCAGATGGAAATGCTTTTTCTTCTCACGTTGGAAACAATGAGCTGATTTTCACAATTCAGGAAGCGAATGATCTGTTTTAGTGAGGAGTGAAGTTCATCGCTTATATATGAATTTTTAGTATTTAAAATGGCGTAAATATGCCACATAAGACATTTAATTACGTGGTATGTACTACTTGAGTGATTTGTTCTTTAATTAATTACTTTAATTAAGAAGTTTTGTGTTTTCCATTTATCTATAGATAATTCTGAGTTTCGGAGTTCTCACATTTACAAAAAAATAGTAGCAACCCCCCCTGCTTAGTTCGGGTGTTTTTGTTGCGTTGCACTTTAACTTTCCTTTTTTACTATTCTAAAAAATGAAGAAAAGTCGAAGATGATCGCTTCACGTGATGCATCTCACGCCGGGTAGCTGCGAAAGCGATTATGCATCTCCGAGGATTGTTATTTTCCCCCCGACTTGATCGTCTGTATTCGTTGTTGCCTATTACTAGAGGTAACCTACGGTAAAAAAAATATTTACGTAAACCTTGGCAGAGAACTTAATTTATGTATTAAAGACCACGTGAACGGGATGAATGGCATAAAGGATGTGCAAACAAACATTCAAGATAACAATGTACGTTTCCTCTTTTAAAATTTATTTTTCATATATTGCTCCGACATCAACACGGTAAGAACATGTTTTCTCCATGACTATCCCTAGGGTTACAGAATAACTTGCCATTTGTGGACTAACCGTATGCGTTATAAAATACATAATTACCAGTATTAAATCAATGCAATTTATAGTGTATATCAACTGACAATGGTCGTTCCCAAATATACGATCCCGCGACATAGTTGTGTATGGTGGGTTGCGTCTTTGTCAGAACGGTATGCGCCCCGTCCTTTGCCGAATGCCTCAGCCTCTAACCCTCTCGTATGGTATTTTTCCTGGTAATCGTTGAGTCTCCGCCCCGGTAACTTTATTTGAATATCTTCGCTGTGTTCAAATACCGTAATGATGGATTTTAAACGCAGGTGGGGGGGTACTCTCCCCGTGGGTTGGTATTCTGTTAATATTATAACACGTACCGAACTATGTTTATGTTACATCCGCCTTTGATCACATTCATGGAGGGTCCCTTGCTTGCTTCCTTACAGAGAGAGAAAATTTTGTTTATTTTTCCCACGTGGTCATACGCAGGTTGTAATTTGTTTTGAGAATAAATTTAGTTTTGCAAACAGTTTGAATGACTAATCATTAAATATGAATTGCCGACAATTATTCGCCAAATATTGTTATCCTCCAAGTCATGTCTCTTTGCCTCTAAGAGAAATTCAACTCAACGAAGAAACAAAAACACGAACTGAAAGCGCAGTGTGTTTATTAGTTTATTGTTTATTAGTCGCAGTAAATTAGTTTATTGTCCCCAACGTGGTCTTAGGCAGTTTGTAACAGCTGCTCTCTTGACAATACATTATTTATGTATTTATTTATTATCGGTCTAATTTCCTTGATGTCAGTGTAGCCAACAGTTTTACTTCGTCGTAATGATATTTAAACCTCCTGTTATGTTGGCAAGACATTCGAATTTCGGAAAAATCCATTGCCAACCTCGGACACCAATTCAATTCACTTTTGCTCTTGTGGCGCTGTTCTGTACTTTCTGCATCGCGCGTGTGGAACGAATATTACCTTCTGTCTTTATTTCTTGGGTTATTAACTTGAATTTTATTTGACACTTTTGTGACTACTATTCATATTTATTCGGATATTTCCCTGCCCAAGAATATAAAAGACATTATGAAATTGAATATCTTGAAATACGCGGTTAAAAACTATCTCCTGCACCAGTGCTTCTACACTGTAAAAGAATTTATTGATTTTAATAAAAGTTAAATCCGTCTTGTACTTTATCACGCCATTGCTGTAGCACTTCTTAAATAACTTATATCAATTAAAAAAAAAACTATTTTCTTGCATGATTGTGTTGTGTGTTATATTAATTTAGTTTTATGTGCACTCAACTTTGGCACGGGTGTGTGTATTAATTCTGTAGCCCCATCCTGGCCCGGGTTTTTCTCCGTTTTTCCTTCTGGTAGAGGCGGATTTCTTATACATGTTCTCTAGGCTTTGTCTAGGGGCGTGTTTATTGTAACAATAAATCGTGAATTTAGTGTTTTTATTTCAACTCTTATGAATTTTTAAACACTATACTCAGAATAATCTATAGTTCGATAATAACTTGTACATGTAAATTTACAAACATATTTGCGTTAAATTACAAACATATTGACATTATATATGTATTATAACTCTCAGCTAACTTTTTATCTTATCTAGAAACTTTTGCTGAAATTGTTGAACCGCCTCTGCCTTAGGGCCCTTGATCGGAATTGATGGAATACGTCCCTTGCTTGCTTCCGGAGAGTAAATTAGTTTATTATCCCCCACGTGGTCTTACGCAGTTTGTACTGTTTTTTGACAATAAATTTATTATTATTACTTTCGTTCGCAGAAGTTGGCAATTCGTGTTAGGCAGCCATATTACACAATTTTCGGTTGCAAAGTCACATGACTTGCAGTATAAACGTAAAATACGATTTACGTAATTTTTAATTCTTATTTTTGAAAATGCTTCTCTTTCTCTGTAGTATTTGCTAGGCGCTGTTCTAGCAGTTTACACAGTGCGATCATGTGATACCGAATCGTATCCATCTCATGAGGATTTCTTTCCGCTGAAGCTCCCTTGAGTGATATCTCTTCTTCACCTAACCGTAGTTCCTTTAACGAGGTCCCTACGGTGCTCTGATCCTCTAGCTTCAATGCCCTTTCCATCCCTCGCTCGCGTCCTCACCCAAGCTTTTCCCTTCACCCTACGTGGGTTTTTTTCCCTCCCCCATCACAACCGTTCACTTCATATATTCAGCGACAACTATACTCAAAGTCATCATATTTTGCTTCTAAGAGAAATTCAACTCAAGGAAAAATAATTCATGAACGGAAACGCATTGTGTTTGTTACTTTATTGTACATTAGTCGCAGTAAATTACTTTATTGTCGTCAACGAGATCATACGCAGTTTGTAACAGCTCTCTTGACAATAAATTATTTCTTTATTTATTGTCATTTTTATTTTGCTTGATGTTGGCACAGAGCTTGCACTCAATGTAGCCAACACTTTTACTTCGCCATCGAACATAAGGGTATTGATATTTGTACCTCGCGTTCTGTTGGCAGGACATTCGAAATTGAATCCATTGCCAACATCGGACCCCAATTCAATCTTTGTTTGTTGTGATATTAACATGTATTTCTTTACAACATATAGTCGCTTTTGTGACTACTATTCGTATTTATTTGGATATTACTTAAATTCTTGTGGACCGCTGCCTGCACGCGAGTGAGTTTCAAGGATTTGTTTCGTAGAAGTTGGCAATTTGTTAAAGGCAGCCATATTGAATAGTTTTCGGCAGAGTATCAATTTGAAACAGGGCTTACGACAATGAATGTAATTAAATTGGGCGAACGACATGATTACTTCGGGAAAGAATGAAAGAACGTAATGCCAAAATTTGTAGCAATAACCTTTCTGTTGTTTCACTCCATCATTTAGACAACGGTCATGAATTTGATTGGAAATATACCAAAATACTTTAGATTGAAAATAACTTTTACAAATGTGACATTTATGTGATGCTATTCATTAAAAACCATTAATTTACAAAGTGATACCTCAAAGTTGACCAATATTTACAACATTATATTTTGATTATGTTTCACTTGAAAGTTTAATGGATGTTTGGTGATTCCCAATAAGTTGTTTACTCTTTGAATGGTTACTCCACCCGCATAACACGTTGAATGTTTAGTGATGTCTTTTGCCTTTGACTTTAGCTTTCACTCGCAATGTCTCGAACTGACATGATAACGGCACCAATGTGTTTTGAAACATAGAAGTTTAGAAGTTTTAAAGTGTTGCTACTGTTCTTATGTATTTTATTCTGTGATGAATTTCCAGTAAGCATAATATACTATTATGTCTGCTTTAAAAGATTGTTTTTTATCAATTCATATTGTTAAACAAGTATAGAAAAAATTTCATCGACATTCAAACAAAATGGATACTGAAACTCCGGTTCGAAGAATGATACAATTTTCTTTTGAAGTTAATAGTTTGTAACGTTTCAGCGGATTCTTAAACCATCAAATTTATTCAAATTTACGAAAAGTGGAGAATTGATGTATAAGACTCTAATTACTTTAGGACAACTAATTCAGTACGTTATGGAAGCTTTATTAATTTGGGACATGATTCAACAATGTTTTGTGGCATTTGATGTTGTTACTGAGACATAATACTCACCTACGAAGAATGTATTTGTCATCCCTTTTTCCACCATTTTCCATTATTTTTAAAATTCCAGTAGCTTAATTTTTTTTTTCAATTTTTAAAACTCCAATATCTACTACTCGTATTCATGAATTCCAACACAAGCCCTTTAAGATATTTTTGAACTAATACTTTTGTAATATGAATTCATAAATTTTTATATTTTTTGTTTGATTTCTTGCCTTATTGTAGTTGTACTTTCAATAATATAATAATAATTCATCTTGGTACATTATTACTTTAATGCGAATTTATTGTTATTAATTATTATTATAGTAGTATTATTCCAATCCAGGTTTCCTACTCTTTTTTTTTCTTGGGGTTTTATTGATTGCTTCCAAAATGTAAATTAGTTTATCTTTTCATGGTTGTACACAGTTTTCGGCTACTTTGTTGCATCTAAGTATTTTTGTCTTTAATGATGAGTGGTTATTGACCCCAATATTGAACAAAGTGGATGAATTAATTAGTCACGATACTTTTATTCTAATTAACTTNATTCACATATTGTATTAAGGACTATTTATATATTTTTCATTCGTTTCCAATACACGAAATAATTTGAAAACTATAAGTTTCCAAGCAAGTTCAAGAAATTTCATTATCTCTCATTCTCTTGATTGGATCACGTTCAAACTACGAGAAATAAAATTTTAAACCCCTTTTTTATACAATAAAAGAGGAAGAAATATGGGAATACTTAAACAAGATAAAAAATATATTTCAAATAAAATAATAAGCGAAATAAAACGAATATGGGTCCTATGTTTTAGATTCCATAGAGAAGTAACGTACAGCGTAAATGGTGACCCTGCATCTGTGTGACCGGTAATGAAATCAACACCTTAAGTCATCTGCGGGTCAGCTGCGGGTACCTGCACATGTAGACGTATCCAGACAAAGGTGATTAACAAACGGAACGCACGACTGTGTTGGTTGACAGATGAATGGACACGAACAGTACTAAAACACGGAATGTGATTAACTGACTGGACATTTGAGTAGAAATGTTGTTATTTGTTAATAGGAACGAGCTAAAGCAATTGGACGTAAGTGAAGTGAACTTTACGTGAAAAGTAATAAAAAGGATTAATAAACTTTTCTAGGGGATTTCAATGATAACAAGAACGCGAGGAGAAAATTGGTTGTTGCTTCTCCTTTAAGTATTTTTGAAATTATGACTACACATAACGGATCCGTATAGATAATTTATTTAATTAACTAAATAATTAAAGGTCGCAAGGCTTTAATTATTTGATATATTAGATTATATAATGGACGTTAATTGAAGTAGAATTTGTTTCTTGAGATCCATGCAAATTGGCTCCAGGAGAGTTCTTTCAAATTTTGGAGATGTCCTATCTCAACAAAATTGAAAAAAAAAAAATGTGTGAGAAGAATTTTTATCTATCCGATAACTGACGAACAAATTAGTGAAATGAAAGCAAAGCAGAGAATTGCCTTAAAATGCATCGAGAGTGGAGGACTATTCGTTTTGCTCACCTCTCCTCCAGTTTCTTTTCCCCCGATTTCACTACAGGCAGGTTTTGAGATTTGGGTGTAAATAATCCTAATGATTATTCAGCTCCCTCTTGTAGTCAACTTCGGTTGTGTGCATCAATTCTGTAGCCCGGGTTTTCTTCAGGTTTTCCTTCGGTTAGAGGCGGATTTCTTATACAGGTTCTCTAGACTTTCGTCCGGGGGTGCGTATATTGAAATAATAAATCGCGAATTTAGTGTTATTTCAATTCTTATAAACACTATACTCAGAATAATCTATAGTTCGGTAATAACTTGTACATGTAATTTTTTGCGTAAAATTACAAACATGTTGACATTCTATTAGTATTATAACTCGCAGCCAACTTTTTGTCTTATCCTGAAATTTTGGCTGAAATTTTTGAATCCGCCTCTGCCTTAGGGCCCTTGATCGGAATTGATGGAATACGTCCCTTGCTTGCTTCCGGAGAGTAAAATTAGTTTATTGTCCTCCACGTGGTCATACGCAGTTTGTACTGTTTTTGACAATAAAGTTTATTTATTTACTTAAGTTGAAAACGTGTATCTTATTTAATTACCGTAACAACTGGAATTCAAACCACGCTTGATAAAAAATACAGAAACCATAGAAGCAGGCTGGCCAACAATAGATTACCACGCGTGGTCATGAGTCCTAACCAGAAAAAGAAGAAATATAATTGAAAGTGTCCTTGAAGGTTCAGTATGTACGCAATGCTAATTGAATATTCTTTTTTTTTTAATTGCTTTTCATAATCTGGCTTACATTTTCACACCAAAGTAAAGTACAATGTTATTTAGTGTTCGTAGATATTATTTGTTTGCCCGTGTACGAAATATTTTACGTTTCTTTCCAGTCAAAATTAAAATTTTTTGTTTTATATATTTATACAACAAAAATAAAGAAAGTGAATGAAGGGAAACCCCACGACGTGAATTAGTCAGCTTACTTTTATTTATGTTGTGACTACGAGGTCCAGGGAAATCGGGTCAGTTCTTTCTACTATGGATATGATTAGGAGAGAGAGCTGCGAAGAAAACGCATGAAGCAGTTGATGGAAAACCGCATCGAATTATGTCTCACCTATTTAGGAACAAAGACGAACAACACCGACAGCGTACATTCAAACCCTGCTCGACCGATCTGTGTGAGATTTTCAGCGGGGTTTTCCAGACAAGTGTTTATTCGGTACCATAAGTTCCCCGGCAATCCAAGCTCTCTCCTCCCCAATTCCCTGACCCAAGACGTGAAGGTCTCGTGGCCAAAGCCATAAGGCATAAATAAAAAAGTAAACTAAGGAGAACTTCGGATTTGAAAGTTCCCGGCTCTTAAAGAAGAGTTAAACCGTTAAAGAAGTTTCATTAATAAATCAATAAAAAGTAACAGAAAAAGAATAGACTTCATTTGAATGTGTCATTATTAGCCCCGTGATACAACTTATCTTCGTGGAAAATGTTTTTCGGTCCTTTATCTGTTATAGTGATATGCGATGTATTGTTACCAAGTGAATCATTCGTTATTTGTGTATTCATTCCATTTTTTCGAGTATTTTTTGTCTGATTAATTGCTCTTAGGTTGACCTCTCTGCTTTCATATTTGTTTCTTGGTTCCCCATATTAATCTGAATCCGTGTTAGTTCCACCTCGCTCACAAGCTCGTTCTTCCATTCCTCTGCTTCGCTGCTTCATCCTCCTCCTCCTCCATTCACAGAATTCTAACTCCAACATTTCCTCTTTGTCTCATCGCATTGAGACCGTCCCGTCGCACTGTGGGGGTTNAAAAAAAAAAAAAAACATTCCCGGCACATAAACTTGGGTATGGAGAGGTTTTTGTGGTCACTGATGGAGAATCAACAGTTAAAATTTATATAATGTGTGGATCTGGTTGTGTTCTTAATGAATTATTTAACGAATTTTCGATGAAAAGTGTTCAGAAATAGTTCAATGTAGCCTTCTTGTCCATAAGAATAATAATATGTGTACCTCGTTATGTTGGCAGGACATTCGAATTCCTGAAAACTTAAATCCATCTCCAACCTCTGACACGAATTAAATGCACTTAATCTAGTGTGGAACGAATATTACCTTGTGTCTTTGTTTGTTGTTATCTATACAGTAAATAGTTGTATTTCTATACAGTAAATGGTGACTTTTGTGAGCAGTATTAATATATATTGGGTAATTACTTACATTCCTTAATGTTGGAAATTCGTGTTAGGCGGCATTAGGTGTTATAGAGACTCTCATAACCTATGTTTGAATGTCCAAGTGTTCTTGATTTCGGTCCCACAGTGTCTGCTGCAGGAATGGAAGGGAAGAGAGATCCTTATGAAACCCTCGGGCAAAGGGAGAAGACGAGCCCTGCGCCCTCTGTTTACTCGCGCTCGAATATGAACTCTTGGACTTCTTTCTTTTCTCAGACGCTTCTAGAAGCTCCTTCTCTAAAGGCTCTGGTCATTTTCTTTCTGTATCAACATTATCCTTCGTCTCTCCATCACCAGACTTAGTGGCTGCGGAGATTTGTCATGGTGAAAGGCTTTCCTTTTACGTGACAAAGATTTCTTAAAATTAACTTCGGAATGGACTTTTCGCTTCACCGCGCGTTAAGATGGTTACATTAAATTCGCATCACGCGGAATACATGAAGAAAAATTCTATATTTTACTATCTCTACTTTGTCTAGTCAGTTCAATTATTCTACGGACGTAAAAAAAATTGTCTCGGGCGGTGTGTGTATGTGTGTGTGTATGCTTTACATCTTTCGTACAAGTCTACAGATTTATAATAATAATATTTTTTAAATCTGCAAGTGAGCAATGCTCAGTGGCAGAGGGTAAACATAATAGATATCATAAGAATACACATAATGCGATAATGTGAAATTTAAAAAATCTTCGTCCAAATATGAATAAAATACACCTAAGAAATGAAAAAAATTAAATTTGGTCCATATGTGTGTATATTCACATAAGTACAGAATCACATTTTCACTTACAAATAGATACAGACACACACTCATACGTACAAGCACACTTCAATATACACACATATACCATTACTCCTCCCATAACCTTAATGTAAAAATAATTGCTATAATATAATTAAAAGAGATTAATAACTATAAAGAATAACGCCAAAACAGGACTTCCGTGAACAGTCACGCACTACACTACACTACACTACAGTATTTAAGAAGGAAAATATCAATTATCAAATTTAATGAATTATTTGTTTTGTGCATTGAAAAAATATAAAATCCGTCTTTAAAACGTAACATTTTGACGAACAGTTTAGACTTTACAAATTTTTTAATGAAATGTTGCATCCCACAATGACGTTTAAACGAAAATTCGACCGGCGCTCCCCAAGGGAACTTACTTGTAGTAAGTACGTGTTTGGCAAACACGGGGCCCCGAGCTGAGTCTGGCATTGCTTCCACTTACTTATGTAAGGCTCCTTCCTTTCTCTTTTCTGACTTCCCTTGGTCACCTCTTGTTCTTTTCGATCCCGACGCCATTAAGGCTAGGGTATCTTTTATTTTTCTCTTCATAAATTGCAATTCAGGAGGATTTTTAGTGGGTATGGTTGACTCATTCGGCGAGTACCGCACACGGGGAGAGTCATGTTGGCTCTCCCTAGTGCGAAACTGCATTTTCCCTACCTGTACAGAATTTTAGGGCTGTAATGACCTGGATGTAGACGAGTCACAAAGAAAAAAAAATCGACCGGCGTGTCTCCCGTGAGACGCAGCCAAGTTTTGTATTAAATTTGTATTATTGAGAATTTGAAAATTTAGGATGCTGTACATGCTTTTAAAAAAAAGTGATAGTATTTTGATCTTACAATATAAATTTTTTTTCCTATGTAAAAGAAGATCAGACTAAAAGAAAAATCCCAGGTAACTCCGGGTAATCAGGAAGTATTTTATAATTTTCATGAACAAGAAGACTACTTGATAATTATTTTTTCGAACTCAATAGGTTCTTTACTTGGATAAATAGTCATGCTTTTAATTTTGCAATTTTTAATCCTTACCATATTGACGATGCTTTGGTTTTAGTTCGAACATTTCGAATAAATATGTGAATCATAACTCCAAAGTGTAAATGAATGTATAGCTTAAAAATAAGGTATGGGACATTTTTAGTACATCTCACCCATAAAATACCGGAAATAATAGTACCAGAAAACTGCAGTAAAATGTTAATGGTTGGAATTGTTAAGATGTCATTTTTTTTCTAAATATTGCTTACTTATTTATGAATATAATACTTATCCAATAATCATTTAGTCTTGAATTGCTCGTATGTGCTACTAGAAATTTGCTAGGAGTAAATTTCTGGATATAGTATGCACAGCTCATGGGTTTATTTAGTATTATATTAATTTTTATTATTAATATAATCTATATTAATAAATTTGTTGTCGAAAAGCAGTAACAAACTGCGTATGACCACGTGGAGGACAATAAACTATGTTACTCCGGAAGCAAACAAGGGACATTCCCATCAATTCTGATCAAGGGTCCTAAGGCAGAGGCGGATTTAGAATTTTAGCTTTACATTCCTCAGATAAGAATGAAAAGTTAGGTACGTGTCACAACACAAATAGAATAATAACAAATTTTTATTTAACATAAACAAATTATTTCACAAGTACGTGTTATTATCGAACCATGGATTGTTTATCGGAAAATAAATTGTTTATAAATTGTTTGTATTAAATTAACCCTAAATCGAGTTGTATTATTTCAAGACGCCGCCCCTAGGCCAGTGCCTAGAGAGCCTGTAAAAACCATACTATCCGGAGGCAAACAGAAAAACCCGGAACAGGATGGGGATACAGAATTAATGTAAACTACTTTATGTATACGTGAAATTTTTCTTTTTTTCTGGATGTAAAGAAAACCCTAGTTTTTTTGTGTCTTGTTGAGATGTAAATGAGGGAATCAAATATTGGTATAATCTTTACTCTCTTAAATAAAAATTCGGTTGGCTTCAAAAGTGTTGAATAAACTCCACGAAGTGAGTAAAATTCCCTGCGCAACGCATCAAGTGATAGACTTCAAATATTAACGAAGAAGCCCCACTTGATATTTGTTTAAATAATCCAATCCACTGAAGCCATTGTGAGAGTTCTAACGCATCCTCTAATGCATTACCATTTCTGCTAAATCTGCTCCACAGAGTTCGGGACGAGTGGGGTTGAATGAGGTTGAACAAAGTCCTGATGATGCAAGGTGGGGGGATGAACCCCGCCAGGGGGAGGGATTGGAACAGTGGGTCGTTGTTGTCACCGCCTGCCAGTTTATCACCGCATTATCACATTAACGGGCGCATATTATTGCGGCGATTAGCCCCAGCGTGGTCCTGGATGACCTATCGGCCAGGGGGATGGGCGCGCTTGTCAGCTTCTGACGCAGGTAACAACCACTGCTAACCACCAACCTACCTTCACCCCTCACTTGAGTGTTTCATAATGTTGAATACGGCGTATGCTGATTGCAGCGTGGATTAATGAAACATATAGTGAAGGACAGCCGATATAAAACGAGGTTTGGGTTCAATATTTCGCCATTTAAACATTCTTGATGTCCAACACAATTTGCGTTCAATTTGGGCGTGGAGCAGTAACTCTGTTACTCTCATAGAGATCTCATCATCCATAGAGTTCAGTATCTAGCAAAACACGTACGATAATCACATAGGTTACGTAGTAAATAACTCCTTCTTGTCACTATCTGTCTCAATTATAGACATACCTATGTTTCGAGGTATGGTTGACCTCTTCTTCAGGGCTTGGATTGTATGTAGTAATTAAAAACCAATGATACCTTTTTCAGTTACATATCCGTTAAAATTAAAAATATTATGGAAGGTTACACAGTATCCTTCATGAATTCATACCACGCAATCCTATCATTACAATCCAAGCCCTCAAGAAGAGGTCAACCATATCTCGAAACGTTGGCAAAGAATGTAATAATAAGATGTAATTATAGAAGAGTTGTATACCAGTAAATCTGCCTTTATAATGATTGTCTATAATTGAGACACATAGTGACTGGAAGGAGTAATTTACTGAGAATATAAAAGACAATCAAACATTCCTCTTTATAAAAGTTAACATAGATCACATGTGGAAACATTAATATTTGTATTGTATCCATCGGAGGTGAACGCTTTAAGATTGCATTAAGTTAATCAAAATAGAGAGACAAAAAATTGGTTAATTTATAATGAAGCCAACAACCCTCAGTACAACTGCACTTGTGGAAGTATTCCTGTCCAAAAAAACTTTCAAATCATTTCAAGTTCATACACGTATATGTGGCATTGTTCAATGAAGATTTTATGTTCTACATTGAAAGAGAGATTACTTTTTAAGACGATTTTACTTTAGAATACTTTACCTCAAATACTGTTCATTAATGTACTCTGAAATACGTTCCTAACTACATGTTTTGTTTAAAAAAATATTTTCGGGGTATTAAGCCGTGTCGTCATTTTGTTGAGACAACGTTTCGTTGCATCCTACATCTCCAGAAGCTACTAAGAACTTAAGTCTCAAGGGTGGAAACTGGGTTTATGAAGGGTCGAAGTTGTCTCCCTCCCACGGACAGTCGCTAGGAGGGGAAACCAATGGAGGGGAGGACGGTAATCAGGTTGGAGGGGGAATACGCATGGAAAACTTTGGAACTTTTTTTTTTCTATATTAAGGGGAACCAGATCGTTTTGAGTGCTTGAATTTCTTCCTTTCTATTGTGATTATGAGGCTGCTTAAATATTTCTATGGCTTATCTTATAATCTTGATTTGTATCCCCGATTTCTTGATAAAATTTCCATCTCGTCAAAATTTATCATGTTTTTTTCACATATTCCATATTCAGTTATGGAGGATATTTCAACTAAGTTATATTTGTAGCACGGAATCTTATAAACTCCGCAACTATCTAGTGCGTCCATGGGATCTTTCGCGGATCTTAATATCTCTGAGATTTTTTTTTCTCGTGGGTTTATAAATAGTCTGCCCATTATGCCTTATTAAACTCTGCCTACGGCTCTCAGCATCTCGAAGGTGTTGAATTCCTAGAAACTCCCCTTGCAGTCCTGTTGAGATTCTCAGACGAGAGAGAGAGCAAGTGACCAGCAAGAGAGTAGAGGGTTGAGTTCTTTATAAGGAGAGAGGCGACAACTCGAATAAAACTCCAAGGAGTGTAGAGAAGATGCTGAAACTTTGGTGGATCTTCTGAGCCCGGATCATCTTCTAATAGACACATTCCGTGTCCAAAATAGTCCAAAATAGCCAATTTGTTTCTCGAGAAAAAGTAAAATTGATAAAACAGGGATTGGGAATTAATTTAAGCAATATTCCTTGCCCGCATCGGCTCTTACAGTCTGCAACCGATCACTTCTTGTAACCCATGTGCTCTAGAGTCCTTTATACGGGACAAAAAAAGATATACATAAACAACTCTAACCTGTTACGGCATTCACGTCTCACTGCAAATGTGACCAAAATGGCTGTCACTTAACTGTTCCCAGGTTCTCTGTTAGCTCACCACCAAGTAATTCCGGGTTCAATTCCCGGTGGCACCAAGAAAAAATTGTAGCTCTTCACATTAATATGATTCCCAGTTGATATAGCTCAGTGATTACCGAAAAGCGAACCCCCCCCCTGCTGCTAACCACCTCCTACTACCCCGAGTATCACTAACTCTTACTTCTATTAACACCTCCATGTGGGTCTAGTTGGTGGTAAACCCAGCTAAGCGGCCTACCCACTACCAATAGTCTTCCACCCAACTCCTACCTCCTATCGCTCCACGTAGATAAGTTTCAATAGCACTAAGCTATGTTTCCCTCCCATTTACACATAGTACAATCAAAAAATTATACTATTGGAGTCAGTTGTTTTTTTTGAGGTGTTTCAGCGAACCCAATCAGATGACGCGACGCGCAACTCGCTTCTGTCCTCTTTATAAAGAACTCTAAAGTAGACGCGGTGTCTCGACCGCCCCACGGCCTATTGCACTCGTATATATCGCTGCGACCGCCGCCGTCGTCGGGTGCCGAGTTATTGTCCCCATTTGGGCGATTCGCTGTTAACGTTCCGGTGGGCACGCATTTTCTTCTTCTTCTTCTTCTGGCCTCCACGGTGGTCGGAGCGGTTGGGTCACCGCCATTGGTTAGGCCTAAGAGGGAGGTCAGCTGCCTAAGACGGAGGTAGAGGGGAAAAATGCGACAGTGACGTAACAAGGCCCGCTGTAGCGGACAGGTTACTGGCAGCATCTATAACGTCGGCTTCCCTCGCTGAAAGGGGTGGGAGCGAGAACGGTGGCGGGGGTGCGGGGGTGATTGAGGTCCGGTGGGGGTGGAGAAAGCGAGGGAGAGCGCCGTTGACGGCTGTGATGGACGGGGGTGGTCGGGGGTGGAGGCTATGTGTGCAGATGATGGTCGCGTTGCTTGATGGGAGAAAGAGGTGACGGATAGCTGAGTGCGACGCTCTCGCTTTTAAAAGACTTTTAAGGAGTGACTCACATCACCTCCACGTTTTGCGTCTCACAACACCGACATGTGTGTTCTCATTGTTTTAAAACACAATATGGATTTGAATGATAAACAAATATGATTCTTTTTCTGTCTATCAATTAATAATGCAGTACAAACAATATTCGCGAACTCGCTTGACTCGTTTGAAATGCATCAGAGCATAAGTACAAACATGGCGGCCAAGCGCAACGGTTTCGTCATTTAAGCCTCACCTCACCTCAAAGGAAAAAGTTAAATATTTTCATATAATGTCCAGTGACTTATAGATAATAGTGGTGGATCGTGTTTTGAAAATAAGTGTTTTTTTTTCATAAGGCGCGATGTATTAGAACATCAGTTATAATTACAATTATTTCATTTCAATGACCATTGAGGTTATGTTGTTTCTAAAGTTGATATCACAATAAGTACATGTTACTCTGTTTATTTATGCCGATTATAGGTATTTTAGTGATTCAATTCTACCTACTCTAGTACTAACTTAATAGAAGTTCAACATGGAAGATAATTAATAATATAAATATTAGAAGTATTGTCAAATAATTTAAAATACTACATTATTGATATCTTGTTAATTTAAATTTCATTTCTTGTGATTAGGTCACAAGCTAATATAATTTTATATACATAGGCCAAGTAATATTCCAATTTTTCTTTTTGTCAAACCAATGTTTCGATGCTTCACGGTCAATGCTTCATCATCATCGAAGGATATGTGGGTTACTAATTTATTTATTAAACTCCAAAACCCTCAGACAACACTAAACCAAACAAACAATAAACATGTTACATACCTTACAACAATTAATATATATAATTCCCTGCCCAAGAATATAAAAGACATTAAGAAATTCAATATCTTCAAATCCGCGGTTAAAAACTACCTCCTGCACCAGTGCTTCTACACCGTGAAAGAATTTATTGATTTTAATAAAAGTTAAATCCGTCTTGTACTTTATC
>NNCF01128097.1:1339025-1351684 GCA_002313205.1 Laupala kohalensis | reverse complement strand
AAAAAAAATTTGAATCCGCCTCTGCCTTAGGGCCCTTGATCGGAATTGATGGAATACGTCCCTTGCTTGCTTCCGGAGAGTAACTTAGTTTATTGTCCTCCACGTGGTCATACGCAGGTTGTACTGTTTTTGACAATAAATTTATTATTATTATAAAATTACTAGCTGATTACCCGACGTTCCTCGGGATTTATATATATAATACAATATATATCTCATTCACGACTGTTCCAAATGAAACTATACGGAAAATAATTTTGCAGAACTTAAACCTCATATCTCCTAATTTGTAAGAAAATGTATACACCTCGTTTAGATCCTGACCTTTCACTCTTTGTTGTTGTTATTTTGTGACACCTAATAAACATGGGATGGGATGAAAACGCTTTTTTGTGATAAATATTATCTTACAAATAAACAATATCAGTTTAAGAGAGTAGAGTAAGCTAAGTATATTTCATAAAATAATGAATTACACTCCTTACACTGTATGAGACTGCACTCAAAATTCTGAAGGAAGTATTTCGTAATGCCAGTTTGTACCCACCGCTGATTTCTGAATATTTTTGTTAGTGAAGCAATTAACAAAAGTAATCTATTAACCTGCGTTCGAGTATTTTATGTTGTTTTTGCACTAATTAGAGTTCCAGAAAATTGTAGTTATTTTTCGGTGTAACCTAAAGGAGCAGATCACACTAATGAAGTATCAAGAGGTGTGTTCAATATTGTAAAATGTTTAAAGTAGAATTCAATATTGTTTCCTCTTTTTCCTTTCGAAGATGACAGCATTAAAAAATTACTTTTGAAGACAAACGATTGAGAACTCGATTTTCTTGATTCCTCGCTGACGGGTTTCGTACGTAGTAATAAAGTATAAAGAAACGTGAGTTACCCAATCCTCCATCGTGAATTTAGTGTTTTTTTTTCAACTCTTATGATTTTTTAAACACTATACTCACAATAATCTATAGTTCGATAATAACTTGTACATGTAAATTTACAAACATATTTGCGTTAAATTACAAACATATTGACATTATATATGTATTATAACTCGCAGCTAACTTTTTATCTTAACGAGGAACTTATGAAAAAAAATTTGAATCCGTCTGTGCCTTAGGACCCTTGATCGGAGTTGATGGGATACGTCCCTTGCTTGCTTATATATAAAATACAATTTTAATATTAAAATTGTATTTTATATATAATTAATATATAAAATACAATTTTAATATTAAAAACACTTGAGTGTATAAAACGCGGGAGCCGCGTTGGTCGTATTTTTGCTTCCGAGGCATCACGTGACGCGGCTGCACCATTTCATTAATATTCTTGTAAAATCTAAACTAATTTTCGAAATTTTACGGTTTAAAGACGTTGTTTATATCTTTGGCAAATGCTAAAGAGAAAGAACTCATTTAATTTGATGATGATTGATTTTATCATTCTTAAATTACTTTCTTAAATTTTAGAATTGTGGCACTTCCATTTTATAATAACATTTTATTGATAATTGAGGTTACTTTTTGTAGATAGACATGTGCTGTCGCGGACTTTTTTGAAGGGCTCTTCGAGGCAAACAATATTTCCGTTCATCGTTGTCACCTATATGTAACCGTTTGGGCAAAGAAAGCAAATATAACTCTCTTTTTTTATTCACGGATTTTATCAACATTTATTGTCAAAAACCATTATTATGTTTTTTACCACACATTAAAAAAATAAAAGTGAGCCCATGCGGACATCTATTCTGTCTCCTTTTGCCGAATTTCATGTCGATCGGTGCAATGCTTTAATTGTGACAGACACCCTTTCGCGTTACGCTTTTATGTATTATAGATTAACTCATATAAGTCCCGTTAGTCAGAAGTGAGAGAAGCACGCGATTGTTGATTGATTGTTGCGTAGATGAAGAGTAGTTACTCTACAGATAAAGTCTGATATCAATTTGTTAATATTTCAGAGATGTTGTTTCTGATGTTCATCACAAACAATAAAAGATTTTGAGACGTTTATTCTTTATTTGACACTTAAGACCTTTTCGACCATCGTCGGTGCTACGATAATAAATTCTAATTGAAAGAAATAGAAAATTGAAATACGGTGGTGATACAATTTGGCCAGAAAGATGAAAAGTGAATAATATTATTAAATAATTTTAAACTTTAGAGTAAAAATAATTTGAGCACAAGATGACGAGGAAGTAATTTAAAAATATAAAAAATGAAGATTGAGAGAAATTGATATAATACTTTATGTAAAAGGTGAAAATGTGACAAGAAAGACGACCAGAAGGAAATTAATACTATTAAATTAATTTTAAATAAGTAAAATATCATTTGCGCAATTAAAATAACTTTAAAACAGAAGACGACAAAACAAAAAAAACAAACAAAAAAAGTGAAAACTGGCATGCCTGTATTGTGTGGTGTACGGCAGATAATAGCAAATAATGTTATTTTATTTAAATCCCATCATAATTACTTTTGATTTAAGAGTTTTCACTACTCACAAATAATGAATGAACCTCCAAATGCAGTACATACACTTATACTTTTATTTCTTTTTTCATGCATGTTTTTTTATCTTTTTTATTTATAATACTTTATTTCTAATTGGATGTATACATTATATCCGTAGTCTCATCCTCGTCCGGGTTTTCCTTAAGAGGGAATGTCATGTAATACATTTGTTATTATTTATATCGAATTTTTACTGCACATTATGTCTACTATTCATTTTGAAAGAAACGAATGGGTGAAAGGAAATATTAAATCCCTTGGGCCCTCGATCGGAATTGATGGGATTTTTTTTTACTCGTTAGTTTCTGGAGAGCCTTTGTGCCAACACACGGTTTGCAACTGCTTTTTTGACAATAAAGTTTATTTATTTTTAACATGCACTCCACGTGACCACACAAAGAAAGTTAGAAAAATCAGGAGAAATATTTGGAAACAACAATGCTCAACTTTTTACATAACTTTTGAGCAAAGAAACGTGTTTTTATGTTATTGCTTTCGTACTTCAAAGGTTGATATGTCAGCATTGCTCTGCCAGTAGGACATGACAATCGCGAGAGTTGTTCGCTTGCTGCCCGCCAGGAGCTACGACGAGATGAAAACGTCCCATATAAATGTATTTGTTGCCGGGTTACCATTCCGTCGTTTGGAATCCATGGCTTTACTTTTAGATAAATTAATTTAAAAGAGTGTTTCCAGTCGATTTTTCATTGAATTCTTATTGAAGAATCGTATTTCGTTGTTATGACGCATTTTTTATAATTCGCCGACGTTCTCGGTAGAATAACATTTTTAACATTAGTAGATTATTCCGTCAAAGAATTGTCTGATTTTCAATAAACAACCTTTATTTGTTTTTGCAATAAAAAAACATTGTGAACTTATTGCTAAGCGTTGGATTGAGTATTGTGAACGAGTCGTTGAAATATTCTTTAGGAAATTGTTTAAATTGTGTAATCCGACAGAAGCCGATGAGAAATTAGTTTTAAAATGAACTGTTCAATTACGATGATAATTATTCATGATTTTTATTCTTCCCCTTTTTACCTCTTGTGATCTTGTTAATTTAATTTTCAAATGCGTACGATATAAAAACCTTATTTACACAAACGTTTACAAAATATCGAAAATAAAATGATAGCTTGTTTGCTACCGCGTAGGACACAGCACGTGAGTATAAAAAAAGTGTTGTCATTTGTGAAATATTTAAATAAGGAGTTAATTTTTGACTTATTTACAAACTATTTCGTAGTAGGTAAAATGTGTGTCATACCAATTGTATTCATAAATAACGGAAGTCTTTGACGTCAAACGAAATTAAATGTTATATAATCGATCTATCGAAAAACATCCCCTGCTGTAGCTCGAACTGTTTTTTCAAAAGTAGACAAAACGACGCAAATAAGGAAATGTTATTCTCTTTGTTTCGTTACAAAACATCTTTTGAGCTTTTCATGACAAAATGTCATTTTGCCACGACCTCATCGATTCCAATATACTCGTGTTATTTTCTCGTAAATTGTTTTCTTCTTATACCGAACATTTATCCGCATAAAACGACTTGTAAAGTAATTAATGACGACTCTGTTCTTATGTCTCTAACATAATTACAAGAAACCTCTATAACTACCCATTCCTTCATTTAATATCCGAACTTCGGTAGGAAAATTAATTTCACGCTTCAACTACCATAGTTTGAAGAAAAACGCATTATTCCCGCGTGGTCTTTAGAGCTTCTCAGACTGGGGATTACTATTCCACGCGCTTCAGTACAACTGAAGTCCTTTGTCTCTCCGTCCAGCGAACAGAAGCATTGTTGGAAAGATTCGTACTTACTATAAAATGTGCCTGAAGAATAAGTAACATTTTCAATGCTAGTACGTACTAGTGTTGGTAGAAAATCTTTGAAATATATGAAGTCGGCACAAATAAACAGAATGACACGTGCTTAATGTGATTTATACTAGATAAATAGCCCACCGACCATTTAAGTGAAATTATTGCAAATATAACTTATGATGTGATACACTGCATCTTATAGAGAAGACACTTATTTTCAAGAAAGACCTACTTTTAAATCTGGAAAGTGACAAGAAGTTTACTTTGACTTGGAAAATTTACATCTCTTGTGTCTACAGGTCACCTGAGAGCTATTTGACGGTTTGTGAGGTGAGATCCATAAACCACGAAACCGCCATGTTGGTACATACATGCTCTTGTGCATTTCAAGCAACTTCCTCAACATTCTTTGTTATATATTAATTGAGAAAAATAAATTAAATCATGTTTTTTTCCCTTATTATTCACATTGTGGTGTTTTAAAGCAATTAAAAGAATAATCTAAAGAACAATAATACATTTCCGTGTTTCGAATAACTTGGATTAAAGGGCTGCTCCCACCGCTGTTTCGTTATTTAGAGAATTTGTGGAACACCAGATCATAATCTGAAAAATGTTTGGTACGAAAGCACTAGTTTTGTTCTTATGTTTTATGAATACACAAGTGATTAGATGCAGTCTTAATGTACAGTTGAAAAAAAATTCTGATGAACTGGAATTAAGCGAGAAGATTAACCTCGTTCTAAGAGAGCACCCCATTCCGCAGCTAAATGCACTCTTAGTTTACGATGAACCTTCTGTACTGTTGGAAATATCTACTTCCATTCGCACGTTTGAAATTCCTCTACAATTGATTAACAAGCGGGTTATACAACAAATCCATTACTTGCCTCAAGCGTTGCCTCAAGTAGTAGTCTTCTTTTTAAATGAACATGATTTATATGAAACGAAAACATTGGTTTTAGTTTTGAGATCTTCAGTACTGTGGAACCCTAGCGCAATATTTATAGTGGTTTTGAGAAAAGAAGTTTACAATAATGATTTGAAAGAATTATTAGTTAACAATGATGTATTGAACTTTGTTCTAATTCAGTTCATTGAAGGATTATGGAGACTTGCAAAGTATAAATACGCTTACAATGCGTTTCAAGATAAAAGAATAAATTTTTATAGGGTCACATACGAGTGTCCTAAAAATGGAACGTTGCTCGACTTCTTACCAATGGCGCCTGAACCTTATCTCCTAAATGTTTTGGTGGAACGAATTCCGGAATTGCAGAAAACAATATGTGAAGAACCATCTCTTCAGAACTTGAATCATAGACCCAAAAACGGAGGACGAATGTTGCTGTTAACTTTATTGGCAAACAGATCGATTGTAATAAACGCACTGAATTATATTAGTACACCGGAAATGAAGGAAGTTGCAGATTTTGTCCAACCTGCGCAACGTACTAATGTGTGTTTTGCTGTGTCCAGATCCCCAGAAATATCGTTTATGGAGAGTTTACTCTTCGTATTTTCGAAAATGGTTTGGATTAGTTTTGCTTTTAGTCTTTTTGTGCATTGCTCAACACAATATGTCATTCTCACGTATGTTAAGCGAAAATTCGAATTCACCGGATTAGTTCACATTGTGTTCGAGACTCTGCGTACAACTATCACGGGAGGATATGCAAACACCCCCCAAAAACTGCTCTGGACGAAACTAGTGCTGTCAGCGGTTGGTGTCGTCGTCATCAACACGTTTAGTGGATCATTGGCGAGCAAACTGGCGACCGTTACGTTCGTTCCAGACATCGACACATTAGAAGGTGTAATGGAAAGCGTAGAAAAGATCGAGGTGCATCCCGTTTATCTGAAAACCTTTCAGAATCTGGGTGAACACGACATTATGTTTCAGATGTCAAAGAAGTTCATAGTTACTCCAAATCGCGGGTTTCTTGTGTCTGTTCAGAGAATTTTGGGAGGATCACCAGAAGGGCTCCTCTATCCGGAGACAATCCTTGAGCGCCTTTACAGGAATCCTAACTCGTATCTGCACGGATGGTCCATTCTACATCGAGTCCATCAGTGCGCGTTGTCTCCCATATTTGCTGGCTTCTCTCTTCCCAAAGGTTCGCCCCTTTTCGAAAGAGTAAACTCTCTCACGTGTCGTGCAGTTGATGCTGGATTGTGGAATCATTTTGAGGATATTTCGATGGACAGATTTCTGATAATCAATAAAAGGTGGAATCCTCGAGGGATCTTGCCCCCACCTCCTCCTAGACCTCTAGGATGGAGGCATCTCAAAGAGTGTTTGCTTGTACTTCTCTGCTGCCTCGGGCTTTCTTCGATGGGTTTCTTAATAGAAGTTGTGTGGTACTACTTTATCAGTCAATACATAAAGAAACCTTCTGTCAGAAGACAAAATAAGTGGTTTTAGAAGAACCCACGTGTGTTCCCGCACATTTTCTGCACACTTTCCTTGTGTATTTATTTATTTCTTAAGTAGTATTTGTGAATGAGAAATGTAGCGAGTTATTGAACCTTATCTACATGGAGCGGTAGGAGGGTAGAATGGTATGAGTCTGGGTGGGCCGCTTAGCTGGGTTTACCAACGACTTGGCCCACGTGGAGGTGTTAGTAGGAGTAGTTAGTAATAGTTAAGAGTTAGTGATACTAGCGGGAAGTGGTTAGAAGGAGGGGGGGGTCTCTTTTCAGTATGTGAACTGGGACGTTAATGCGAAAAGATACAAAGTTTTTTTCTGGTCTCGTCGGAAATTAAAGCGTCGATGAGCGAGAACGCTAGCACCTGAGGTACCGGAGGAGCACGTATTTATGAAATTATACTCGCAATCGTTTCTCAGGTCACGTAAGTCGGCCGTAAAGTTTCCAGCAGGCTTGCCATTTACGTGTGAAGAAACACCGCAGCATTACTTCCTCTATTTTTTTTTTTCAGTTTTCGTTCATATTGTTTTATAAAGTTCACATCTTTTGGTAAATATCAGAGTTACACATTTTTTCCTTCGTAGCCAATTAGCAACAAAATGCCAATACGTTCATTAGTTTCTTTTTCTTGTATTAAAAAATTGGCGACAAAATGGAAACAAGTTCTGAAAGAAAAAAAATTCGTTGAAAAGACAAACCATTGTTAAGGTCCGTTTACATACTTGTAAGGGCCTATATATGTATGAGTTACATGTCAATTTGTATGAGCTAGGGCAATATAGTTACTCTTTGTCACGTCGCGCGACAGCGCCTCAGACAAATCCGGATACATTTTGTATGAACTTCATTCAGATATTCATGTCGCTCATACAAGTCGCGTATGCGGCTGCACGGAACCAACGGATGCGGATGTACGCGCTCCATGTTTGTTTACATTCTAGCTGAGTTCTTTGTGTGTTATGTCTTCGTTGTCATGCGTTTTTCTCATTGACTGTTGACTCCTGTATTCTTAAGTGCATATTGCATTAACTACTTAAGTTTAGATTAGTTTATTTCTTCAGTAGATTAGTATATCAGTTTGTGATCTTCCCTCGTGATACACCAAGAATTCCCTGATTCAAATCGCTAGTGTAAACGTTACCGTATACATGTCTGGACTCATACAAAACGCAAACCTTCGAAAAGCTGATACATGTATCTCATACAAGTCGCTCATACATGTATACAAGTGTAAACGTACCTAAGTGTGAGATTCATTAGTTTATACCATAATTCTTGATAACCTCAATGAGCTGACGTACGGCTGATTATGGAAATATGGAAGGAAATGGAACCGCATAAAAAAGGACTAATACTAATGGAGTTAAACAACGTGAATAGTTACCGGACGATGGAAGGGTCAATGGAAATACTAAAATCAGCATNGTGTAAACGTACCTAAGTGTGAGATTCATTAGTTTATACCATAATTCTTGATAACCTCAATGAGCTGACGTACGGCTGATTATGGAAACATGGAAGGAAATGGAACCGCATAAAAAAGGACTAATACTAATAGAGTTAAACAACATGAATAGTTACCGGACGATGGAAATACTAAAATCAGCAGATGATGTTTATGGTAACAATTTGCTTGTTTTCTTAGAACGAGAAAATCTTCTAATACATACCGAAAATGACACACAATACTACTATGATACAACAATGAAATTTCAAGTCGAGAGAAAAACAATGTTCATTTTTCATATTCAATGGACAACAATGACCTTTATTTTAAATAAATATACCACAGATGGAGCGGCGTACTCTACCTTGATTTTTCCTATCTTTCGTAACAGTTACGCGCACAAGAGCAGTAAAGTGAATACAAGTCGTATTGAGTCACGGTCAGTGTGATGACAGAATTGGCACGTTCGTATTTTAGGACTTTTGTTAACGATGGAAGTAAATCTGGTAATGAACTAAGATTAAAAATTAATAATTCTCTGGGCTAGTTATATGATGCGTGGTTGGTGCAGCATGTTGTGGTTGAATATTCAGGTATCAGCTGACGTTTACCTTGAGAAGTGGTGAGGCCAATAGATGCATGCAAAGAAGATGAACGTATTTAGTCAGAATGATGAACAGAAGGGTATTAAACTACTCCGAAGATAATCTTGATTCAAATTAACTGCACCGAAAGCATGTGTGTTATTTGGAATGTAGATTGTAAATTAGTTGGCATTTATAAACAATTGTTCATTTGTAATGGTATGTTTGCAGCACTGTTTATACATATTTATTCCTTTGTGTGTGCTGTACTTGTATTCATTGTTTCTGGTACACGTCATTTTTCATCTTGCAATAGTGTGTATCAAATAACTTGTAAATTATATTTACTACCATTTCCGTTTCAATATTTTTGTATTATTGTTGGACTCATTTATGAAAATGTTTAACAATATTTGTTCAATAAAAGATCGGACCTGGTGATCCACACGAAGTGTGAAAAAATTTTTCATTTACATAGTGGAACGAAGTGATGAATCAATTTTGTAAGAAAATTCGGTATCAATACAAAATAATAATCACTCATTGTATTTTTAAACGCGTAAAAACGTTTTTTGAAGAAAAAACGGATTTTTTTTCATGTTTGGGTAGAATGACATAATTGTACGTACAATTCATTTTCCTTTTCTGTTAGTAGTTACATTACATTGTTTAAGGAAGGGCAATTTGCAACCCACGCACTGCGACCAGAGTTAATCTATTGTGCTTCCCTTCCTTAAAAATTCTAAGAGTCTTGCTTCCTTTGCGAAGGTTGTAAGCCTCCTGACCGGCACTTCCTGGTATTCATGTAATTGCATGAATTCGTAGATGAAGGGTCTGTGGGTGCTTCGCAGTCACAGAGCAGATGAGAAAGTTTCATCCGCTTTTTGGCATCTCCTACATAAGGATTTGTCTATTACGCGAATTTTGTGGAGATGACCTTTCCACGATATATTCGGCGAAAAATACTTTGACTTCAGAAGATTAACATGTGATTTCATTAGTTTTTTTTACTCTGAATTAGCTACATTCTTGGTATGACACAGTGTTCACTTGCCTAACGTTTGACGAAAGGAAATCATAGCGCACGTACTCTAAACGACGTTAGCGTAATAATACTCCTAGTTTGACTTGTGAAATCGTTGAAGGGCGCAAGCATGAAGTGAGGTTAAGAGCGAGAGCCACAACTGATTCTTCAGCGAGCTTGTGCTGTTTCCATAATTTACTCCACCTCCGTTTGTTGACAGTAGCAACAGTCAATAATGGCAAAGAATGACCTTTAGAAGATTCTCGAAGAAGCATTTGTCAGATCATGGTGATCATCGCGTTCCTCACCGTGTCGTAATAATAATGAGACGAATGATATAGAAACTGCAAGTATTTATAGCGCGAGTAATTAATATGTGACCAAGGTCTCCTGCAGTCGACAGTGCTCTGTTGTTAGTCCAACTGTCCAATGAAGTAAATCTCGACTGGTGTAAAGTCAGGGTCTCGACTGGGTTCAGGTCCTAGAAACGTATGACTATATCGGCATTACCTTCTGGGGTAATTCCGGTCCGAGTATTCAAACTTTCAGAATTCAGAAGAGGATAGTTCGGATAATTTGTAAATCTCACCCTCGAAACTCTTGTAAACCTTTATTCAAGGAATTAAATATCTTAACACTTCCCTGCATTTATATTTATGAAACGGTCGTGTTTGTCAAGACCGAATTACTGAAGTGCCACCCTTTCTTTGTACGAAACAGTCTCGTTCACGAACACAATACTCGCAATAGGAATAATATTCATCGCCCTGTGTTTTGTTCTGTGTTTTGACAATAAATTTATAATTATTATTATCCTCCTTTCACTTCAGCTTATCTACTTTTCCTTGTGTCCTGTCAAACACATCAGTTCTGTAAGTGGTTACTTGATTTCTTTGATTCTCGTTTATAGTTTGAAAATGATGCGGGTAAAACTTGCACGTCCATAATATACTTGTCCCATTTTCTTTCACTTAGCTACACGAAAGGAAAAATACATTTCTTAAATTCATTAGAGACACAACATTTTAAAATAAAATTTATAGATTACTTTAGATGCGTATTATAAGTTAAACTTCTTATTTCATTTTACCTGTTCTTTTTTTTAAATCGTAAAACCATTATCATCTGATCTTTCATAATTCATCTGTTTACTTGGTTTTGTGGTCAAGAATTTGTGAAACCACTGGTAGTGACGAAATAATCATGAAAACTTCTTTCATCCCTGAAGATGCAGTGAATAAATATACATTTTTCTGTAGTAATTGATTATTTCTATCAACATTAAAATGAGTACGTTCTACAGTATTTTGGCTACCACTATTCAAGAAAATATACACGATTATTAGCACTAAAAATGTTAAAAGTTGTATGTCATTTGCATCGCTGCATGTACAGACGCAAATCTTATAAATGAACTTGATGCAAAAATACTGTAAAACAAAATATATTTTAATCATTTACAGTGATAAATCCTTCTATCCGTGAAACTAAAGAATGCTTGAATCCTTCAAAGAACGAAACTAATAATTAATGAAAAATTTAACATCCATGATTAAAATAGCCTGACGAACCAATTTAAGATCAATTAAAATAACTAATTAAGGAGTTATATAGAATTTCTGATAATATGAATAAGTAAACGGAGCAAAATATTTGCAAAAAGAAACGTAACTCTTGCTCAGCAGCCCATCAATCAAGAATGACTCCAGGGAGAATGGAAGATCTCAGAGGCAGTCGTGTAATGTCATGTTCATACACTTTCTAAAACTAATGTTGCCAACCTTTTTGGAAGCCAGGAACGTGAAAAATATTGCATCTATTTCTTCAATCTTTCCCCTACACTTGGAGAATATATCGGCTAACTTTGAGTCAGGTGAAAACCGCGACGAATGAACACCATGGTCTGTGAAGAAATGGTGTTGTGGTTAGCACCCTTGCGATCGAAAGAGAATGCCCGGGTTCGATTCCCGTTTCGCAGCCATTTTCACCCGGCTCAAATTTATCAATAAAAATATTTTTTTAATGATATTCTTCAGTGCTTCTACTAACTTAGTTTTATTTGTCAATTCCGTTACACTGAAATAATTTATATTTTATGTTTTATTTATTTTAATCAGGGTACTCAAGATTTTGTTTTATACATTACTAGTATTGAAATAACATTCCTTTTTTGTAATTTAGAAGTTGTAGAATGTTATTTTAGCTGACATGTATTAAATTCCTTTTTTAAGTTTATTAAGTACTTAATTTCATTGTTCGAAATGTTAAACCAATCTAAAACAAATGAGTACACCAATTTGATAACTTTCGGTCAGGTGAAAATGGCGACGAGCTTGGAATCGAACCCAGGACTCCTGCTTGATCGCAGGGATGCTAACCACTACACCACCCGTCCGCCTTCCACAATTGTACACCAATTCACAATGTTTGAATTTTAGCATTTTGTGGAGATATTTATGTTTGTTCGAAACAAAGACAAATGGAGGCGTATAGAAATTTTGTTTGAAATTCCTAGTACATGTAGGATGAGGTTCGGGTTCGAAGGACCATAAATGTACAGGTCCATTAATGAACATGAGGAAGGTAGATGAGGAGTGTTTAAACCCTTGACTTGCTAACAAAACAATTTAATGTCATGGATCATGAAAGTTGAAAATAATGAAAGAATACAAAGCTGAAATTCTGGTGAGATACAGGAATGAGGTGAGACGATCCGTTCCCTCAAAGATCCAGCTCGGATGGCGTTGGGTCGATGTCGAGGTGATGGTTTTGAGTTTGTGTGCATTTGAGGTTGAATCGCTGACCGCTTATCACGT
>NNCF01128097.1:1235030-1332098 GCA_002313205.1 Laupala kohalensis | reverse complement strand
AAAAACGAATATTGGAATATTGGTATCACATCGTTGATAGCAACAAGTTAGTACTTTTATTGCAGTTTGATGAGGCTCCTGGTCACATTTCCCTTTCCAATTTAGTCAACGACATGTTTTGTCCGTTTTGTGTCATGTGTCCAGTAATGCACCACTCATATATTATAACTTGCGAGAGAATATAGATTAATTTAGTTATTTATGTATGAATTTCCCCCCATGAAATGTGTTGGTGACAACGGTCCCACACGAAGTGATGACTTCTATCTCTGTATCTGCTTTTGGAGATAATTTTAGTAATTATTCTCAATGTATTTATTTCATTTTTTATTAAAGCCAATCGATCATTTTCAATTATATCTGGTTGGTATTAAAACACATGCGATAAAAACATTGTTTTGGAGTATTCATAAACGTTTTCTTCTATGGTTTTGGTTTATCATGACGCACATGTCAACATATTTATTCCAACATGATGTTAGATAAAAAATAGTAATTACGTGTTGTTAACCACATTATGTAGAAAATGTAATAACAATTAAACAATTAAATAAAATTAATAAAGTTTCAAAGAAAACCCTTATTTTCATTTTATTTGTATTCACTAATTTTCGTATTTTTTGCAAAATCTTGAAAAAACGACCTTCTAGGACAAATTTACAAAGATAAATATGATAGTAAATTACTTTAATACACTGTGAGTCTCAAAATACCTTGTCTGTTCATCCAAATACCACAATTTAATAAAGAGTCCGACAGCAGATACAATAATTGGAAGATTATATACTACTCCATCCCGCAATAAGAGTCTGGGTTTATTCGGACATTTCACTTGGTAAAACCCATGAAAACCAGTTAGGAAGACGAATTAATGCCAAACATATGATTAAGACAGTCTTTCTCCTGTCACTACCAATCAAATGATAGAAATGAGGCACTTAACAATATTGTTGTGATTATTTACTTCAACCAATTTGCATTTTATGGGAAAACTAGAATTGTGATACTTTAAGAACATTGAAAAAAAACAACAACATTGAATTTATCGTTTGTGTTTCCACAATTGAACGTCATCCCAAGTTTCCGGACGTAAAAGATTGTAAAATAGGAAAAATTGTTTTTGTTACACTATTTTAAACTAGATATTTGTAGAGTATTTTAAGTGGTTTTAATTTATCTTTAATAATCAATATATGGGCAAATTGGTCGCTGTATCCCATGTTAAATTGTTGAGAATTATATGCAAGTCTACTGTTGACAAGACGAGTTTAATATATTCTTGTATGCGTTACTGTACAAGTCAGTTTTAAGCACACCTTGGGAAATGTTATAAAAATATAATATATTTTTTCATATGAGTATAAAGTCGATCATTTTTTGAGGTGCGTGTCTTTGCGATCACTCTACATATTCATACGGATTGGTGTTGGCATGTTTGTGCCACAACACAATTTTTCTATCTTTGGCGAAGAATACGGAATTATCTAGATAATAGTACAAACTTTAAGAGTTGGTGCAGGACACTATATCAAACATTTAGTGTATGGGAATATTGTGAGGGCGCAAGAGACGCGGTGAGGCGCAAAATACAAGAAATAAGAGATGAAAGGAAAGGAAAGCCAACGCGTTTATTGGCAAGTGCAATGATTACAATAACTCTTCAAAATTGTGTGATCCAAGTGATAATAATAATAATAACAATAAATTTTTTGTCTAAAAACAGTACAGACTGCGTATGACCACGTGGAGGACAATAAACTAATTTAGTCTCCGGAAGCAAGCAAGGGACCATCCCATCAATTCCGATCAAGAGCCCTAAGGCAGAGGCGGATTCAAAAATTTCAGCAAAAGTTCCTAGATAAGATAAAAACTTAGCTGCGAGTTATAATACATATATAATGTCAATATGTTTGTAATTTAACGCAAATATGTTAGTAAATTTACATGTACAAGTTATTATCGAACAATAGATTATTCTGAGTATAGTGTTTAAAAATCATAAGAATTGAAATGACACTAAATTCACGATTTATTGTTACAATAAACACGCCCCTAGACAAAGCCTAGAGAACCTATATAAGAAATCCACCACTACCCGAAGGAAAAACGGAGAAAAACCCGGGCCAGGATGGGGTTTCAGAATGTATGTACACAACCGTGCCAAAGTTGAGTACACATAAAACTAAATTAATATGAGCCATAAGACAACACAATCATGCAAGAAAATAGATGCATGCTTGACAGCGTCGGTGGAGCGATTGACTTTATAGACATTCAAGGATGCCAGGTATTTCACGCACAGCTAAGGATATTCGAGCAACGAGATCATGTATTTCATGTATTTGCGCCTCTCTGCGTCATTAGCACCCATATATTTGTATGCAGTGAATAACGCCTACACAGTTGCGTACCAACCCTTAAAGTTTGCTCCATGATTTCGGTGTATAGTGTTATACTGCCCGCAATATCCACACTCTCGTTGGGATTTGTTCCATCCCTGCTGTGTGCATCCACTACATCCCTCGCGCCTGTGTAGGCGACTCTGTTAATTCCCACGCTAGCGACTGTTCATTACGCCGCACAATCCATCATTGGACGGATCAACGAAGCGGCAGCTACGCATCACACGTTGCCCTCTCCTCTAACGTCCTCAACGATAATGATTAGAGCATGCTTACCATGGCAGGAGAATTTGGGAAATTCATAAGGGTATTTTTTTTAGTGTAAATACTCTTCTACAGAGATATATTTCCCAAATCCGCCTCTGCCTTAGGGCCCTTGATCGGAATTGATGGAATACGTCCCTTGCTTCCTTCCGGAGAGTAAATTAGTTTATTGTCCTCCACGTGGTCATACGCAGTTTGTAATTACGTTTTAGACAATAAATTTATTATTATACTATTATTATTACTACTATTGTTATGTTGTCATTATGGTGTCAACCTGTCTAATTTTATCGAGTGTCAAATTAGAATCATAAAATTTTTACGACGGACAAAATTAATCGATCCCTGAAAGAATCGATGTCGTCAGATGGATGTACGCTAAATATACAATGGGCGCTGACTTCAGTGTTTTGTTTGGTAGATACATATTGTTATAAATTATGCGTTGCATGTTTTGTGTTTCTCACTATTTCAAGAAGCAACACGTCAATAGCGATTCCCGAAGTCTTCTGCTTTCGCTTAAAGGAGGTTTTGTGGACACGTGATTTAAAAAAAATGTCGAGGAAAGAGTCTGAGGACCAGAGAGAGAAGTCGAATGACGATATGATCCGTGAAGTTTTCGGGAGGAGACGTCGAGAAACGAGCGATTCCGAGGAGGAATCTTTGCAAGCGCGCCTCTTCCGATTAATACGCAACGAATTGCGGGAAACGAGAGGAGAAAATGAATTGAACTCGTTGGAGAACAGAATAATACGAATATTGAGAAATGAATTTGTGAGTGATATTATGAGGGAGGTGAACGCCGCTCAAGACGAAATCTCTTCTTGGTTTCGACGGTTTCTGCGATCAGTTCCCGAGCTCAGTGAGGCGTACAGAAGTGCCAATACGGAAAGCAATAAAGCACCTCGTTCCGAAAAGCAGAATGAAGGAGAGGAAAGAGTTGAACAGAATAGAACGTCCAAGAACGACAAAAAGAAACAAGATAGTGCGGTGTTTATGGACGAAAGGATCACGGATCATATCATGGAAATGTTTCGAGTGCCGATACAAATAACTTGTCGCGCAGGAGACGACATGCGCCGGGTGATACGAGCTGGTCGTCGGATGATAAGAGAAATGGAGCTCTTGGCGCGGATGAGAAGCGACGCCAACGCGATGAGACGAGTCGAGATGAAATGTTTCGACGAACTGGACCAGATGGGGATGACGCGCGTCGGAAGGAGCGCTTTCGGCGGTTGGAGACAAATCCTGAGACGACGATGTCGAAGTATCAATCCGATTCAAGTCCGAGAACGAAGTTGGTATTATGTGGTTTTTGACCGAATCAACAAATCGAAGTACGTTCCGAAACTGACGGACGCGAAGAAGATGATAATCAAACTAAAGAAATTTCGACCTTGGAAAATGCTTCCCGCTAAGGGCAGAAGTAAGGGCAGAAGCAAAATGTGGAGTGAAATGGTGGGGAAAGCAGAGGTTGCGAGTGTGATGAACCTGTTCAGCCGAACACGTTGGATGGCGACTCCAATAACACCCGACTCCAATAACAGCGAGCAGCTCCAATTACAATCAACACCAACGGAATCATTTACGGACTCCAATACGAAAGTGTTGGTTTTGAATACGGAAAGTTTTGAAACGAATGGGAGTGACGTTACTTATGGGACTTGTTTCAACTCTGTTGCAACTCCTCTTTACGAAGTTCAAAATGTGAATTCAACCACGAGAGAAACTTCACCCCAAAGTACTCGAGTAACAGAAGTGCAGCCAGCGATGATTCCTAGGTCGGACCATTCACTACCTACTACCAATAATCATCCATTCGCTGTAACATTCGACGCCGATCCTGCAAGACCTGAGGATATTCATGTAGTGCTATACACCGATCGCATTCTTGAAGTGACTGTGTTCTCCAATCTCCCCGATGGCGAATCGAATGTGAGACGCCGCCGCTGGATGTTACGAGAGGGGGTGCAAATAGACAATCTGCAGTGTTTTCTAGACGGGGGAGTGTTGGTGATAACAGAGCATCCCTTGTTACATTCGAGGTCGTCTCATTGCGGAGGAGCTACTGTTCTTGGGCCCCCGACGAGAGAGTCTCTGCCGTGTCCCCGACCTCCGTAGCGCAGTTGGAAGAACACTTAGAGGGTTAAAGAGGAAATCGAAGTGTTAATCTGTACTGTATTTGTTGTGTATTAAAATAAAAAATAGAAATTGTTATTACCTTTCTGTACAATTTTTGTCGGAACCAATGGCATTGTGCAATGTACAATGGTGGCGTAGTTGGTTGAGCATCAGCGCGCTGAGCTGAATGACCCGGGTGCCAATCCTGGACCCGTCTCTTCATTTTCTTTAAACATAGCACAATGAGTGTACAATGTTTAATTAGTTTCGCACAAATTAGATTTTCTTCCTCGTTATTTGATCTTTTATTGTGTTCTTAAGGTCGTTTGTAAAAAAAAAAGATAATTCTATTTAAACTTAACACTAGTAACTGTTAGTAACAATTATTTATTCTTTACACACCAGCTACTTTTTCTGCGTGTAATAGCAGCTTCGTTCGATTGTAATGCATCAAAATGAACCAATGTTCTTTATCATTTCACATATAAGTGTTTTAAAATTGAAATAATCTTTAGAAATGAGAAATTCTTGAATGTACACTGACACTGGCTATTAATGCAATATATTTTGATATGAAATAATCCACGGTGCTCAACTCCCTTCTTCTCTGTCATTGTAAGCAGATTTTTGAATCTGTAAAATTGTGTACGCGCCCATGTATTCTTCACTGCGTAAATGTACAAAAGTTAACTTTCGGCCGCTTCAAGATTCTTCCGAGTTCTTTTTCTACTTAAAACTTGAGTTTAGAAGGTGGTAAATCTGTCGTCCCATTTATTCCTCGAAGTGTTAAAAGCATTTTTAAACGTTTTTAAATGTCGTACGTGAAATAGAAAAGTATTGTGCATTGGAAACATCGTCAAAGATTAACTGTTCGAACAGGTTGTGCACAGGTTGCGATAGACCCTCAGTCCATTGCACTCGAACTCTCAGCATTATTGGTAATTGTTTATTATCTAGTTGATAAGTTGATTTAAAAGATATATTTATTAAATTTGTATTGTAATACCATGATTTTCAAACAANCCTGGTTTCCCCCCCCCCTCACCCACCCACCCACCCACACTTGACTGTTGTCTATAGATCCCGCACTGATTGATTGCCCTTGTTGTGTACCGTGGTGCCATCTACATCGAAGTACAGGAGTCGGAATTGAGGAGGAGCCTAAGATCGAAATGATCGTATGATCTAGGCTCTTCTACGCTCACACACACACACACATGTCCGCCATCTTGATGTTAGTCTCCTGCCATTAACTGGAATTATCGTTGTTTCTACTGTCATCTATTGAGGACGCATAACATTACTTAAACTCTGGAATTTAATAAAAAAAATTATGAAAGACTTACGACCTTTTATAGACGAATAATATATATTAACATTGTAAATAGTGGAATACATTTTCTACAACCCATCAAAATGTGTATATTTGTTTGAAGCATGCGTTTTGACTTTTCGCTTTTGAATTTTGTTGTTGTTTTTTTTCATGTTTTTAGACATAAACTTGAAAACATACATTTTTTTAGCTAACTCCTGTTTGGTATTTTAATCCAAATACTTGAACGAGAAACAAGTGGAAAAATGGTATCAATCTTTTTTCCGCGAACACATTATGCATTTGAGGGGAGAGAGGCAAGTGACATTTGAAGGACCTAATGGCATTTAAGGTACTACGTGCGTCAGAGCGCCTAGGTTTAATGATAGTTTGAACCATTCCCTATCCAGTGGCGATGAATTTTAATACCATTACTGCGCAAAATTTTGAATTATTTGACTTAAAATTTCTATGGATTTCTGTGGAGAAACTTCCGCGGGCTCATGTTTTGTTGAAGTCCTGGCAAAAGAACCGGTTTAAGACATACCAAATAAATAAGATACTAAATGGAAATTTACAAGAATAATTCATCAAAACGTGCGGAAAATACTTTTACAACGGAAATGGCAGGCGCATCACGTGACTTAAGGCGATGCGACCATTGTTAGAGAGAGAGAGTCAAGCGACAATCTAAATTAATTATAAAATTTTAAAATAATTCTCCTCATCCAAAGAAAAAATCTGTAGAATGAATTATTAATGAATCAGAACTACTTTTGTGAATATTTTTAAATTTCATGTATAGTTTGTGAACTTGACTTGTGACAATGTCGTACCAGAAGGTAGTACTAGAGCAGATAGAATTAAATGACTAAAATATCTTAAATGGACCTAAATAAACAGAGTGACATGTACTTATTGTGATATCAACGTTAGAAAAACATACTTCACCGGCCATTTAAATGAGATAATTGCAATTATAATTGATGTTGAAACATTGCGTCTTATGGAGAAAACTCTTATCTACAAAATTAGATCAACTTTTAAATCACGAAAGAAATGGAAGTTTACTTTGATTTATAGTACATTTTCCTTTGTAGTATTTTGTACATCACCTTCATTTATAGGTCACTGTAGCACATTTGAGAAAGATATTTCACTTTTTCCAAAGAGGTTCACTGATGAGGCATAAATGACGAAACCGTAGTTCTCGGCCGCTTCCATGTTTCTACATTTTGCTTCTCTTGTGCTTCATTTCAAACGAGTCAAGCGAGTTCCTGAATATTATTTGTACTTTATCATTAATTGATAGATATTAAACATGTTTTTTCATCATTATTATTCGTATTCTTGTGTTTTATAACAATTAGAATAGAAATAAAGAACACAACGATACATCTGAGTGATTTGGCTAACTTGTAGTGCTGGCTGGTCAGGTGACCTTCCTGGGTTTTGATATTCCCCGTCGTAATATAGGAGATTGCGTTGAAGGAAGGATTGTGAGAGCAGTGGAGAGGACCGCGTCGCGACAGCAGCGCTCGTGGTGTCGGTTTCGGGAAATTGAATTGACAAGTGACGGAGTCCGATATCATGGATGTCGTAGAGCGGGTTCCCTTCCGGTTGTGGCCCTGACGTCCCCCACCCCCCGCGTTTGCTGTCGTGTTAGCGTCGAGGGGCGCCACAGATTTCGTGCGTACCGGAGAGAGAGAGAAAGCTCAGAAACACGAGGACAGGGTTAAGAAGAGGAGGAGGAGATCCCTCGTATTGCGTAAAAGCAACGGAGACCAGGCAGGTGACCATGAGGTCCAAGTCAATGGAAAGAAAAAAATCTCAACGTGCCAATTATACCAGAAGTAAAATGACGAGTTTCCGTATTAAAATAAAATTAATTTGTATTTGCCGACGTTACATTTACTATTACCTCCCACACTCTTCCGCATTACATTAAAAAATTACTTGAATTATCTCTCTCATAAAATTATTTGCTATTTTTTTTAAAAGAACCTCCCCTTTTACGTAATAAATTTTTGCTGCATCTCGGAACCGGTGCGACACACAGGAATGCGACTTAGCAGTCTGTACGCAGAATTAACTGACCAATCAAAATGCACCTATGTATATCCTCAAAATTTTGAATTTAAGTAACCGGAAGTGGGTGGCGGTGTGTAAGTGAAGTCGGAGGAAATGAGCTATTGTCCAGAAATAGGCTTCTTCTATTCCCCCAACGCATTCAAAGACATATCAAGTTTGGTTCCCATGTATCAATTTGTTCGTGAGTTATCGGAGGAACAAAATTTTCATTATACATTCATACACACACATATACATATGACTTTAGACATCATTGCCAAAAAAAAAAGAAATTAAAAATAGACTCTCCTGGAGCCAATTCTTAAAGATCCGAAGATTTTTTTTTTCGACCGATAACAATACTTTCCTTACTCTGTGTAATTGGAAGGTAAAAAATAAAACTGTTGTATGGAAGTTTTCGATCTATTTTACAGTACAAACTCGTACAAATCAATTCCCGCACTCTTTTCGGCATCTCTGCTAATTAGTTGCGGCGACTGTGTTGTCTAGAGTTAAAATACTATGCGCAGTTGCGATGTTTCTTCTGTTGTGCGATGTTGTCTCGTTAGTTGAACTTCAGTTGTGAACCAAACGCTGTATTAAGACCCTTGATCGAAATTGATGGAATACGTCCCTTGCTTACTTCCGGACAGTAAATCAGTTCATTGTCCTCCCACGTGGTCACACGACGCAGTTTGTGTCTTTCGCTTTTTTTTGGACAGTTTTTAGAAATCTTATCGAACCTGTGCTACGATAAGGAACTCTACTTTCGGAGTGACGAAGGTTCTCGAAGAAGTGAAGAGGAGATGCGATGTAAAGGGAAGGGTGATGGGGAGGATGGGGGTGCGGTGCGCGGAAAATCGAACCGGAGGCAAGCACTTCGCTCATTCAAATCCAAGATGAGGTAATCAGGTCGACGATGCATCGAATTGTCTGCGTTAAGTGCCTCTTCGCCCTAAGGGCTCCACGAGATGGATTGATCGAGAGCCCGAATCCTTCCTGAGGCCCTTCAATGACTGCAACAAGGAGATTCCCTTCACTATATTCGTTCCTACGCGTCGTCATTAACGACTTCGTCTCTACAGACCCACTCTCGAAATCTTATGGAATTATCTTCATTTTTATTTTGTATAGTAAATGGGAAATGTAGCTTATAGCTATTGAAGCTTATCTACATGGAGCGGTACGAGGTAAGAGGGTAGAATGGTAGGAGTATAGGTGGACCGCTTAGCTGGGTTTACCAACAACTTGACCCACGTGGAAGTCCTAGAGTTAGAGCTATTGATACTTTTTTTTCTTTTTTTTCATTTATTGAAACCCAGTACCTCGGCTTGTTAGCCATTACCTGGGATATGAAACCTCATATCTTATTTCCTCCTCTGGACCGAGTTTAATACTGTCAACAAATCGGTGTACCTTGTCGAGAAATGTCCTTTGGTACACCTTACCCTGCGATGTCCATTGACAGTAGGAGTAGTAGGGTTCACTATTCTATAGTCACAGCTATATGAACTTCAACATTAATGTATAGTTCGATAATAACTTGTACTTGTAAATTTACAAACATATTTGCGTTAAATTACAAACATATTGACATTATATTAGTATTATAACTCGCAGCTAACTTTTTATCTTATCTAGAAATTTTTGAATCCGCCTCTGCCTTAGGGCCCTTGATCGGAATTGATGGGATGGTCCCTTGCTTGCTTCCAGGGAGAGTAAATTAGTTTGTTGTCCTCCACGTGGTCTCACGACGCAGTTTGTATCTGATTTTTGACAATAAATTTTTTATCATTATAAAATCTTTTCTTCAAAAAGTGGCCCACGTTCAAAAATTGGAATGATCAGTCTGAGATTTTACATTATTCACATTTTGATAAATTAGATTTTTGTGTGTATTTTTCACTGTTCCATTTCACTCACCATCATTTGAATAAAACGCTAGATTAAATAGAAATAGTGTAAGTGTTTCCTCCTTCAAAATTTTGAATCAATCTTCCGAATTATGATCTCGATAAAGAATACTGTGTAAAGTTAGGAGGAAACATATGGGGAACGAAATGAGACACTGCCTCCTGGACACGACAAAAGTCGGCTGAAAGCCTCATAAGAAATCTTCAAATAAATGGTTTTACCTAAATAGATGTAAAAGTTTTTTATTTATCTATTACATGATATCTTTATGAACTATCCTCATGAATTAACTCCCCTACTTACTGAATGCATAATTAGATGTCATCGTCTTCTCATTTATGAATAAAAACGGGAAATAATCAAGGTAGATTCTGTTGCTGCTCGCAAGTATGACACTCTTGGACCGCACCTACTAATCACTAAAAGAAATGCAATGAATACTGTTAAGATTAATTTAAATGGACTCGGCGAATAACAACAGTTAGCTTCCCTCGAACAGTTATTCTTTCTAATATTCCTTAGAATACAGAATTCCTCATTTTCCTGACGAGCCAATTCTACATTACAACATTTCTATGTAAATTAATTTACCCCATTTTGTTCGTGTGGTTTTAGGTGTTGATACACTTATTTTGTGAGAGAGTTCCTTTTTTAAATCTTTCTTTGTCATTTTTGAAATATGTAGTAATACGAAGTAGAAAAGTGAATAGATTTGAAGATTTTTTTTTCTTAAAGTGGTGAAAATCGAAATATAAATCTAACAGACTTTTTTTTAATGTTTTCTTCTTACTTATACTTTCATATAGTTTTTCAAAAAATCCACATTGTTTTTGGAGTGTGTGTAACATTTGCACTATTGAATCGAGGAAGGATGAGAGAATTCTCGAAGGATTTAATTCGAGGAAGGATGAGAGAAAATAATTTAAAAGATAAGAATTTGAGGACGCCTTTTGACTTCAGATTTTCGTAATTTCTGTACACACTGCGCCGTTGTGACTTATCGACTGACTTGTTCATTCATCAACACAGAGAATAAGTAATAGAGCCATAAAGTTCTTGACGGGTTGTTGCTCTTGTATAGCAGAATATAGGTGAAAAACAAATTTTTCGAAATTTCCAAAAGATTTCGAGATTTCCAAAATTTGTAAGGGAATTTTTATTTTCAACTGGTTATGGACGTTTGGTTATTCTGGTTTGGTTTTTCTTGGAACCGCTTTATGTTGCAGAAAATGATATTTGGAATTTCCAAAACCAGGAATAAGTTAATAGTTAGAACAATTATTTTAAGATTTACAATCTTTTTAAATCAAGTTTTTTTGCTGAAGAAAAATCAAAATATTTAAAATATATTTTTATTGGATAATTAACAATATACGGTGTAAATTTGTAAATATATTTATTTTCGTAGATTAACTGTTAGTACGGTGAAGGAAATATAAATATGGTGTTGCACGTCTAGTGAAATAACTCTTATATTTCTTTAGAAGGGCCACACGTTGACGGCGACTGTAGTGTGTAAACTTTTTCCTTGTCCAACCCTGCGGACATCACCACAGCTTCTCCCTCCAGGTAGAAAAGTTGAATCATGCGTGAGTTGAAAAGTGCCCAATCCTACTTCATATTGCTGTTGAATTAAGTAATAATCTTACATTATTAAGTGAGCGCTCATTATACTCCTGTGAGATTGACGAACAACCCAAAATTTGAACCACAGTCCTACGACGTCGCGTTCGGGAAATGTTAAACCTCTTTTTAATGTAGAGTGACCATTCTTAAATAGACGAACGTTGGGAAGAAATCTATAAAAACGCTGTTCTATTCTGGAACGAAACATTTAGTCTCGTGCTACAGCGTTCGACGCCGAGTTAAAATACCTCATTTCAACTTAAACCCTTAATTGACACGATGACTGTAGGAGGATTTGAATGGTTAAACGAGAAATAAGACTATTAATTATTCTAAACCATAAAACAAAGGATGTTGTCATTATTTATGATACGCTCGCAATGAAATTTCTTAGCAGGGATAATGTATTTTATTTTTCTATCCGGAAAAAAGCTCTCGGAAAAGCTGTTGAGAGTATTGTGACTGTTAAAGTAGTTAATGAGTTACTCTTGTACTGCCGGCTACGCTGTGGAGTTATATTACTTTCGCTTATAATTAAAAGTGGACAGAAATTTAGAGCTCATTATATTAAATTTTTCCGCTGAAATACTGTCGGAAAACCCTTCAGTGTTAAGGTTTTTGATAGCAAATTTTCTAGAATAATTTGCAAAAATTCATGTTAAACAATAATAAAAATACTATATTTTTAATGTTTTCTTATAAGCAAATAAAACGTGTGAAACACGAATGAAGAGTTAACATTGTCGGATAGTACCAGTAACTTATCGATTATCTCAGTAACTACGCATCGTAGAAATGTGATTCGAGTTTTACTCTACTCGTGTATCTTAGACGAGAAAAATGATACGTCACTTAGATATGTGAGATTAATGGTTACTTTTTGAGGAACTTGTACTGGGAGTTTTGAATAGGAAATGAATATAACAGTCTGGTCACACTAATTACCTCTCCCTTCCCTCTCTGCACCGGAGATAAAAGCCGGAAGGGTCTTCTACCTGACTTTTGGGGTTTCGTTTCCGGATTTTGCGTTTGGGGTGACAAAGAATGGCCGTAGACCCCACGGTTGTCTGCGAAGAGAAGGAAAATGACGCAACGGCTGACCATGGTGCTCAACTGCGCCGTACCCTTGTAAAACATTTAAGTTGCATATTCTTTAGAACTCATAATATACGTAAATGTTAATATAAGAACGAATATTCTTTTAGACGTAATTTAGACTTTGATCCTCTTTAGAATTGTAGATGTGCCCGGAGAAATATGAATATGCAGGGGTATACAAGTATGCAACTGCAAGTCGAAATTTCAAGTTCATCTCTTCAATTGTTTTTACTCCGCATTGATGCGTGAAAAGACAGCTGTTAATAATAAAATATTAACAAAATGTTAAATGTATGATTTTTTTGATAAAAAAAAGTTTATTTATTTTTTTATTTATTTATTTATGATGGTGAGGTATTTCCAACAGTGTGTTTCAGACTAGTTTTTAGCTCATGTAATTTTCACATTACTTTAATGAAAGTTAATGTTTCTTGGTATGCATGACGTTTTTCTCTTTCTTTATCTTCTCAGTTCTTGACACCGTGAGGTATCTTTGTATCTTTGTAGCTCCATCCGCCACGCGGTGTTTTCTCCCGTCTTCTGGAATGATTCGCAGTTTTTAAGTGGTTTTAGGCAATAAATTGAAATTGAAATATAGAAAGAAAACGAGGCAACCTAATCCGAATACTGGATCTGCGTGAAAATTATTGAAATATCCTTTCGTTTCCAAAGAGTCTGTTTTTGAAATGGAAAAGTAAATAAAAAGCAGAGAACCGCCATCTCGTTATCCAACTTATCTCGACCTTTCTATTGTATCTTCTGCGAACGGATCGGCCCTTAGTGATTCCACGAACCCTTCACTCCGTCTATTGTTCTCATTTCCTGTCACGCCTCGTCGCTGTCCAACTTGGTTCAGCGCTTCTCCGTTTCCCTCGAGCGCAGCGCCACTGTTCCGCTCCCTCGGTGGTTCCCCTCCAGCCCTCCGAGTCCAAAAGTTCAGGCGGCGGCGGAGCGCCCTTTCCCTCTTCCCTGCAGCCCACAGGTCCATTATTAGCTCATTCCACACACCGCTGTTTTAATTGCTACGCGGATGTTTCGCTCTGCTTCTCAGTTTCAGATGCTTGTGGTCACGTGGAGTTCTATTACGTTCATTGGCCGCTAGGAGACGGGAGTGGGGGGAAATACATGTCCCGAATGGTGGGGGAGAAGGAACGCGGTACTTCGATCATAAAATGCGAATATATGTAATAAATGACACGTACAGTAAAACTCCAATTAACCGAATCAGTCCTCATTATATCAAATATCCGGATTGCATCATTCTATACAATATTCTAATAGTTCACAATGGTTGTACGTGGTTCGTTTCAGAAGCATTTTGTCTCATCACGCGAAACAGTTCCCCTGAGTTTACGAGGCCTGGACCGGTGTTCTGGGACACGCTGTATAATAGGAGATCGGAATAAAGTGAAAGGATAAGAAATCAATTGAGACATTTTTCTTCTTCATATCATGGACTTTGTGTGACAGATTCCGTGTCTCCAACTCGTTCACTTCATTAAGAACGAAAAGTTAAAATTTTTTTTAAAAAAAGGTTTAAATGGCACTATATGCACTCCATTGTCTTCAAAGCAGAAAATTTGCCATCTGTAGAATGGGACGAAGGAAAAAAAGCCGGTGAGGTATAAAAAGAGGAATTATTTAAACATGTTTTGGATAATTATTGGAATCAGAGGACTATTAAAACGTTTAGAGATTAATTTAAAGAAATATTCAACAAGTTTTTAAACCAAATTGTTTCAATAGTCTTAGTTCGAATTACGAACGCAGGATTATGCCATAACTCAGCTACGTAAAACAGTATCCCAAACAGCCTTCGCTGTTGCTTTGTAGTTGAAATCTTTATATAAAACATTCGACTTACACATGATTTGCAATTCATAACCAACATATATTAATAAAATATAATCGCTTTTTTAAATTCTAAATATTTTTGTTGTGTGAATGTCTTCAAAACTTATAGTTGCTTTCGAGAAAAAATTGAAATGTATTCATAGATACATGCAATAATTACAGTTCATCAAATACAAAGAATGCACATGTTCTTTTGATTCATCACATTTATTCTTGTTCTAATAACAATTCTGGTTAAGAATCTCCCATAAGTAATACTTTTTTTAAAATGAGGCTTCAGGGATCGCCAACATCAAGGTCATTAGAGCCCTTGATGTTGACGAGTCCTAAGGCCCCATTAAAAAAAGGATTATGTCCTATGCGCTGGCGTGTCAGCAAGACCACCTCGCGCCTGGCTGACCTACAGGAACTGACTGCTCCATGATTTAGCAGACGACTTGTATAAGTAATCCTTGAGTGCTCTCCTTGATGTTGGTAACTTTATGCATGAAAAGGTAGATCCGCCAGTAGGCACTGCACCATGGAAGAAACTAAAATGACCTGCCTCTCAACACTTAATATTTGAACCAGTAAAAACTAAGAAATTTAAACATTTGTTAAAGAATATGATTTAAATTTCGGAAGATGGCTGTAAGTTTTGGAATACTCACAGTTTTCAATGTGTCATCTCAAATATATTTACTTCCTAAGGCTGAGGTAATTTAACAATTCTGCACACACTTACGATAGGGATAAAAGCACAAGGCAATGTGTTATGATATTGACGGAATATCGAACTACAATATGTTCCGTAATATTGAGTACATTCGAGATTAGTTATTACAATTGACCGTCGCTCCTATGCGAGACCTTGGTATAAAACCCGAAGGAAAACCGTGGAAAAATCCGGTCCATCTGAGTCTGACACATCACTCTGTATGAAACGATTTATCCAGTGTCTGCCTGTATTGTAATATGTACTCGAGTTAGTACTTAGTTAACTTATTTTTAACTGCAACGACACATTGATATTTGGTGATTGAAGTAGTATTCAGTTTCGACTCTGGTGACGCATCGAGCGTAAACAAACAAGGGAGGTCGCGGGTTCGCTGCACTCGCCAGTAGCTGTGTCCTCCTATTACGAGCAAATGTTCAGCCACATCGATTCCTCAACTCGCCAAGCAAAACACATTTCTACATCCGACGCGCAAATAGGAGTGTTTTGAAAAGCGACGCATCCCTGATCAACAATGGCGACTACGTGAAAACAACAGCAGCAGTCAGTTGCGGTCTTCGCCGCGTTTTGTTTTGCTTCCTCCAATAATAAATGAATATCTGGTCGACCGAGCGCTACTCGGACAACAATGGCGTATGGTTTCAATCATAAGGGTACAGCTTTTAATAGCAGTAAAAACTGTGATTGATTTTAATCGAATCACCAGTGACATAAATAAATAAACAATATTGTCTGCAGCGTCCAATTTCGCGCGGATAATAAGCTAATTTGCCCTCCAGAAACAAGCCAGGGACTATCCCATCAGTTCCGGTCAAGAACCTATGGGCAGTGGCGGATTTTATATGCATGTAAGAAATTATTTAATAAATACGTAGTTATCCGTTTATTATTCTAAATAGTAGATATTGTGCAATAAAAATAATAGAGATCGTTAAAATAAAAGTATGAATGACGTTCTCGGCCATGGAAAACCCGTCACTGCCTAAAGGAAAACCGGGGTCAGGATGGGGCTATAAGAACAATGAACTCATCCGAGGTTGCTTGCAGTTAGAAATAAACTATTAAAAACAAATGGATCAAAAACCCCATGCATGAAAAAAGGAATGTAATAAGTGTCTCGAGTACTATGACAATGGTGTGATAACAATGGTATATTAACATCATCCGAAGTCATGTGGAAAACAATATTTAATAAAAGATTTGGACCAATTTAACATTATGGTCCTATCCTAACTTCACTCTTCGTATATCCTTCAGCGAGTGCTGCTACCTACACCATCACCTCCATTTTCACACTTACAACAGATTTTCTTAAAACGGAATCGCCGGGACTAACAAACCGGACATAGCCGACTGTGACCGGACAATTGTTTATAATTGTTCATACAATTGTTTATAATAGCTCGCTGTCGCTCTAAACTCGAATGCTGGGTCATGTTATTACATTTTAAATGTATTAATGTTTTTATATTAACGTGAACACAAAGTAACGTGTTGGTCATCGATGTATGTCCTACGGATCGCAGGTTGAGACAAAGGGTCAGAGACTAAGCACGAGGAAGCACGTTTCGCTCGCGAGGTAGCGCATTACGATACACGTAGCACACTGCAATATTCCTTAACAGTGAAACTATAGATTTGTTATATTTTTCACCTCTCGCTATCATCTCCAAACTATATTTTTATTAAAATATAGTACCTTACATTAATAAAATTAATACCTGTCCGTGTGAATACATTTTACTTAACTTTTCCATCTGTGCTCTAATATTCTAGTTCTCTAAAACTGCGTATGGGACATTTGCGTCGCTTCCAGGAATCTCTTTTACAGAAAGCATTTCCCGTGTTTTATCCTCCATCCCTTTTCCACGCACATAACTTTACTCTAGAGACCGGTAGAATGCTGAAATCTGCCCCATCATGAGATCCCTGTGCACTTAGCTGAATACATTATATCCTGATCCTTTCCCTCATACTTCCTGAATAAAGTGGAGTCCCTTTTGTGTTATTTCGTAGTTGACTCATCCATAAAAACTCCACAGCTATTTATAGTGACTCAGACCTTTTACGTGGAAATTGGTATTTGGGTTCTACTCGAAAACATTTAAAAAATTAAAAAAATATTCCAATGATAGGGGAAGGGTGAAAATAGGATCTGTCGATAAAACGTTGATACAAACTTTTTACTTCCATCAGAATGACATGAAATTCCACAAAAACATTCCTGTGGAAAAGGACCAACTCTGAGTAGCAAAACATTTGCAGTGTGTAGAAGTCTCAGGTTCTTCATCTTTAGTTTTTCCAATTTCTGAATGAGTTGGTTATTGATGAAAAAGTAAATGCGTATCACAGATGAACCGTCATAAAAACTACTCAATAATAACAAAACGTTTGCTACAGAAAAAATATTATTATTCCATAGTGGGATTATGGCTAATAAATCTTAGCCATTCATCTGCAAAGAATGAAAATTCTGCGCTTAGATTATTTGTTAATTATGTAAAATTCCTTTGGTTCAAAATTAATTTTTGTTTACAAATTCGGGTCGATACACGGCAATATTTAAATGAAAAATTAAAACATTCACTTACTATGCAGTTAATACTGTTCATTCATAATGGATTTATAAATGTCATTTTAAAAAAATATTTGGGATCAAATTACGAATCTCATAATTCAAGACATTTTGGGTTTAGAATTTAGTGGTTTTTCCTGAAAATATTTTTGCTGAATAAATTAATTAAACATGTAAGTGTAATACAAACCTAAAATAAAAATTAAACTCCTTTTTAGAAAATAATATATTGCTTGACAATATTTCCTTACATTTTCCTCATATTCTCAGTTCAAGTTACCAATTATAGTAAGGGTACACGAAAATACTTAAATTTTCATAGCCATCAATGTTGAAAACGTTTTCTACGCTTCATTCTACGTTTCATTTTCCCTCTTTTGGGTTTTTGTAGTTTTTGGATACGAAGTCGATATTTTCGAGTTGTTTCTGTGGATATCAAAGCTATATATAATATTATGTAACACATATTAAACTGTATTTACAAATTATATATGTAGTAAAGTATAATCGTATTATAACATGTAATTTTTTTAAACTGTCACAAAATAATAATTTGTTATTATGTAATCTTATTTCATGTAATTATTTCATTTCTTTACGGTTTGTACATTCATAATTATAAAGTATTGTTACTGCTTTCTCCCATGTTCGGCACCGAGCCGCCGTCCTCATTGGGGTTTTGCTGAGTTTTACTCAATCGCCTAAGGTATTACATCGGAATGGTCCCTGGTTTTGCTTCCCTTTGTTAAATGTAAATACGATCCCCCCAATTCTCATCTTGTATTTTAAAATGTAAACGTTTTAAATGGTTAGATGGAAGAGAAAACCTTAAGGTCTGAGTCTCGCCAGAACAAAGGCAAGTTGTTGTTGTTATTATTATTATTTGTTCTGATCCAGAGCGAATCATTTCTCAACGATTTTACAGGTGACTTTGGGATCATAGAGCATGTAAAATGATTATTTATACTCTTTTCGTATTGTTTACTCCTTCCTTGTTTTTCTGTTATTTGTTGTTTAACCCTAAATTCTCGTGCAACATTCTGTAACTTCGTAGCTTGTACATTTAAATAACAACGATGTACGGGAGTGAAGTTCTACAAGATCATTTGTTCAGGACATTACTTTTTGATGTGACATAGAAAAATACATAACCTTGACGAGTGATATAAAACATGGATGATATAAATCAGTTGCCAACATCAAGAAGTTCATCATTGAGAAAATTATATCCGAAGATGCCTCTACTGTAGGAAATGAAATAAAGTGAACACGATGGTCCACATAAGCAAAACCCTGAAACCGGGGTTGTCCTAATTCGCAAGTGCAGGTTTTCCCCAAACACATAGGTTATCAGAGAGGTGTGTTCAAAATGTCGGAAAGCAACCCCCCGTCCTTTCAGAGCCCTTTGGATTCCTGGGAAAAGCCCTGGAACAAAATGACCTACTTTTGGCACAACGACCCTCCTGAGGTTGCGATACCACAACCAATATACGACGCGAACGCGCAGTCAACAACTCTATGGACAACTCCTCCTCAGGTAGGATGGGGAAACCGAGCACTGCAGGCGTGGGATAACCCTTGGAACAAAATTAATTACATCAACCTTGAAAACCCTTCTCAATTTATGGTGCAGCCTCTGTCACCCCCGATTCCGTTCGTGGGATATTCCACCACACATTCAGTCATCCCCGATATGTGGAGGGCGCCCATGACCGCGATGACAACTCTACAAACAGATCAATATGTTTGTAAAGTAATAGAAGTTGGATCGAAGAAGGAACCACCATCTCCTTTCGTGAGGGTATCTGATAACACCCCGTGTGAGATTGTGGGTGCGATTAGACCTCCACCCTTAAGAAATATACGAGCCCCACCTACTGGATGTTCGAGATGTCTACAAAGTCAAGGAGCATCCTGCGCTGATTGTCCGGAGGTCACAGTTGTTCCGCGCACGTTTCCAAAACGTCTCAAAGGTAATTCGCATCGATCTCAAAGAATTTTGAAAATAAAGAGATCTCCAAACATTATTCGGTTTGACAAAGATTATATCAGACGTTGGAAGGAGGAGGCAAAGAGGAATAGACTTCAGGAAATGTTCCGTGAAATTAGGGAGACTCGTAGTTCTCGATTGAAGGAACCGGGACAGCCAGAATTGTGTCGTTTTTGCCGCGGTCCTCTATCTGCGTTCGGCTTCTGCAGGAACTGTTCCATCTTCTCTGCCGTGGATATCCGTGCTTCTACGCTCCCCACAGTTCACGAAGTGAATGAAAGCACAACAGAAACGTGTTTCCCCACCGACATTCCACGGTTCACTCCGGATACGAAGCAGGGAGGTGACGATGGTAATAAAGGAAAAGGTAAAGACGGAGAAGAAAGCGCAACTAGTGATGGTGGGGATTCGAATCGTATGTGCCTGTGCTATATGACATTTCCGGATTCCGAAACGGGAATAACATCCACACTGGAACCGACACATGTGAAAACACCACAACCTCACACACAATATGAGGGTTCGGATGTTACTGAAGAACAGAAGTCGGGGGAAGACGACGTATCGCGACGGATTTGTCTTTGCGATATGGAATCTCATGACGTTGCGAACGAGAGGGTATTGGCTGTTGAGCCGAAAGGGCAAAACGTTGATAATTTTAAAGATGTAGATAAAAGAAGAAGCGAAGAAAGGGAGGAATCTGGACGTTTCTGTCTCTGCGATATGGAAAGTGAGGCTTTTGTACCAATGCAGACTTCAGAAACCACGGTACCGGAAGAAGTAGAAGCGAAAGAAGACTGCACAGGAGAGGGAGGTAAAGCTACAGAAGAGGAGAAAGTTCGAATATGTCTTTGCATCATGGAAGATTGGGAATCGGAAAATCAATCCCCACCTTCTGCACCCCCTCCACCCCCTCCACCCCCTTCAAGGATGACACAAACTGAGAGAAAACACAAGAGTAAAAAAACGCGAAAAAAGGAGACTGCTGATGTTGCATTGTGGGTACATCCCAGTGACGCTGAGATGCAGACTACTCCGCACGCTGTCCAACCTTCGAACCCGAAACCCACACAAACCGATGCGCTTTCGGTGGAAACCACGCAGACTCAAACTGAAGAGAAATTCAAAGAGAGAAACTGTGTCCCTGCGCCAACTCAAACGGAGACGCGACCGTTCGAATCATCGCAAACCCAAACTGAGCGTATGTCAACTAACACATCGGGAGGATGCAGATCTGCTCCTGATGATACTTCAGCGACACCATTTGGTGCTGCGATGAATGTCGGAAACGCGTCCCCAAACGAAATCACCGTCGTGTTATACAGTAATCGTGTCATGGTGGCGGAGGTTTTGCAAAGAAAGGTTTATTGCGAGAGTATTCTTTCTCAGGTACGTCGTTTATGTTATATTTCTTTTTGGATGATTAAATTTAACTACCTTATATCTCTAGACGCTATTAATTTTCAATCACACATTCTTTGCAACTTTTTGACCCCCATTGTGAATCTGATGAATCACCCTTTCTTCGAGTTGCCTGAGAAAGGCTCACAGTGGGGGTGAAAACGTTGCAAAGAATGTGTAATTGAAAATTATTAGTGTCTAGAGATATAAGGTCCTTCAATTGAGTAATTCATGAGATCTACAGACGTAATTAAAATAAAAAAAGTAATACTTTTCTTTAATCGCTGTATTTATCGAGATGACGTGAAAACACTCTCCACTATTTTGCAATGCTAGAAGCTTAAAATGTCACGTCCAACCAATCCTAACCTCAGTATTTACGAGCATGGTCAAGTTCATCAAGAGAATATTATAGGTTGTTTTATCAACGTAAAACGTCTTGCAATATAGTTTTCTACTAAACTGTACTAGTTTAAACAGTACTTCACAAGATAATAAAAGCGTGGTTTAGGCTGTGGGAAAATTTGCTTTCTTGTTGTAAACGCATTGCATATTCTTTTCTAAAATGGGTTGTTTTAATATTTAAAATAATTCCGTACTATCGATATCAAGAGTTATTCTCTAAGCATGATAAACTGTCATTGAGAGAATATAGTAATGAGGATGGGTGCAGCGTCATAAAATTGTTCAACGACGTACAAAATTAAAGAAACACCAGAATTCATTAAAATTGTTTAATTATTTTAATGATTTATGGGAACTTTTTATAACAAATCACAAAGATCTACATAATCTCAAAATGCATTAATACCTTTTTTAAACTTCGGTTACGAAAATCTGCTGATCCATCAAAATTTACTAGGCGTAAAGCCCGCAATACAAACATAACCTCACTTTCTATTCGCTATCCGTTAACATGAGTCCCGCAAATGCAACGGCGTTTGTTTCATGCTTCCAGAGTAATGAATCCAACGACGTGCAATCATTTGAAGTTTATAAACATAACTTTCTTTGCACCATTTTAATTATATCTCATTTAACTAATGTAAATTCCTACACACTACATGCATTATTCGTTCTGTTACCATAGGAATAAGAAAGGGTGAATCCACGGCGGAAAATGATACGCGACACTTGGAAATGGTACAAACACTACGCGACTCGTGGGTTTTGATGAAAGTAATATAGAGACATTGACGTGGAGCTTTGTTTTTGAACTTCGGAAAGCACATATGCCGTTATCCAAGACCCTTGAAACAAAAGTAATATTTTCACTTTAATAGTTTTAAACAAAAAAACAACAACTTAATTTTAATTACTATTAATTGAAAAGTATTTTTTGCCATAATTTTCCTTGTTTTAAATATCGTGTACCTCTATGTGCGGCTCCTTCGTGTGTGTTATTGTTTCACAAACATTAATTATTTCCGTTTCTGGTATACAAATCCTTTATGAATGTTCCCGCTAGTCATTTTTGATTTGTTCCGTTAGTGTAGTTACAAGGAAATATGGATAGAAACATGACTTGAAAATCATAGAATAGTATATCATTTTCCATTATCGTGACGTGGTACAATGTTTTATTTAAACTGGGATGTCCTTTCTTAAGTTAAGGCCTCAAAAAAATATTTTTTTTAACGAATTTTTTTATATTTTAGTTTATGTTAATAGCAGAACTAGCAGAAACGTTGACAAGTTAATAAAGCTGGGCTATCTGGTTGGTACCGCGCCTTCTTGTCCTATTTTGACGTTTCGGCTACAGTGCTGTAACCTCCTTCACAAGTGACAAGGGGAAGAATTTTTAAAAATAAAGATATTACACGTGTAAATGACAATAAAACCTTGGTGTTATACATCTCTACAGGTTCTGTAGAGATCCAAAAGAGAAATTAAAAAGAGAAGTAACGAGGCCGGTGATTGAAGGGAACGTGGCAAGTGAGGATTCGATGAGGTAGGCTATCCTGTGGGAGGCTCGGCACCTGTTGGATAGCCTACCATCATAGGATTCCGGTGGGGAAGTCTTCGAAAATTTCATGTGGCCAGACAAATGCGAAAAAATCATTTGGAAGGTCCTGAATCATTTTGAATTCCTGTTGACGAAAATAAACTTTTCAACGATTTTCAAAACTTCGATATGTTTTCAAATTTCGTACTTTATATATTTAATAATTCAATAGGACATTACATACACTGTATATAACAATTGAAAGGGTGAATTTATATCATCGTAAATTAAGATTTTCAAACGACTCATAGTGTGCATTCAGGCACACGTCCGTCCGATGTAAACATCTTGACCTTATACTTATGCTCCAGAAAATCTGTGGGATTAAAGTGTTCCGAGCTCATACTTAAAGAATACTGTTAAAATTACTGCGTTCAATGTAGATTTTCAAATATATATCCACTCTGGGAATGTCGCTTTCGAACAGTCTACGCGCCCGTTGTATCCGATGAGAACCGAGCGAGAATCAGCTGTTACGTAATTAACAGTTTCTTCTCAGTGTTAAATCATTCTTGTCACGTAAGGTATGAAAATATTAACATCATTCTATGCTATGCTATGAATCATCATGCTATGCTTTGTTGTTTTTGAGTTGTGATATTTCGGTAATCTGGATTAGGATACAAAAATACTCACGCGAAAAGCAGTGGAAGGACATAAAAATTTTTGGCTCTTCATAGAGAAGGGTTTGAAACATTTTTGGGAGCGGTACACTTTACCGTAATTTTCCAGCACAGCCATGAAACGTTGAGACCAATAGCTGAAAATAATATCCCATTTCTATCACGAGAGATTGAATACCACGAATATTTTTCTTTAATTCACAACTTCCGAGGACCGTCTCTGGGAGGGAAGTTTGCGTCGTGAACGGCCAAGCGAAAATTGCGACGGACCGGGACTCGAACCTGTCCACTGCACCTGTGTAGGTTGTGTATGGGTTTTGGGATTGGAGGTGTGTGGTGCAGTGGCAGCTCATCTGCGGCCAAAGCAGGGGGTCCCAGGTTTGAGTTCCGGTTCGTCGCAATTTTCGCCTGGCCATAGACAGAACAAACGAATTAAAAGTGTTTTTTAAAATTTTGATTAGACGTGGGAGCTTCCTGAAGACGTGGATGAGTCCACAATTCGCTGCTTCTTGGGCAAAGGGATTCTTCTGCTTCTCACCATCCCACCTCCTGCAAGTTTCGTGTGGCCCTTCTCTACTCCTCTGGTCTGTCTTGGGACTCCGAAACCCACGACACGTCCATGCAAGATTACTTTCTAATTCAGCTTAAGAGCTTTATGTTGTGATTTATTGTGTTCAGTTTTTATTTAATAAACATTTTACATGAAAAATAAACTGCTAGAGATTTTTTAAGAGAAGAAGAAAAGCATAAAATATAATTATTTGTCTACACATTGATTTAAAAAAAATCATTTTTGTAAACATTTATGCTTACATTAATTGCATGCTTAGCAGTAGGTAGGTGCCGAAAAGAGAGAAAATGAAATTGAAATGTAATAAAATCGTACAAAAATCCATTGTGAATCACGTATCTCAAGTTCAAAGTCCGCGGATGACAACAATGAGTTCCCAAGACAAAATGGCGGCTTCCAGTCCCCGGCCAATTTCTTAAGAGGTGCAATGTACCAATACTTTGTTTTGCATTCAGTGAATGTGAAGTGAAGTAATTTATAAAATTCTGTGAAGTGTAGAGATGAAGGAATCATATAGAAAACTTGAGACTGGTCGTAAAATTTCTGGTACTGACATAGTCTACAATGTTCCAAGTTATCTAATTAGTTACGTCTATTACGAACGAAAAGACGAGAGATTTCGAGGTTATGATTCGTGCATTACAGGCAGACGTGTAAAGAATAAGCGGCACATATCGCTATGAAAATGAGATTGGACTTTGCACCTTTCACAAATCAAGTTTTGTACTCTTTCCCATTTGAATTTTATAGGTATCCTGAAACTTTAATTTGAGTGTTACTATTATTTCCTCTCTTTAAATTTTGAAGAACGAAGAAATAAAAATGTGAATTATAGTGGTTTTGTGAGAACTTTGTGTTCACAAATTTGACAATTTACACCTTTGTAATGATAACAATCCTTTTATTCGAAATGAAAAACTTAATTTTTTCATGCGTGAAATGTCGATAAAATTGAATTTTTAAAATATGAAGATAATAAATTCAATAACTGAAATAAGTGCCTGCTTGTCCCCGATGTATTTTTCGTATTTGATTAGCCACGTAGTAATGTCAAAGGTTGATAAAGATGTCGCGGTGTTATAAATAAAAGTCGCGAGAACTGTTCTTGAGCACTTCACAAGAGGTTATCAGTCATCGAAGACCACTGCGTGCTTTCACCGTACAGTTCATAACAGCGATGGACTCCTGCACTTTTTTCAATATCTTTCCGTCCCAATAACTCCAATAACAGTGTTCACTCAATAGTGAAATTCTCTTCTCTCTCCCCACACACAATCTGTGTCACAGAAGTTAACTGGAGACGCCTCCTTCAACTCGGTTGGCTTTGCAGACCCCGTCAGCAGCTGGTGCGAAAGTTGGCGAGAGAGCATCGCCATCTTGCGAAAATATATAGATTTAATCTCGTAAAAATAGTACCGTTGGCGCCCGTACCGAAGCGCTTGTGTCGTCTGCGAAAACATCGTAAATAGTGAGCGAACCAGCCACTGCAACAGCGGTGCGTGACGTTGGGGCAGTGGGCAGTGGGCAGAGGCGATGGCGTCCGTCTCGAAAAGGCGTATATGATGACTCACTCGCAGACCGCGAATGGCAGCTCTCAGGGAAATCAGGGGGATATTGTGTAGCTTATGGAATCAGATCTACTAGTGCCAACGCTTACCTACTCCTTTTCATATAATAGTTATTCCTAAATAAATTAACTAATATAAATATCTTGTNAAAAAAACTAATTTACTCTCCGGAAGCAAGCAAGGGACCATCCCATCAATTCCGATCAAGGGCCCTAAGGCAGAGGCGGATTCAAAAAATTCAGCAAAAATTCCTAAATAAGATAAAAAGTTAACTAATATAAATATCTTGTAGCTACTCTTTATCGGTGTATTATTAAAGAAATTATGGGTTTGATAATAGATAATAATAATAATAATAATAAATTTATTGTCAAAAAACAGTACAAACTGCGTATGACCACGTGGAGGAAAACTTGGTAAACGAAATTTCATGGACCATTATAGGAACGGGAAAAAGAAATCTGCAATAAAAAAGTAGTTCAAATTTCGACCACCAGGTGAGGACGGGGCACATGAATTAGAAACACAAAACTTTATTACTCGTAACTTTGTCCGATATACATTCCATGTGCATAATATTAGATCATGCCTACGGAGGAAGCTTACTGATTATTTTTGAATTGAAAGCAAGCATAACATGTCATGTTTATGCAATCGGACTGTTTATTTCAACAATTAAAAAAAAACTTAATAGATAGTAGTATAATATTGAGACTTATAACAAAGATAAAAATCCTTCAATTTTTAAATAAAACATTTTCGAAACAGACCGAATTGTCGAAAATAATAATCTTGTTGCTCTGGTTATTAGTGATAAATTCCACGAAGGCGAATTTATACTTATTTTATTATTCACAATTTATATTCAAAGTGTGATGATAATACTTGTACTTCTGAAATAACAGTTTTTGTGTTTTATTCAATACAAATTTGTAGGTATTCTGTTTATATTACAACACGAAGCATACTATTGTTATTATTATCTTTGGAGTTTGTTGAAATGTTAAATACACGTCTGCCTTGAGGAACCGTGATCGGAATTGATGGAATGGCCCCTTGCTTGCTTCCGTACACTAGATTAGATTATTATCCATCACGTGGTCATTCGTAGTTTGTAACAGCTATTTTAACAATAAATGTATTTAATGATGATTCGATGTATCACTTTGTTGCGTCACACCGTTGGTGAGCAAACAATGCACGTGCGTGGATTTATTTGCGCTCCCTGTAGATCAAATGTAAAGAGCACCCGTACGCCCCCTCGAAACAGCAGTTGCACACTCGCGACAACAGCGCTCCAAGCGGCAAGGGGAATGAAACGAATCTGTGTGTGAGTGTGTGTGGCTGCCATCATAGTGTCGTTCTATCAATCACAACGCCCCAATATCCACTTCCATTAATCAATCTCTTTGTCTCCAGTAATCCATTCCGAGCCGCGCCTCCACAGCTGTCATATTCACCCTTCACCTCTCTGTCTCTCCACCGTTCCTTCCTTCCTTCCCTTCTGCTTTCCCTTCATTCCTTCATTTCATTCTACACACTCAGTTTCCCTAACTTCAGTCGCGTCACGTTTCCATTTGTTTACTCAATTGTTCCTTCAATCCACTGCGATTGTCTCTCAATTAAATATGTTTATCATTTTCTGTAAAGGTATCATAAAACAGAACATATCTAATAGACACATGAGAAAAGAAACAAAGAATTTTAACACCGAGGTCAACACTGAATNGGGTTACGGCTCGTCGACATCGAGGTCATTAGAGCCCTAAAAACTTGTATGGGTAGGGAAAATGCAGTTACGCACTAAGGAGAGCCAACATGACTCTCCCCGCGTGTGGGACTCGTCGAATAACTCAACGATACCCACTAAAAACCCTCCTGACTTACAACATATCAAGAGGAAAATGAAAGATACCCTAGCCTTAATAGCGCCGGGATCGAAAAGAACAAGAGGTGACCAAGGAAGGTAACGAAAGAGAAAGGAAGGATCCTTGCACAAGTAAGTCGAAGTAATGCCAGACTCAGCTCGGGGGTATGTAAGTCCCCTGGGCGGATGAATTTCAAGAAAATGAAGAATGCTATTTGACAATCTTCACAATGCTAATTGAATGCTATTATCATAATAGTATTGAAAATAATATACCAAGTACTGTGGTACCGAAATACACAATAAAACATCATTAGGGTTCCTCCAAGCAAAAATATTGGTAATTAGGCGTCCGTGTTTGTTTCTCTCATACTTTCGAAATTCTATTACGTCTTTTTTGCTGTGGTATGATTCCCCTTTCATCAGTACATCTTGAAATCTGTAGGAGATAACACGCTTAACTTCCCACATGACCTATAAGCTTCCAATTAATGGAATTTTTTCTTCCATAAAAGTGATTTCAATCTACATTAATGAAAAATTAACTACAGATAACGTTGAAAACAACACAAACTTCGTACCTCTGTTAAAATATAAAAACTAACGTCCCAACATTGCACGGCACCTATAAACTACATTTATTACACATGTCGCTCAAGTTTCTTTAAAATGGAAGAACCTTCACTAAAATTATAGTGAGTATAGATTATATTACCCAGTCAAAGACGTTCCTTTTTATAAGGGAAAAATTAATATAAAATAAATTTCGATTATTTTCGCCCATTATCGAAAACATCAAAACACATTCTTTCAATTGTTCGTGTGTGATTCATATAAAATAATCTAGTTTTTCTCTAATGCTCATTCCACAGCTTTTTCTACAGTTATTCTCCATCGTATCTTTTTCCTGCTCACTTTTCCTTTATTTCCTTCTTTCTCAGTATATGTAGATAAGCAGATGAATTATAGTACAGGTGGGCGCAAATGGCCCTTTGTACCCCTTAATGCAGTGAGGTTTATTCCAACCCCTAGGCCTCGCTAAAGGACACCAAAGATTGGATTTTAGCCTTCCTGATATCCTCTAGGTTTGGGAAATATGAACCTAGGCAATGGTATCTGGATTGGGCAAAAGCTTCGCACAAACAGAGTACATGCGCGGAGGTCGTCTCCTCCAAGCCTCATCTCCTACACATTGGATTGTGATTGATCCGCATAATGAATAAATGTCTCCGCAGAGAATTATGACCTGTTAGTAGACCTACTACTTTTCTTATTCGATTCCTACCTAAATTCAGTAGGACCTTCTTATATTCTTGGCTTCGCCCAACAATGAACTCGCGGGCCTGCCTAGCTGTTTTTTTTGTGACTTCCGGATGGTGAGGTGTTGCTGGCGTGTCCAATTGACAATCTCCAGACTCACCTTTCGGGGAGATATTCCAAAGAAGGTGTCCGGGCCAACAAAGTGTCCCTTAGATCCCAACTTTGCCAGTTCCTCTGCCTTTTCATTTCCACTGATTCCCATATACCCAGGAACCCACCAAAGGGTAACTGGGTTTCGTCCACAGAGTATGTCTAGCATCCGTTGGCATTGTTACACAAGTTTGGATGTTGTTCTATAGTCACGTAGTGCCCTTAGTGATGCCTGACTGTTGCTGCATATATTAATGAGGCCACTAAGTCTAGGCATATTTTGTATGTGATTAACGCAGACCAGTATAACAAATACGTCTGCCTGGAAAATTGTGGTGTATCGCCCTGAAGCCTTGTATTCGGCCCGCAGATCGCGGCATCGGTTCCTGCCCCCATCCGTGAGCCGTCCGTAAACCATACGTGGCCCCCAGCCTGGAGACTTGTCCCTAAACCCGTGACCCAATCCTCTCTCGTGAGGATCACCATGGAGAATCAGTCATAGAATATGATCGTCATAGTATATATCCTGCCCCGGGTTTTTCTCCGGTTCTTCTTCGCGTATATATAGATTTGTTTCCTAGGCGACGGTCTATTGTAATAATTAATCTTGAATTTAGAGTTATTTTAAAATTTTACTATTTATAAATAATATTTTCCGAATAATCTTAAGTTCGATAATAATAAATATAAATAAATTTATTGTCAAAAAAGCAGTTACAAACTGAGTATGACCACGTGAAGGACAATAAACTAATTTACTCTCCAGAAGCAAGCAAGGGACCATCCTATGAATTCCGAAATTCCTAGATAAGATAAATTTTAGCTACGAGTTATAATACTAACAGAATGTCAATATGTTCGTAAGTTAACACACAAAAATTATTTTACATGTACGAATTATTATCGAACTATAGATTATTCTGAGTATAGTGTTTAAAAATCATAAGAATTGAAATTACACTAAATTCAAGATTTATTGTTACAATAAACGCACCCCTAGACAAAAGTCTAGAGAAACTGTATAAAAAATCTGCCTCTACCCGAAGGAATACCAGAGCAAAACCTGGACCAGGATGGGGCTAGAGAATTAATGTACACAACTGTATCAAAGTTGACTACACATAAGACTAAATTTATATGAGTCATAAGACACAACACAATCATGCAAGAAATAGTTTTTGAAATTGTTAAAAGTTATTTTACAATTACAACAGAAATGACGAGATAAAGTACAAGTCGGATTTAACTTTTATTAAAATTAATAAATTCTTTTACATTGTAGAAGCACTGGTGCAGGAGGTAGTTTTTAACAGCGGATTTGAAGAGATTCAATTATATAATATATTTTATACTTTTGGACAGGGAATTAAATAGAACGATTCCCGAATGATAAGGTCCTTTTTGGCAAAGAGTGGTTGACACTCTAGGGCGATGAATATTATTACTATTTCAAGTACTGTGTTCGTGAACGAGACTGTTTCGTATAAAGCAAGGGTAGCACTTCAGTAATTCAGTCTTAATAAACCCGACCGTTTCATAGATATAAATGCAGGGAAGTGTTAAATGTATTTCATTCCTTGAATAAAGGTTTACAAGAGTTTCGGGGGTGAGATTTACAAAATATCCGAACTATCCTCTTCTGAATTCTGAAAGTTTGAATGCTCTGACAGCAATTGCCCCAGAAGGTAATGCCATAACGTAGAAGGGAGTAAACGTTTGCAATAATATGTACTTGTGTTTCCTGAAATAAAGACTGATTGATATATTATTGATATCTTAACACTTAGCTAACTTTTTATACTTATCTTAAGAGAGTAGAGATATGTTCAATCCTTAGGTTCAGCCTTAGGGCTCTTGATCAGAATTGATGGGATGGTCCCTTGCTTGCTTTCGGAGAGTAAATTAGTTTGTCCTTAACGTGGGCATCCGCAGTTTGCACTGCTTTTTTTTTGCAACAAATTTACTTGTTTATGTGGTCTTATTTCCGCACGTGTGATCGTCTAGCTCCTTTGAGGTCTATTTCTCAACCTTCTCTCCGCAGCTGACATGTGCAAGAGGTTCATTAACATGCCTCCGCCAACGAGTCATGGCAATTCTCTCATCTTCATGGCCTTTCTCTCCCTTCGCCCACTTCGCATCTTCTCCGCCACTTCGCTCTATCGTCCCAACCTTAACCTCAATTTCATGAAACCTAATCGCGTCTCCCGCAAATTGCTGCATTTTTGTGCGCCGTCGTGTGACCTTTCTCCTGACCCTTGAGGTACACCTGCTCTCTCACGACAACTTGACTTGAAACATAGTCCCCTTCGAGTTTTTTTAATAACTGTGAAAATATTTAGGAGAAAAATGGGTCTTTTAAGCGTCTGGGAAATTGTTTGGGACTTGAGATTAACATTAACTTGACTCATGGTTAATTAATTTTTCTACTACAATTAAAGTCCATTATGTTATTAAATATGTAACGCAAAACTTACGACCTTTTATATATTTTGTAATAACAAAAATCACTGCGTTTCGATGTCGATTTTAAGTTGTTCTGCTGTTATGTTTCTTGTTATAATTTAATATTATTTGAATCACTTGAAGATGACTTAAGAAGAAATCGAAAAGTTGTTTTTTTTATTACAAGATATAACTGTTCCATAAAAAGTTGTAAGTCTAGCATTATTAATTAATTTTTCAGGAAATTATATTATCTTATTGTATAGTAGAAAATTTATTAAAGTAGATAAAAATTAAAAAAAACACGCTAGTCTGTAAACATCACTGTTCATTTCGATGACCAAATTTTTTAAAATATCTCACTTTGGAGTAAAAAATTTGTTTCAAGAACTTGAGTAAACGCTTTAAAGTTATTACTTGCAAACTCATGACTCATCGTCCCGTTTTAGTAACATCATCAAGTGACTACTTCATTGTTACGTATTATCTCTTCATTCTATTATTATTGCAGGCGCTAAGAACAATACTTGTATTTATAAATCAATTCTTGTTATTTTTGTATGAAAAAATATAATCTGCGACATTCAATATTTTCAGAGAAGTGTAAACGCGTTTTATGTCAAGGTCTAACAGTAATTAAAGAAACAGCTCATGGTGATATAACAAAACTCAAGAACTACATTCTTACTGAAATGCTGACGAATTTTATGCAGAAATATTTGACTTACGATGAAAATGAAAATTTAAATTGTCATTGTGAATATGTTGTATTGTTTTTATCTCGATACATTGATATATTTGAAAGGTTTTAGTTATGTTATGTGAAACAACTCCTCTCTAAAGTTAATTCGAATTTTTTGCACGCCATTTACAAATAATATTACATTATATTTACATCGAACTATTGTAAATAGCTATTATTGTATATATATAAATGTAATAAACATTACTTGATTCATGTATTTTTAAAAGCAGTTTGACTCTTAAAAGAGGAAGTGAGAGTACTATTGGAGTCTGGGTTGTCTAGGAACTTTTACTAACTTATCGCATCTTAACCTTCTTTTAAACTCTGATTAACCCGATGGAAATAGCTATGGAACCGTCTAAAATTGACATTCGGAATAAAAATAAAAATGTATTTCATCATAAGAAATGTTTAAAGCAATCATTAAAATCTCTGTACTTTTATTCGTGAAGTAAATATTCAAAATCTTTATGGGGTAAACTCAAAGTAATTTCCTATTTTTAACGTGGCATAGATATCCGGTGATCAATAAAATAGTTGTTGTACACATTTGAGTCAAGTAATTCACAGTGAAATAGTTTTTAATTTTAAACAACTCGTGAATTAGAGTTAACATGGAAAGAAGCTTCGCGTTTTATTATCCACCATTTTTCGAAAACTGGCTAAAACAAATCTGAAGAATAAAAAGTGTAACATTAAAAATTTTACCATTACAACTTTTATTAGCTTTCACTGACGTTGCTCAATTTTTTTCATTGATTCCCTCGCTGGTGGGTTCCACCCCGCAACCTGGCTCCGCTCCTGTATCTCTGGGCGTGACAATTACACGTTGTCAATGGTTCCCGACGCGAGAGGAAAAAACGTCAAGTACAAACGTTGGAGTCGAGGAAAACTCTGTGAAATAATTTTTATTGCATTTGGAGTGTATTAAACAGTCTAAAATGCTTCCACAAAAACAGGATCTTTATCTTTTATAAAATTGGTAATAATTTTTAAAGAAGCGTAAATAATGAGATCTAAAAAAAGGGGATTTCTTACGAAGAAAAGAGGAATAAGATATCTTCTAAGAATACGTGACAAAGACAGGGATAATAATAATAGATATTCAAATAGAAAATGCAATGACTATATCTTACATTAACAGGACTAGGATTAGGTTGAAAAAGAGACTAGAAGAGGGAGAAATAGAGATAAGACAAATTGGTAGTGGATTTTGTGTGGTGAAGACTGTAACATTCAATGAGATCTGAAAGAAACGTGACTCAAAGAAATGGTAATGATACGAAAGTAAGAGAACATTAAACATAAATGAGTTTTTTAATTACAAGACGGAATCCTTGTGGAATTTTGAAGAAATTAAGAATGTTTAGGTAAATCTTGGAAACAATGGGACCCTACTGTCTTCCAGTGATTAAAAACGTTATTAAAAAATGGAGAAAGAAACACTCACATATTGGAAGAAACAGTTCAATTCGCGTCTTCATCTGTCACGTAAATTTTGAACGGATTATTCTCTCTTCGGTTTTCGCCGACCGAACGTTAGATGAAAGGAAAGTGGAAGGAAAATTTCAATTGGAATATTGAAAAATTTACTGTTGCCTACTTCTTCCGATAAATTTATTTCTTCTCTACATGTTCCCTCCTTCGCTAAATTACATATAAATATAAATATAGGTTATTTGCTTGAAATGTTTTCTGTGTCCATAAGACACCAGAGGCACAGTGTGTCCCGAGAGACCTTCTTCCTTCCCAAGGTGTACGTTGTCACTTCGTTATCTTCCTCATTACATTGACTTGCGCGTCCCTGCTCCTCTTTTCTTATTTTATTTTATCTTAACAAGAATTTATGAGCGCCCATAGATTACCTCCCGTCAGAGCGTCAAGTTCTGTGTTGGCGAGGAACTCCTTTCATAAACTTCATAAAAGCGACTGAGAAGAGAGGAGTCTCACAATGCTGAGGAGATTTTCCCAGAGACAAGACTTTCAGCTGATCGATTTTTAAAGCTATCTGCGATCTAATTAATAAAGCATTATCGCCTCCATTCGATGCACCTAATATTACGTTCTTCTGCTGACACATTCATTATTACAACATTCAATACCGATCGTCGTATGTTATACTACTATTAACGTCCATTTATATATCGTTAATACTATTTTATATTTTGTATTTTATGCCTTTTGGCAAAAGGAGGTTCAGGCCATGAGGCACTGAGGCTCTTCCACCGTTGGACTTGGGTAAAAGAATGTTTTCCATAAAAAAATATTCAATGACCTTTAACCTTTCGGGACCGTACTACAATACTAAACCAGAGATTGGAGATGTACGAACTGCACATTGCTAATCCGACTTCGCTGAAAAATAGTAAAAAATGAAAGGGAAAAGGGCTCAGAAGCTAAAACATTAAGAGAAGCGCCGACTGCACCATAGCCATTGTAATCTTTGTCTTATGAAAATTCTGATGAATGTTTTTGCATTAAAGATGCATCAAGGTATTTATTTTTATTTTTCTTCTTTTTTTGTCCTGCGGAACAGTTTCTACACTTGTTGAATCCTATATAATTGAAACCGAGGTAAAATAATAAATAGATAAACTTTATTGTCAAGAAAGCAAATTTATTACAAACTGCGTATGACCACGTAGGGGACAATAAACTAATTTACTCCCCGGAAGCAAGCAAGGGACAATCCCGTCAGTTCCGAACAAGGGCCCTAAGGCAGAGGCTAAGGATTTAATATTTACAAGATAAATTATTTAATAAATACCCACTGTTATCCATTTTTTATTAAAAATAAATTGTAGATATTAGTGCAGTAAAAATTCGAGATTAATAAAACATTAGTATTAATGACATTCCTGCCCAAGGAAAACCCGCCACTACCGGAAGAAAACCCGGGCCGGGATTGGGCTACAGAGATAATGTACACAACCGTGCCGAGGTTGCGTACAGTTAGAAATAAACTATTAAAAAACGAAAAGGATAAAAATTAACATGCATGAAAAAATGAATTTAATCAATATCTAGAGTACTATAACAATGGGGTGATAAAGTATAAGAGATATTAACATCACTTACATCATCCGAAGTCTTGTAGAAAACAATATTTATTAGAAAATTGAAACTCTTATTAACTTTATTAACCGAAACACCAAAAGTATGCAAATAATAACTATATGATCAATAAATAATCATGACTTAGTTTTGGACAAACTCAATTCTCTCTTTGAGTCATCGTGAAGAGTGTATGTTACTACGGGAACTGTAAATTCATCGAACAGTATGACCACTAATAAAAACGGATTAATAAATGATTTGAAGATATAACACAGTCCAAGCTAACCGCATTATCGTGGGGATAAACGATGTATGTATGAAATTCTTTAATATTCTATTATATATGGTTGAAATTCTTTTGACATCATGTCTAAACAAGATTATGAAATCTCGAGTTTTGGTCACAAAAAAAATTAATCCTTCTTCCATCGCCAACGTTTCGACTTTTTATTAAGTCATCTCTAGGACTATATCTACATACATCTTTTTTTTATAAAGCTAACTAAATACCCATATTAGCTCTGGTTATGAAAAATGTTTGTTTTGTTTATAATTTAATATGTATTTTGTTAGATTTCGTTGAACAGATTTTTTAAAGAAAATAGTATGGTATTTATTAAGTCGCCTTCAGGGCTATAATATACAAAGTCGAAATTTTGGCGATCGGAGAAGGGAGTATTTGCGATAGGGGACGTAATTTTCAAATTTATTTCCAACTGTCGGACTCAAAAAAAATTCTTTAAACAATTTTCGTTGGCTGAAGTAAACGAGTATCGATATAGAATGTCGAACGGAAAACTCAAATTTTTGGATCAAGGAATTTTCTTGTTAAAATGATGGATACTGTGAAAATCCTTATTGCAATTACGTCTGTAGAATTAAAACTGTTGCATAAAATATCCTTATTTAACACATTAATTTATTCGGTATTAAAGAAACTAGACAACGTCTCGCCCATCATCAGGAAAGCAATGAAAAACTATTATTGACATGTAAAGGCGATTGGTGACCTGATGGTGACCCACAATGTGGGTCGAAACGTGTTGTTTCTTTAGTAGTTAATAAATCAGTCTGAGAAGTAAGATCGTTTTATATCAATAATCAAATGTTGAATTAACCCAGTAGTTGCGTTCAAACACAATATGGCACAACTTGTCTCAATGGCGCAGATATGACTGGATGTTTTTTTTATCGCTTTTCCGCATAACGATTGTAAAACGAAGAGCAGCTATTCGTTTCGTTTCGCCGCAGACACATCACTTCCGTCCAAAATGGAAAGCTTCCAAGCCTCGACCTCCTGCCATTACGAAGCGCGCTGCCCAGCATCCCGCGACCATTCATCAAACGCCCTCAGCGGGGATTGCATGACGTACGGAGGCTTTACGTCCATTTCACCCCGTACGCTACATTACGTGGCATCAGGGAACTGAGGAAGCCAGATTACAGTAAACAATGCAAGAAGCGGCCACAATGCATCGCGTCTCCCATGTAGGCGCTTTGCTATACTGCTACTGCATGCTTTACTGCATGCTGTTGCGTTATGCTCCTGCTCACGGTTGCTTTGAAAAGAAGAAACAAGATTGGGTGTCTCTTGCTACGATTAAGGCACTATTACAGTGGTTCCTAACCTTTTCAGACTTGTTACCCCTATGACCTATCAGGAAAACTGATTTTATCCCCCTTTAAAATATTATCGAAGAAAACACATACTTACAAACATCCTTCATTAATCATAAAATTGCACAAAAATATATGTAATATCAATGTTCTTCCTTATTTAATTAACGGCAGTTAATGTGAAGGTTGGAATTGTTTTGCACTCGCAAGTTTTTTGTGTTTTAGATTTAGTTTCACTCTTCGCGCATTTCTCAAGTCACGTTCCACATTGAGACGGTTTCTGGCCTTTGTTTTCACTGTTACTAAAGTTGAGAAACCTCTCTCACATCTATTACTGGTAGCAGAAGGTATTATCATTCTGATCTCGTAATTTTGAAATTCCACTTTGAAAGTTCTATCCTGGCGTAGTCCGAGAAATTCTACTTGGCCCGACCCCCCAGGGGACTTACATCTAGTAAGTACGTGTTTGGCGAACACGGGGCCCCGAGCTGAGTCTGGGATTACTTCCACTTACTTCTACAAGGCTCCTTCCTTTCTCTTTCCTGACATTCCTCGATCACCTCTCGTTCTGTTCGATCCCGACGGTATTAGGGCTAGGGTATCTTTCATTTTTCTCATTCCTCTCATTTTTTGTTCTACCCCTCATTTTTTGCCCCCCCTCATTTTTTGTCCCCGTCATGTTATGTGCCCCCCTCATTTTAGCCCCCCCTCCATTTGATGTGTGTTGTGAGATATGTTTTGGTGTGTTGTAGATCAGGAGGGTTTTTAGTGGGTAGGGTTGAGTCATTTGGCGAGTCCCACACGCGGGGAGAGTCATGTTGGCTCTCCCTAGTGCGTAACTGCATTTTCCCTATCTGTACGAGTTTTTAGGGCTCCAATGACCTCGATGTTGACGAGCCCTAAAGTCCCAGAGAAAAAAACTACTTCGTCTGACACATCTTCGTCTTAAAAAGTTGCGTCATCAATAGAAAATGTCAATTGTCTTAATATCGTAGAATTGGACTAAAGATTGTCCATGTCTGGGAAATATTGCTACAATGAGTCTATTACTGCAGATAACCCCCGTAGAATAGCTGTTTTACCCCCGCTGGGGTAATTACCCCCTCGTTCGGAACTAAGGCACTACCAGAATAGGTATTCTCATGCCACTATTTTGATCCAAACTCGGCTTATGGATATTGTAAGTTCCATGAAAACTTTTCGACATCAAAATTATTTCGGTTTTGGTTTTTAGAATATAGTAATAGTTTTGTATATGAAATATTTAGTTGATGACAAATATTGTCAGTAACTGACTTGGCTTAAAAACATGTTCTAATTTTTTTTTGTGGGGCTTTACGGCTCGTCGACATCAAAGGTCATTAGAGCCCTAAAATTCTGTACAGGTAGGGAAAATGCAGTTACACACTAGGGAGAGCCAACATGACTCTCCCCGCGTGTGGAATTCGCCGAATGACTCAACCATATCCACTAAAAAACCCTCCTGAATTACAATATATCAAGGAAGTAGGAGGAAAATGAAAGATACCCTAGACCTAATAGCGTCGGGATCGAAAAGAACAAGAGGTGACCAAGGAAGGTCAGGAAAGAGAAAGGAAGGAGTCTTGCACAAGTAAGTGGAAGTAATACCAGACTCAGCTCGGTATATTCTTATAGAGCGTTAGCTTATCCTATATGATTATTATTTGAATATATATTAAATATCAATGAATATACTTACTATATTTATTTCGTTCATTTTGTCAACCGGACAGTGTTAGTATGATTGTAATATTTTAAACTATGAGCGTGTACTCACAAACACGTTATTAACACAATATTTCGTATAAAAATCTCTACTTTCTTCTGAAAACTAAATCCGAAGTAAAGCTGTTGGTACGCTTACAAGATGCATGAGCCGATTTTAGACCAAAATGGTGGCATGAGAATACGTTTTCTTATAGGTTGCTGTAAGGTCGTGGTGACACTGAAAGAATAATCAAGATCGCGCTTTTCTCTTGTTACGATGATATTGCTACGGCGGAATATCTGGCGTCGCCAAATCGTCTTCTAAAGAAAAAAAATACTAACAGCGTGTGATCACGTTTATTTATTTATTTTTAAATTTTTATTTTGTGTTTTTTGTCTTTTTCAGGCCGCGAGGCGCACGGTTCCACCCAACCGTTGGACTTGGGCAAGGGAATTGGGAAGGAGAGATGTTGGGTTGCCAGGGAACTTATGTCGGGGAACCGACCCTTGTTCGGAGTAGGTGAGGGAAACCCCAGCTGAAGACCTAACCTAATCCGACCGAGCAGGGTGTGAACCCACGCTCTCCCGCTCAACAGGATCGTGGAGGCAACGGCGCTACCACTAGACCACCGCTGTCGGTGAGGACACGTCATCAATTGCGACTGAGAATTTAACAATTTGGCGCCACAAAGAAAATATCGTTACTTACACCCCCTCCCTTTGTAGCCTATAAAGAACGTATACAGAATGATCCCGAAGTCATGGTACAAACTTCAAGGACTGGTTTCAGGACACTGTAACAATCATTTATTGTATAGGAATAGTGTATGGTTGCAAGTAACGCGACGAGGTCCAAACACAAGAGAAAAAAAGAAAGACAAAGGGTTTATTGACAGCGTCGCTGACTACGTAGTGCAATATTTACAAAATCTGTTCAAATTTGCGTTCAGTGGTACATACTTGACTTTAGCGATTGGCGCATTTACACATTGAAAGATGCCAGATATTTCACGCGCTCGAGGAGCACCTACGGATATTCAAGGAACGTGCATTTGCGCCTCACCGTGTCACTTGTGCCCATGCACTTGTGTCCTGCACAATGAATGATCGTTACTCTGTCCTATACCAAACCTTAAAGTTCCTACCATTAATTCGGAATCATTCTGTATAGTTTGCTGCTTGTTTTAACACAGAATATTTGTAAAAAAGCGATTGTAATGGTACAATTATTTAAGAAAAACTTCTTATCAATTTATTAACTTAACAAATTCTAATTAATGGAAATTATAAATCAGTCAATATTCGAGATTAACAGTAATTTTTTGCCAATGCGTCACGAGGAGTCGAGATGGACGGAGAGAGTGGTGAAAGCTATCAGGTGTCAAGGCTCTAACTCTCAACAACTCTAGAAAGTTCATAGGATGAGAAATTTATAGTCAGATAAATTTACAATTTAAAAAATGTGCACTTAAAAAACATAATCCTGGTTATGTGAAATGGATAAAATTGTATGAATTAAATTAGGGATATCATGGATTGTTAAATTTATAAAATTGTAATTATTTATTTGAAATTCGTCACTAAAAATGTGAAACAATTGGGGAGAGATCAGTTTACTATAATTGGTAGTGTATGTTGCCATGTTTTGATACAGTTCGAAGTATTGAATATTTATTGCAATAACAGCACAATAACCATCAAATAAACCGAATATTTCGTAAAAAGAATGTTCATATTTCAAAACGAAGCAGAGACTAGCCAGCGAACGTTGATATGATGTAGTACCGTTTGGTCTCCTCTCCATTTATAACTGTGTCGAAAAGTTGTTTTCCCTTCAATAGCTCCAACACAGGCACTTTTCATTTATAGTGTGTTTACGATCCAGTACTCAAATTAGTTTTCAATGTCCACCACACCACTGAAACCCATCTATCACAGATGGTTGCTGATGTGGAACATCCATTCAGTCAATAACAACAACGCAAAAGGCCGTGCTCACTACAGTTGTCATACTTCACCAAATCCAACAAGCGATTCACTGGACGATGCGAGAGTAATTTTTGTGTAGATTCGCGTTTATTCTAACTCTCAAGTTCAGAAGTCGTAATATTTCCGTCATCTATCTTCAAATTTTATGTAATGACTAGTCTAAGGAACATCATCTAATTTTTTTTTATTCGGGAACAAATAAAATACTTTTACTTACTGTTGCTTAAAAACATGATCAGCATCCAAATTTTTCAAATTCGTAATAATACAAATTTAATACAAACCGTGAATCAATTCACTTCACCATTTCATTAAAATTCTTGTAAAATCCGAACTATTCTTCAAAATTTTTGCAATTTTCGAGACTTTTTTCTTTGTTATATGCATGAAAGAAATAATGAGTTGAATTTGATGATTGATTTTTTCGTTCTTTAATTACTCTCTTAAATTGGGGTATTTTAACACATGTAATTTTAATAACGTGTTTTTCAAAAAAAAAAAAATTCAAAACATCTCTCAATTCCCTTTACCCGTCCAATGGTTAGGTGGCAGAACGTCGCCAAAAGACATAAAATAAATAAATAAGTACACAAACAGTCGCAGCCTATTTCGTAGTATTCTTTGAGGTGGTATTGCTATTTAACAGATGTCACCTATATCTAACTATTTAGACAGCGTAAGCAAATATAACACTTTTTTACCAGATTTCATCGTCATTTATTGTCAAAATCCATTCTTATCTTTCTAATTAAAAATGAAATTAGCCTATGTTCGTCCTGGTAGTCTAACCTATGTCCTTTAGCAAACAGCGATTAAATATTATTGTGGAAGTATGGATAAATGTCCTCGTGCTATGGTCATTATTATATAACTAACTAAATATAATTTATTTTCTGGGTTAAATAAAATGATTTAATCTTTTGCATCCGTAGTTATTAGAGAATTTATTGATTTGTATGATAAATCGGGTAAATAAGTTTACAAAGTAAATTTCTCCTTATTAGTGTGGTGGAAACAAATCAACCTCCTCACAAGTTTGAATTATTTTGATACAATTTCCTCCAACCTCAAATGTCTCACCGATATATTCTACATTCCTGAGAGAACTATTTTCTTGCATGATTGTGTTGTCGTATGGCTCACATTAATTTAGTTTTATGTGTACTCAACTTTGGCACGGTTGTGTACATAAATTCTGTAGCCCCATCCTGGCCCGGGTTTTGCTCCGGTTTTCCTTCGGGTAGAGGCGGATTTCTTATACAGGTTCTCTAGGCTTTGTCTAGGGGCGTGTTTATTGTAACAATAAATCGTGAATTTAGTGTTTTTTCAGCTCTTATTACTTTTAAACACTATACTCAGAATAATCTATAGTTCGATAATAACTTGTACATGTAAATTTACAAACATATTTGCGTTAAATTTACAAACATATTTGCGTTAAATTACAAACATATTGACATTATATATGTATTATAACTCGCAGCTAAATTTTATCTTATCTAGGAACTTATGCAAAAAACAAAATTGAATCCGCCTCTGCCTTAGGACCCTTGATCGGAATTGATGGGATGGTCCCTTGCTTGCTTCCGGAGTTAGTTAAATTAGTTTATTGTCCTCCACGTGGTCATACGCAGTTTGTACTGTTTTTTGACAATAAATTTGAGATTATACATAATAATAAATTTACATAATAATAATGTCCTACCATTTCATTTTATATCTTTATTTATAGGATAATCAACTGTTACATTACTTTTGTCACCTTGTTAACATTCCTCCTGTGTTCATTCATTCTGATCTTAAGTCATCGTTTAGTCGGACCGGTGTAACTCGGTGAGTAATTCTAACAATTCATTTTATACGCCACATTTTTTTCATTAATCTTTTTCTTTTGTTGTAATGCCATCTAATATTTTATTATATTTTGTCACTATTTCTATGTTTTCTTCCCGAAATAATTTAGAAAGCTTGCTTGAAACATATTGATTGTATGGAAATACCGTATTAAATTCTGTTTATCCCTCTGTTCTGATTATGCAGTATTATTTGTTTATTATAAATTCTCTTAATGATGTTGTATTAATAAATCTGAAAGAATATTTGTTGGCCAGTAGTGTTTCATTTACGATTGTAATTTCACGTCAGACAATTCCTCACTCTGAATTTCTCGTCAGACAATTCAATAGGCTCATCTGTAAGATTTGATGTTGAGGTGTTACAGTACTCTCCATACTGATTCAATACATTGTTTTCGCTTCTTTTTGTTTCTAATAATGCATTTCTAATTGAACGCAATCATTATGTTGTACGCACTGTTGTATTCATTACGTCTGTAGCCCAGGCCCAGGGCTTTTCTCCGGTTTTCCTCCCGATAGGGGCGGATTTTCCGTTGGCGGGAACGTCATTTAATACTTTGGTTATTATTAATTTCGAATTTTTACTCCACATTTCATCTACGATTCATTTTTTAATAACAAATTGATAACAGCACTTATTTGATTAAATTTGTTTGTAAGTATTAAATCCACCACTGTCCTTGGGCCCTTGATCGGAATTGATGGGATGGTCCCTTGTTTGTTTCCGGAGTGTAACTTAGTTTATTGTCCCCCACGTGGTCATACTCTGATTGCAAATGCTTTTTTGACAATAAAGTTTATTTGTTATGTAAAAGTGAAGAATGTCATCGGAAGTCTGTAAGTTGGCTGTGTAGCAGAAGAAAAGAATACCACAGCAAATGGAGTGTTGTGTTCTGTGGTTCAAGTGAAATGAATTTCTGAACCAAAGAGGGGAGAAGGTGAAAGAGAACATGAAAGAATCTTCTGTGGGTGGAGGAAACGAAGTTGTGCGTAGAGAGAGACCACGTTGACTAGGAGCGTAGGAGGTTGAGACACTGCAGAGCTAATGCCTGCGCATGCGTGAAATTCAATTCCGGACGGAATGTTCTCTTCATATCACTTTACTTTACTATTCCTTCCTCTCCTCCTCTTGGGTTTGTCCAACATTACTTCCTGTTTCGGACGCAGCGTGGAAGGACATTATCTCAACCTTTACCACAAACTCATTCCTACACTCTCTTCTTACTACGTACTTGAATTTGTCGTGCCCGCCACATATTTTCAGCCTCTCTGGTAGCTCAGGACTTGCTCTTCCTTGCCACACAGTGTCTCCAGGTTCAATTCCCGGCGGGGCGAGAGAACATTTGTTAGGTTTTCACTTTCTCTCATGTTCATAGAACAATGGCAATAGAAAAGAATTTATGCACCTCCAACTACTCCTAGTATTACTAACTCTCACAATTTCTAACTACTACTACACTAACAGATAAATTAAAAAAGTATAAATGCAGATAAATTAAAAAAGTTAAAAATGAATTCCACAGTTTTTCTTTCAATTTTATTTTTTTTAATTTCCCACATATTCTCTTCGTATGATCTGTTTATTATTATGCTTAACGTATACTTTATATCCTGTTGGTATTTTATTTGTAATTTCGTATTCAGTTATGTGATTGTACCTATCTGTTATGTGATTGATAAATTTCTTACAGTTCTCATTATTTACAAGGTAATTTTCTGATTAACTATTCATAATATAATAAAACGTTCTGTAATATTTAATAAAACGTAAGACAACGTGATACAATAGAACAAGAGAAAGCCACTTGAAAAAAAAAACACTAATATTTTTTTTAATTATCAAGGTTAAGCGGTTTACCGCTATGTTAAGCTTTTGACTTTGCTTGTGATGTCATCAACGATTTACTTCTCGGGAATAGAACCTGTTGTACCGGCGGAGTATTACAGCTGCTTTATGTATTACGACAGAATTCAAATTACGCGCTAATTCTGTGCCTGATGCCGACGAGTTAGCATCATAAACAATGTTTCGGTTTTTCAAAATTTTATTACAAAAGCAAGCTATTACTCTCAAAAGTAGTGGGTGAGCAAAGTGGGTGATGCCAAAACACATCGACAAAAAATAGTTTCATCATTCCGTGATTGTATAAACAGAAGTTACACTTAGCCGAGTATTTTCATTGATTAACTGTTAAAATATTGAAGGTGAGAAACGTTTAAAATTGGCTGAGCAAAGTTGAGCAAAGTCAGACCATTCATTTAAACCCACGATCATTTGAATCTGTTGACAATAAAAAGTCCATTGCGGCTAACGTGCCGGGGCTGAAAGAAACGTGGAATTACCATGATTAGAAATGGGAGCTCAAAGCATCAACATGGACGCACTTCTAAGTCAAGTAATTGCAATCTGGTCCTATCGAATCTCATTTTTGTCTCTTCAAAACGCTCTTCAAAGATTGTCCGAACCTTATCTATCTATGGCCTTGTCTCCTCTACCGCCCATAATGGTACGCTCTTCCCTGCTCTGGTGTAGTGCGACAACTGTGAATGCTGATTGATTTCGCCGAGGCAACCGAATGTCACCTTTTCGTAAAGAATTCATTTTCGTACAAAAAAAGCAGGTCAGTTTATATTTTGCAAACGTTTACTCCCATTTACGTTACGGCATTACCTTCTGGGGTAATTCCGGTCAAAGTATTCAAACTTTCAGAATTCAGAAGAGGATAGTTCGGATAATTTGTAAATCTCACCCCCGAAACTCTTGTAAACCTTTATTCAAGGAATTAAATATTGTTTATTGTCCTCCACGTCGTCATACGCAGTTTGTACTGTTTTTTGGCAATAAATTTATTAAATTTATTATTATTATTATTATTATTTAACAAATGAGGATATCATGCGTTTTGGCCAAATAAAAGAAATTTTTGTTATGCCCACGATTCGATATCTTTATTAACTTCTCCAGAGATAAATACATAGTAGATAATACACAGTTTGACTAAGTCTTCAGGTAAAAGTAGATTAAATCCAAAATCGCGGAGAATTATTGTCCCCTACGAGGTCATACGCAGTTTGTAATAAATTTGCTTTCTTGACAATAAAGTTTATCTATTTATTATTGTTTGTCGGTTTGAATTATATAGGATTCAACAAGTGTAGAAACTGTTCCGCAGGACAAAAAAAGAAGAAAAATAAAAATAAATAAATAAATAAATACCTTGATGCATCTTTAATGCAAAAACATTCATCAGAATTTTCATAAAAGACTAAAGATTACAATGGCTATGGTGCAGTCGCCGCTTCTCTTAATGTTTTAGCTTCTGAGCCTTTTTCCCTTTCATTTTTTACTATTTTTCAGCGAAGTCGGATTAGCAATGTGCAGTTCGTACGTCTCCAATCTCTGGTTTAGTATTGTAGTACGGTCCCGAAAGGTTAAAGGTCATTGAATAATTTTTTATGGAAAACATTCTTTTTACACCTCCATGACCCTTTTATTGTTTTCACAGAAAAAATAAAAAATACAATAAATAAATTTACGGTCAAAAAATGCATTAATGAAACAAGAGAATCGTGCCAAGGTTAAGAACTGATAAAACTAAAATTATAAGATTAATGAGAGACAATTATAGCATTCAGAAAAATAGTTTCGAAATTTAATCATTATTTCGAGAGTACTGTAGTAATTATGGTAAAAAACCGAAACCGAAGTCCTCGCCTGATTTAACAATTAAAATATGACATTCAACACGATAATATAATAATATTGATATATTTGTATCGTCTTCTTTTGCTTGTTGGAAGGATGTGTGTGAAGTGATGAAATGCACTGAAATGGTTGTGTGTTTTAGAGGATGATGTACGGAGGATTGGTGTTGTGATTGGTTGGGGATGATAGNAAGAGACAGGGGTAATCGTAATCTTAAAATTGTTCGTCCTGAAGAAGATATAAAACTTATCGAAATGTTGGCAAGTAAAAATAGTTTTACTTGACCTAAACGAAAGATATCCTCATTTGTGCAACGTGGAGTCTGAAAATGTGATGTCATAAATAATTTCATTATTTTAATTAACGGTAACCTTGACCTGATAATTAGGCAACCAATCTGCGATTTGTCTGTTACATATGGTGTTTCATAAACATTTCCTTTTTTTAGGAAAAGAGATAAATGATCTTCTTCCGGATCTTGTACAAATGTCGCTTCGGTTCTGTGAGTTCCCATCATCTCTCATGTCCAATTCTCTCGAACACGTTACGGTGAAGTAGGAGAATAAATACTTTAATATTTACTTTTATTTCTGATAATAATAATAAAATGATTGTGAAAAAAGCAGTTACAAACTGCGCCGTTTGACCACGTGGAGCACAATCAACTAGGGACGTATTCCCTCAATTCCTGTCAAAGGGTCCTAAGGCAGAGGCGGATTTAAGAAGGCAGATATTTATTAGTATTTAAGGTATAGAATCGGATACCATATTACATTTCGTAACTTGACTTACCTAAACAAATCTATTACGGTCGCATTGTGCGCTTTATGAACTTATGACAGTGTCTCACAGAGCAGAGAGAATTGCTCCGACCGTTTTTACAGAAGTCGACTCTATTTGTGGAACGTAGATCCTTGTTCGAGGAATTGGAGATATGTCAGTCTATACAAATATTAATTAATACGTACATTAATATCCCTTTGCTTAGATCTATCAATACACGCATCGCATTTCCAGGTAATTGAGTCCCTTCTTCCGACGCATAGGACGAGGAGAAAATCGAGTTTTAGAACATTAAGTTTAGATATAAACGTTTTGAGTTTTACATTCAGATTCAGAAAGGAATTTTCGTCAGTTAGTTATTAAAAAATTATTATTATTATTATTAATCATTATTTTATTTCATAAAATTAATTAACAAAAGATGGTACAGGCTACATTTCTGGGAATACTGACCAATATCTGGAAGCAGGTCATCTACAAAAATATAACATTATTATATGGCAAAAAAAGTGAATCCATTTCACCAGTAAATTTCTTTGCAGTCAACATACCGCTATCTGCGGCGTCTGCATGCAAATATACTTCAACCTATTAAGCTAATTATCGAAACCAAATTTTATTGAATAATGCACCGATAAAGAGTAAATAGAAATCACATTTAAATTAATTTATTTAATTAGGAATAACAGTAATTTTTAAATATGAGTAAAAAACGTACCACTATACAACTTTCGCTGATACAATAATGAGATACCAATTCAAGTGATATTAATACACAATTAATATACGTGATATAGAAAATATATTGTTATGAATGAATATTTGTAATTATTTAATTTATTTAACATAACCTTGCTTAAGTAGCTAATATCAGTTATCGTTCATAGTTAAGACTTTGGCATATCACTATTCTGTTTCAGCTTTTAGCAGGATTTAATTTCATAAGGGAACTGATTAAACAACTTAGGTCCTATATAATTTCAAACTCTCAATTGTAAAAAAATAATTTCAAAATATTGTAGTATTTTATTTTATCACTAACTCAGATTTTTAAAGGAGTTTTATTAAATTTTATTCTCAGTTCGTTTAGTATTAAATCCGAATACTTTTGGCGATTGTTTTAAACGCAGTGAATGAGTGGAGGTCGTTTTTCTAATGGCGAATCCAAGGTTTTATTTGCTATGTTGGATAACCTCTTATTACGCTACATTGACTCTCCAAAGAATCTTGTAATTCCGTCATCGCGTAGAGATAGCATCGGAGTAGTTATAAAATCATCATATAAATGGGGATATTACTATTCTCAAGAATCTGCACAGCACATCTTCAGGAACTTTTAATGGAATATCTTACTTTCAGTCGGAACATTCGCGCGGCCCGTTGCCTCCAGGGTGTTTGGGGGTGGAGGGTGAGGGGTGAAGAAAAGGGTTTGGAGTTGAAGAGGCGACGTCGAGAAGTTGGGGATAATTCTGGAATGGTGATGATGGCGGCGGAAGAGCCAACGTGGTTACGAACGAAGATCGCTGAGAAATAAGTTGTGAACTGGATTAAAGTGGACACTCGCTTTCCTTTCCAAGCGCAAAAAAAAGAAAGAAAAGTTTATTGTAAAAACAGCAGTTAGATACTTTGTATGACCACGTGGAGGACAATAAACTAATGTACTGTCCGGAAGCAAGCAAGGAACCATCCCATCAATTCCGATCAAGGCTTCTAAGATCGATGAGCATTGAAAAGATAAGAATACAAAAAGTTAACTAACTGTTATAATATTAACAGAATACCGACAAATTTGTATTCAATAAAACTCAGAAAAGAAGAGTATGAGATAACTTTCGGTTTCAGGTGAAAATGGCGACAAACCGGGAATCGAACCCGATACTCCCGCTTTGGTCGCAGGGGTGTTAACCATTACACCACCCGATCACCTTCCACAACTGTACACAGTTTTCACCCCCGGAAGACCTGAGACATATCCCCACACAGGAGATAAATGAACCCAGGTAGCACACAATTCTGTGCTCTTTAAGTACCGGTTTCACTAGTACCTGCACGTTAAGGGTTAGGTCTGGGTGGAAGTCAAACGGTTGGTGTAGTGGTTAACACCCATGCGATCAAAGCAGGGCTCTCGGGTTCGATTCCCGACCTGACAGAATGTTATCACACATCTTCTCCACGCGTGGAAAGGCTACATGGAATAAATATAAGCATCCAAAAAGATAGTTTACAAGTAGACCTTACGTACTATTATTGAAATATAAGTTATTCGGAGTACATTGTTAATAAATCGTAGCTATTAAAATAATCCTAAATCTGAGGTGAATTATTGCGATGGACCGCCTCCCCACCTATGATTGTACGAGTGTACGAGAATAACATCCTCCTCTGCCCGGAGGGAAGTCAGAGAGAAACTCCGGCCAGGACAGGGGGAACATTCATAACAAATATATTGCTGTGTCTTCCTTGTTCTGTTGCAATCACCCTTTCCCTCATCGCTAGTTATTATTTTTGAAAGGTTACACTTCGTAAATATCACTTTTTCTCCCGTCATATTGAACTAAACGCCTAAAAGTTAGATTTCATTTCCGAGATAATTTTGTAGGCTAATAAAGAATACTAATCTTAAATTTCAACCTATGTACTATATTTCACAATTTATTTTAAAATTAATATTGTGGTAATTAATATCTTAAAGTCCTACATGACCCCATTTACCTCTTTATGATTTGGATGAAAATTGTATTTAACACGTAACTTGCCCCCCCCCCCGTGAATAGCTATTAACGACTCAACAATCTTTGATAATGTCCACAAAGTTAAAAAAGAAATTGTCGTTGTGCCAAAGAAATTAAATTACTTCAATTATATTTATTTGCTTAAAAATGAATAACTCGATAACTCTTGTTTACGTCATTTATCGCTTTTAGGATGCATTGATTAATTATTCTCGTGTCAGTATTACTCCGAAATTATCGCATTGCACCATTAGTCTCACGTAGAGCATGCAAGTGAAATACACGCACAGATAATTCGTTCTACGGATAATTCCTCGTATTACATTTTAACCTTCTACGAAATGTAGCTGAAATGTTTTGGGAAAATTGTTCTCTTAGTGCTCATTAATATATTTTTTTACTTAATAAGTACTTTATTAGCACTTTTACAATTACAATCTAGTCAAAAATACAGACTAATGAGTAATTTTAATTTAACTTAACTTACTATTACAAAAACGTAAGATTTCACCCACTGGTGGCTCTTAATTGGTTCTTAATTTAGTGCACTTCACTAATAACATAAAACCTCTACACAGTTCATATGGTTTCTTCCTTTTAAGTCTACGGGTTTCTCCAAAAACGTCTAGGAGCAGAAATGGTTTACAATGTTTACAAGTTGACGCAGTCTCTCTCTCTTCGTGTTTCTGCGCATATTTCACAGACTCCTTCTGTGGAGATCTCGATTTCTTACGTAACAGGGCGCGTTTACAATGTCCCTTAGAACTCTATTTTGAAATCTTTGTATAATGTCTCTATTACTTGGACAGGCACATCCCCACAGTTGAATCCCGTATGTCCATATCGGCTTTAACACTTCTTTATACACAAATGATTCCCTTCCTATCGATCAGTACATTTTCTGATACCTAATTCTGTTGCCTAATACCTAGACTCCGAGCATTCAGGTAGGTTCAGTTTGCTCAGTGTCTTTCATTCATTACATCTTTTTTTTACGTTACTGTGTAAATTTATCATATTTTTCTTAATTTAAAATCATCTCGTAACGTGCTATTCACTTTTCAAAATTTAAATTGTTTTATATGCGCTATTTACTTTATTTTATCATTATTTATATGTTTCAATATTTTCTGAAATATTTAATTTCTTATGATTGTTGCATTGAAAATGGCCGCCAAGCGGTTGAAAAAGCTTTATGCATTAAACAGTTCAGAAAGACGCTATATTTTCCTCATTCATGTATGAAAATATCAACAACACACCGTCACCTAATAAAGTAATGAATTATTTTTTAGAACTTATCTGATCGTACTGAATGAATGTGTAACTCCGCATGCTTTCTGATATGCATATTTTGCCATAAATGTTTCCTTTTATTTGTGGAACGGTATTATCTTTTGGGATAATTATGCTCGCAGCATTTAAACTTTCAGAATATAAATGAGGATTGTTCAATTAATACGTAAATTTCACCTTCTAAAATCTTGAAAACTTAGACTCGTTCTTAAAAATGGAGGATTTGCGAAGAAAAACTTTGCGATGAATTCTATGAGATCTTCGAGACTGATTTCAAGCTATATTGTTTTACTACAAGCCCTTGTCTGATCTCCAAATGATTCTTGAGGGCACTTTAAGTGCTACTTATGAAAACTTTGCAGTTCTTAATAAATAACAAAACTATTTCATTAAGTTCTCTTGAAAAGTATTAAATGTTTGCGGGTTTTAGACACGAGAATATTGAAGAAAGCAATTGACATGACTTGATGCGATGGACCTTTGATCATTCCTAGTGTGTACAATGTATAATTGACTACCATGTGGTCATAAGCTGTTAGCTACAGCATTTTTGGCGATAAACTGTACTTCTTATGACACATAATTGTGAGAAACATTTTTCTCTTCCCGTTTTTACACACTGTAAAGCGATGTTGTTTTTAAATACATTGTCCTGTGTTTCTTTCCATTCGCGATTCTTCTGTTTTCAACTCGGATGCGTCACTTGGCGTTCAGTCAATGGGTTCAGTCCGCACGATAGCCAATCATCGATTCCACATTTAATTTACGTCTCCGGAAGTCCTACCCACATTCGCCAACGAAGGGAAGAATGAAAAAGAAATGGCGATAAAATTATACGAATGGAAACCAGTACGAAAAGAGATGTGGTTTCAGAAAATGGAGCAAAATGTTGAGGAGACATTATTTTTTTAAAAATTTATTTATTGTCAAAAAACAGTACAAACTGCGTATGACCACATGGAGGACAGTAAACTAATTTACACTCCGGAAGCAAGCAAGGGACCATCCCATCAATTCCGATCAAGGAGTCTCCTAAGGCAGAGGCGGATTCAAAAATTTCAGCAAAAGTTCCTAGATAAGATAAAAAGTTAGATGCGAGTTATAATACATATATAATGTCAATATGTTTGTAATTTAACGCAAATATGTTTGTAAATTTACATGTACAAGTTATTATCGAACTATAGATTATTCTGAGTATAGTGTTTAAAAATCATAAGAGTTGAAAAAACACTAAATTCACGATTTATTGTTACAATAAACACGCCCCTAGACAAAGCCTAGAGAACCTGTATAAGAAATCCGCCTCTACCCGAAGGAAAAACGGAGAAAAACCCGGGCCAGAATCTAAATGAAATGTAATAATTTCATTATCGCCCAGATAATAATTGAATTGTAATAACACAACTTCGGCATGTTGTACTGCGCAAAGTAACTAGATTTTTGTGAAAAGCGGAAGAAGTTTAATGTTGCTTTATGCTAAGAGTCAGTCGGTGTTTGCCATATAACAAACACTCATAGTGACCTCTCGTGGCTTGTGCTTTTGTTCTCTCAAACCGTCATCCAGTGTCTCGTTGCGTCGAGAGTGCCAACAACCGCTGCCACCCCCAGTTGAGCCAACCGTCATTTCACTCTCGTCACGGGTGGTTCCCCGTCGCCGTCTCTGTCTCTTTCTGTAACTCCTCCTCCTCCTGCTCAGCAGCTCAGCTGTTCAGCTCAGACGGCGCGGCGGGCGTTCCGGCGAGCGAGTGGCCCCTGTGCCAACTCTGCTGCATTATTCACAAGATTAGGTGTGCGACAGCGTCTCTCGCGGTTTTCGCGTCGGAGGGGTTGGTAGACCTGTTCAGGGAGAGTGGTTGTGCGGCGACCACAGAAGCGTCGCACGCTGCAGCCACCACAACGACACTGGGGTGAAATGAGTGAGGGGTGGAAAACGGGGTGGGAATCCGACGAAGTTGGTGATGCGAGCTTGTGGCTCCGCAAGGCAGCTGTTGGGGATTCTGCGGAAGAATGGTGATGGTATTGGAGAAGGCGGCGATGCCTGGTGACAGAGCGAGTCTGACCTTCGTTGATCCCTTTCTCCGGAGCGGTAATTGGCTGGCGTCGAACGTCCGTTTGTCCTTGCGGACCGGACACACTGTTCATCATCTGTGGAACACACTCTACTCTCAATAGAAGACGATTACAGTTACGCACTTATAATGGTGGTGTATTCGGTTTTTAATTAAATTAGAAAGAATTATAATCAACCGAAAAATATTTATTTATTTATTTTCCAAGGGACTTTCTACAGTTTATGCTGTCTTTAGTTGCCTGCAATAAAGATACAGGAATATCATTAGCTATTGGTCAAAATGATCTTAATAATAATAATAATAAAATTAATTTAAAAAATATATATTAAAATAGAGTAGTAAGGTGTTGTAGTTAATTATAATCAGAGAAATTTAATACTAATTGGATTGAGATATTTAAATAGATGATTAATGTTTGTTTACAAAAATTAATACGTGAAAAAATTGAAATTAGTTTATAATTTGCAATTAAAAAGAGTTTTGTAGGCCACATAAGCTGTCGGAAACAGTTTTGACAAATAAATAAATATTTTTCGTTTGATTATAACTTTCTTTCTAATTTAAGTTACGCTCTTGTTTGGGATAAAAGATGGGATTTTTTCAATGATTTGTGTACATTAATATATTGAAGTAAAATTTCCGTATGGAAACAATTTATGAAGTGGTAAAATACATACAAAAGTAGCTCTAAAAACGATCTTTTAAATATTTTCATTTAGCATTAAATATATTTCTTGTTATTCAGTTTTTGCCCAGATACACGTCAATGACCAATGTCATTAATTTATATTAGAATAGTAAATATATAATAAAAGCTAGTGAGACTCATGTTTATAATTATTTAGGTTCTAAAATAGCAATTTTTTGTGAATTCACCTCAAAGGATGAAAAAGTTACCAGCACGTTTTGAAGCGAAGAAAACTTTTCAATGAGAAATATGTAGGTATTTTGAAACTTTAAAAGATAAATTCGCTTTTGCGACATAGTGAAGGAGAAATTGAGCGTTAAAAAGTCTATTAAATATGTAAATGACGAAAAAAATTACAGATCACTTCTACAGAGGTAAATGTTGGGTTTTAGACGTAGAATCAAATAGAGTTATTTTGAACAAGTTGTTCACACAAGTTAGTAGAACCCCAGGCCACTTGATGAGGCATTGGCCATGTTGGGGGAAATTCTTTGTTATTTGATGATTTCCTTTCCATCATAAAGGTCGTGAAACGTGCATTTGGTACAATTTTGACGTAGCTCTTAAGATTTCTTACTCTTTCTTACCGTTTGTCAGTTTAAGTGTTTCTGTGTTTTCAGCTCATACTATGTTTACAATCTTGGTGGGTTGCCTCTGCACATATATCTTCAATGACCACACCTTTTGTCAATCTTTTTTTTTAATGTCAGTAATTGTAACATTTTTTCTATCTAATTTATCTTCTACTGTCATTTCAGGGTTCAATATTTTTTCCTCTCTCTTATTTTATCATTGTCTTTATCACCTTTCCTTGGCAGATTCCTTCGCAGGCCAGCAAGCGCGTCGCCCATTGTCAGCCTCTGGAAAACGTAAACAGATCTCTTACCATTCAATGATTGTGGATCATTTCCATCAGTCACGTAAAGTTCAAATTTTTTGTACATTACTAAATTTCGCATTAATTCATACTTCTGTCGAATACCATTCTTTCAGATTTCCTTCACGATCCATGTGTCGGTGGTCGAGGGGCTACCTCGAGTGCGGGTTCAAACCCTGGTCGNATTAATTCATACTTCTGTCGAAAAACCATTCTTTCAGATTTCCTTCACGATCCATGTGTCGGTGGTCGAGGGGCTACCTCGAGTGCGGGTTCAAACCCTGGTCGGCAGAACTAGGTGATGTTTCCAGTTGGGGTTTCCCTCTCGTACACCAGACAAATGTGGGTTTGGTACCATAAGTTCCCCGGCAACCGAACACCTCTTCTTCCCAATTCCCTCACCCAAGTCCAACGGTTAGGTACAAGGGTGGGCCAAGGGTGGGCCTGAACCTCCTTTTGCCAAAAGGCATAAAATAAATAAATAAATAAATAAATCCATCTTTTCACTTTTCCATATTGGGGTCACTTGTACGGCAAATGATCCATATCATTTTCCACAATCGCAGTATGAGTCTTGCTACTTTCCTATCATTGGGCGCACTTACACCTCATGAGGCCCTGGGCGGGAGAAGTTCCTGAGGCCCCTCTCGCTACAACTCATGAAGTCCCCCGTACACCGATGTGCTTGCATACCTACTAGTACATATCCAACACTTCAATGAACTAAATAGAAGTTTAATTTATTAATAAAGTTACCTTTCCTTTATTTTTCGGCTTTAAAACTGTTTCAGATAGTATTTACATTCAAATTTACGTGTTAAAATATTTGATGGCCCATTTGGAGGACTCTGACATGATGAGGTCGGGGGCGGTACGCTACTCTATCCCGTTAGTATTTCGACCTTGAATTTTAAAGCAGTGAACCGGTTTATATTGTCTTCACTACGACGTTCGTTGGGTTGACCAATCATTAGACTAAATTATTAATGAATTCCCGTGGGATTTCTTAAGCGTTAGGACCCCGATATTTTTTCATTGTAGAATTTGTAAATGGGAAATGCAGTGTGCTATTGACGCTTATCTACATGGGATGATAGAAGGTAAGGGATGGGTGGTAGTTGCTGTGCTAGTCAAGGTGGACCGGTTTCGGACAACTTGGCCCACGTGGAGGTGTTAGTAGGAGTAGTTAGTAATAGTGAGAGTTAGTGATACTAGAAGGAGGTGGATAGAAGGAGTCACAGCTATGTCAACTGGGATATTCGTGTGAAAAGCTACACATTTTTCCGAACCCACCGGGAATCGAACCCGGGATGACTCGGTGAAGAGCAAGAACGCAGCCACCTGAGCCACCGGAGGTACGTATTGAGGTACGAGTAAATAATACTCATGGGGATTCAAACCGCAACTATCCAGTCATAAACTGAGCCACACTCCGACCTCTTACGACCCTCACGCAACATAATGTAAGTGGTTATTTCATTTAACTACGTTTATTGGGTGTTTTCACTTCTGTTTTGATCGCAAATTGCAATTTTCATTTGCATTCTCCCCTTTACTAGAGGAATTTCCGAAGGCAAAAGCGTGAAATGAATATTGCGGTTTCACTGTACAGTAATAGAACGCCTTCAAGCGTATAATCGGTAGTAATCGACTTGCATTACCATAAGGAGTTTAATTTTGGTTTCTGTACCTGTTTTTCTAGCCCACATTGTTGCAATCCACATGAGAATAATTTACTCTCATTTCTTCCCAGCAAATCATTTATCCAAGTTAAGGGAGAAGTAACGTTCCAGAATTGTTCAACAAAATACATGGGGGTAATAGGGTCTACTTTCTGGGATTCCATTATTTTGTGTGTGTGTTATTTATGCCACTTTTAGATATTTTAGTGATTTCATCCTACTTACCTTAGGATCAGAAACGAAAAGGAAACGTTTAGTTCCGCGGCTGAAGAAGGAAACATTTAGTGGGAAAAGGCATCCATCTACCTTAAGAGGAGCAATTTTCACATTAACTAGCAGAGCAGTAATTCCCTAGCTTCATATTGGGTTAATGAAGTAGGTGGGATTTCGTGAAGTGGTGGACCATTGTTTCAGTGATTAGTGAGAAGCTTAAAAGGTATTTAAGTTAGAGCATGGCCAAGATATTGCCCACTTATCTCAACATAAAAGCCAATTGTACAGACGGAGAAAGGGTTGTCGAGGCATTTTTATGGTTTTTTAAAGAAGTGTATGAGAAAATAACTCACATTTTCGAAACATCACCACAACAGGTTTTCTCTGCTCTTATACATACGAGTGGCGCTCTATTGTGATAATAAATCTAGAAATTAGAGTCAGTTTCATAGTGACGATTTATAAACAATATATTCCGAAGAGTCTTATTGCTCGATAAGACACAAGTATTTTCTTTTGTGTTTCTTAATACAAATTTTTTGGTTCTGTTGAAGTTTTAAGAGCAACTAACTATTTTTATTCTTATCTCGGGAAAATGCTGAATAATGTTGAATAGGACCCTTGAGATGAGATGGTCCCTTGCTTGCTGCCGAAGAGTACATAAGTTTCTCCACCACTACACAGTTTGTAACTGCCTTTTGTTACAATAAATTTCTTTATTTACAAAACTCGTGACTTGTGTAAATAGTATTTATTCTCAATTATCAATATAATTATGAAAATAATAAAGTAGTTGTTATGAAAAGATTACTTATTGTCAGGCAAAGTAAAAATAAATTAATTTTTGTTGCAGGTGTGGGACAACGGATTCACCATTTTAATAAAAGGGTGAGTTTTGCCTTTTTTATACCTGTTTTTTTTTTTCAGATGTAACTACATACATCTGTATTTATATTGCCTGAATGAAAATGTTGCATGTTATGAGGTAAATCCAATCATTACGTCACACCCGAAAGATGTCTCCATAATTAATCTTGTATTTCTCACTTGTATGTAGACCTACATTTCTTGAAGTATTTTAAAATATCTTGGTTAGACTCATTTTTATATTACGATAAACATCATTTTTTATCGTAGTTGATATTTTGCAAAATCATTGTTGGATCACATTTGTTTCCTCATCGGACACACAGAAAGGATAAAATAAAAAACTTTAATAATAATAATAACGAGAAAACATCTTATTATGTGGTCAGGCTCAGACCATCAGACCTGCTTTTCCGCATGATCACCGTCAATAAATTCATGTCTACATATTAACAATACTTACCTAAAAATGCATAATAATAAAACAATAACAGAATGACTACATAATTATTCTACTCTGGGATATCAAACTTGGGATCATCCCGGTATTAAACTTAAGCAATTGAGGAAAACCCTGAAAAAAACCTCAATTACTATGGCAGCGTAAGGCCGAACACAGCTATTAGATAATATACTACTATATAATAATTACATAAAACACCAAATACATTAATTACTTGATATAAAAAAATATCGCGCGGCATAAGGACCTGAACAAAATAATTTCCGTCTCCTATACAAATTCTTTGATCTTTTCACACCCACCTCCTTCGATAATTGATGTTTTCTCTCAGTCCTTGTTCGTAATGCAGAGGCCGTGTCCCGATAGGCTTTTCTCTTGAAGTAGACCTATTGACCTCTGAAGTATGGACGCGCCAAAATGGAAAAGGGCTGACCCTTCTGGCGCAGGCAATTTATCGGGGAAGGGTGGTTCGCGTAATGGGATCGCCGATAAGTACAGCGGAGGGTGACACAGCTCTGGAGAGTTGAACGCTCTCTGCCTCTCGCGTGTATTGATTCCCGGATGATGGCGAATTCACTCGTCGTAAGAGGTTGACGCCTTTGCGAAAATGTTACGCGGATTGGCACTCTCTTTCTACGAGGGAAATGGAGCTGTCAATGATCCTTAATTAACACGCTGCTTGCTCTCCGAGAGCAGCATTGCTTTTCAAGGGACGTTTTTGTGCTGCCCTCGTTCTCTTACTATTGAAGCTCCCTATGTCATCGCTCCTCTTAAAAAAATTGTGTTTTATAGATGACCTCCCACGTTAATAGTATGTAGTATCTAACTCTACAAGTCGTGGTTTTTCTGACTCTTCCCTTCCATCGGACTCGGTTTTGCGCCAAAAGGACTGACACCTCGCTCTCGGTACATTTCCTCACCATCTTCCTCCACAGTCCTTTTCCAAGTCATCCTTGGTCTTCCCCTCCTCCGATGTCCTTGAGGGTTCCAACTTACGGCCTCTCCTTCTATTGCCTTAGGATGAATTCTTTCCTTAGGATATAGTCGATCCATTTCCATTTCCTCCGCCTGATAGACACATATACTGTTTTTTTTTCTGCTATTTTCCACAGATCTTCGTTCCTTATCACGTTGGGCCAAAATATCTTCAGTATTCTCCTAAGGCACTTATTTATGAAAGTCTGCAACCGTTTTGACATTCTATGTGTAACTTTCCGAGTTTCACTACCATACAAAAATACAGATTTTACGTTACTAGAAAAAAAATTAAGTTTTGTTCCCTTGGAAATTTCTCGGGCTCGCCATATTGGATATAGCTGCACAAATACTGCGTTTGGTTTCATAATTCTCGTGCGCGCGTTCTCTTCTGCCCCACTCGTTATGGTCATTTTGCTGCATAAAAATATGAACACCTTTACATCCTCAATATCTGAATTATTTATTTTAAATTTATTTTGTCGTGTTCACATTCATTCTAATTGATTTTGTCTTATTCTCATTTATTTTTAGTCCAACAGTCTTCCCACACTCTTCCAAATCCTTTAGCTTCTTCCCCATTCTCTCAAAAGAATGTGCCAGTAAACAGATATCATCGGCGAAATCCAAATCCTCTAGTTGATCTAACAGCCCCCAGCTCATTCCTCTTCTCATCCCGTCAGTGATTTTCCGCTTTACTGCATCCAATACGACGAGAAATATGTTTGGGGAAAGGACACATCCCTGTCTAACTCCTCATGAAACTGGAATAGGATTGGTCAATTTATCCCCGCGCACTACTTGGCATGTATTATACCTTCGTACATTTCCCAAACGAGATCAATGAGAGGAGATGGTGTTGTCGTAGCTATTCATTATCTTCCACATTTTGGGCCTAAGAATGGAATCGGTGGCTTTTTTCAAAGTCTGCGAACAGTAAATATACATTTGAAAGAAATTCTGTACTGCTCGGTGATGACACATAGAGCATCAATTTAGTCTACACATGATCTATTTCCTCTAAAACCAGCTTGCTCTTATCTTAATTGTTTTTCAACTGTTGTATACGGTTTAATATTATTTTATTTTATACTTTACTAGGGGCAGACAAAAGGGTAATACCTGTCCAGTTCTTACTCTGCGAAATATCGCCTTTCTTTGGAATTTTGACCAGCAGACCCTTCGTCCTGCACGCCTCTCTCATATCTTGGCAAAAAGAAGATAGAAAACAGACAAAGATGTATTTAAATCTTCTTTTAGTAATTCAGCTGGTATATTATCAATACCAGGGTTTTTTCCACATTTCAGCATTTTTATAGCTACATTAATTTCTTCTTTGGGTGGTTTATGTTGTTGTTTTGAGTATCAATTTTTTCATTTTCCACATCCCCGGATTCAATTACGCCGTCTTCTTGCAGAACACTTAACATCTCCTTATAATGTTCTCCCCAACGTTCGATATGTTTCTCATTATTTGTTAAAAGTCTACCCTCCTTATCTTTAACAAGGTACATTTGGAATCTTTTCTTCTGAGAGAGAGAGATTGTAAACTTCTTTCAAATTATTTTTACTGGCAGCATGGCGGGATAACAGCAGCGAATTTTTCACGTCTTGACGAAGAATGGGGGAAATGCTGTTCTTAGTTGTCGCTTAGATCTATGCGATAAGGTCTTAGGCAGCAGCTCCGTCACGGCACTCGGGGGCAGTTGGCCTCTTAAATACTGACCCGCTCCTCTTAAACACGAAACTACTAAAGAAACGGAACGACTGACTCTAAAGCAATTGATAATAATAATATTTTAATAAACTGCAAATGGGCAGATCTTACCCGGTGGCAGTATATAAGAAAATACAATACAAAAATACATATCACAGAGAACTGAAATAAAAAATTGTGAAATAAATAATTAAACTATATTATTCAACTAACAAGAAAGTATTAAATATAAAAACTTATTGCACATTTTATTGCGTTGTGATGACTCGATTCACTTGACTTCACTTCACAAATTCCCTTCCCTCCTTTTCTAAATCACTTATTTCCCTCGTATCACTTCACTTCACTTCACTAACCACTGTCACTCCACTAGATTCCCATCTACACTAAGGTACCCATTCTTTCAGGACTTGTCTAATCCTTTTTAATTTGTCTGCTCCCGTTTTCATAGAGCGTTTTTTAATTTAGAGGTAGAAACTACCATTGTGATGGGTTATTTTTGTAGTTTTTCAACACAAATGTTTTTCTGAAATTTCAAATTTTCAGGGGTGATTTTCGGTAAAATTATTTTTCCCAGATATTTGCTTCATGTCATGAACAAATTAATAAATTATGTCAGTGTTTTTAAGTACGAGAACTGTTTTCCTGCACACTTAATAACAGCGAAGAGCAAAGTGCTGGGCAGGCTTGGCTCCTTACTTGTATTAATAATTTCAAAAGTTATGTTTGCGGTTTAATAACACATCCATTACGTCAAGAAATTTCCAAATACATTAATAATACCAAATCTTATTCAAAAATATTTTGGAATCTGTTGTTTCCTAAAATTGGATTTGTATTTATCTACAAAAATTTTAAAATTCGTATTTCTTTTCACCTTTGGTCTGTTTTTCCTGAACCGTTCAAACGCACACAGTAAAACACTACTTATTTTTCCTATATCACGAAAGATATATAAAAAATACGTACCATACATGTTTCGTTTGTTAAGTGTTACATCACATAAATTACAAAACACGATTTCCTGTGGAGAGAATTTCATGAACGCTAGAAAAAATATGGGTTCTTATTAATTGGGCATTTCACCTTTTATCATTTGTATATTTTTTTAATTAAATTTTCGTTATTGTTTACCAGCATTTAATTACTTCTTACCACTTCGCCCGGAATCGGAATGTGATGAAACCCGTCGTACTCATCAATGCGAAGGGGTTGCATATCGAAAGGCGCAGTGCGCCACGCGCGCGGATTCCAGAGATAGTAGACCCAACACTAATGGTGAGAAAATTCTGTACGCCATACTTCGATCGCAGTAGTGTGAAAGTCGCGACGCTATGCAAATCCGTTCTTTAGATAAAATGATTTGAACTTAAGCGAGCGAGATGGCACTATTGTCCATTTTTTATGAAAAAACAAACAAACAAAACAACTGTCGAAGCGATGAGCTTTAACACCAAACAACTTCCTATCGTATTCACGTAACACGTCAAGGAGGTTGACACCATTTCAATGAGGGTGGTTAAATTTTCATTGAAATGTTTTGCTTACGCCTAACGACACCAAAGGTAATGCTTTTTATTACGAATTTGTCAACTTTCACGGGAGAAAATTAAAATTTTCAAAAAAGGTGAACTGTTGAAGGGGATTTCTACCAACAAGTATCTCACATTGGTGAAAGAACGTGTATATCATTTCTCTTGAAGAAGCGCACACCGTCCTCAGTAGTTTGGGAACACCTGCAACACCCTGTGGCTGATATTCTTAATGTAAACTGTTGTAGTAAAGATTATTGAGTCTGTATACGCGAGACTAGCTCTCCCCTACATTCCGAAGAGTGATAATTTTGCTCGATTTCGTTGAAATTTGCATCTCTTTACACTCCGAAGGTGTTCCAGCGCGATCGGTTGGATACGAGCTTCCCCAATCCAAATTTTACTCCGATACATTTTGAAATATAGAAGTCATGAAGCGACTAATTTTGCCGCGCAGTGAATTTTCCTGTTACTGCGTGGGAAGGCTGTAAATAATTAAAGGCCAGTTAATGAACTTGAGAAACCAGCTTATAGGTGGCGTGAATTATCCCACATCCTGAATGGGAACAGTTCGCAAATTACGAATGATACTGGAGTTCTCGAGTAGTCACATTTTTTGGGAGTAGAAGTTAATTCATAATAATAATAATAATAATAAATTTATTGTCAAAAAACAGTACAAACTGCGTATGACCACGTGGAGGACAATAAAATAATTTACTCTCCGGAAGCAAGCAAGGGACGTATTCCATCAATTCCGATCAAAGGCCCTAAGGCAGAGGCGGATTCAAAAATTTCAGCAAAAGTTCCTAGATAAGATAAAATTTAGCTGCGAGTTATAATACATATATAATGTCAATATGTTTGTAATTTAACGCAAATATGTTTGTAAATTTACGTGCACAAGTTATTATCGAACTATAGATTATTCTGAGTATAGTGTTTAAAAATCATAAGAGTTGAAAAACACTAAATTCACGATTTATTGTTACAATAAACACGCCCCTAGACAAAGCCTAGAGAACCTGTATAAGAAATCCGCCTCTACCCGAAGGAAAAACGGAGAAAAACCCGGGCCAGGATGGGGCTACAGAATTAATGTACACAACCGTGCCAAAGTTGAGTNNGCAACACAATGATGCAAGAAAATAGTTTTTGAAATTGTTATAAGTTATTTAAAAAGTACTACAGCAATGGCGTGATAAAGTACAAGACGGATTTATCTTTTATTAAAATCAATAAATTCTTTTACAGTGTAGAATTCATTTCGTTAATTTGCTCTAATCTTGAGTGAGTACTTTATTGATTTTTTATTCCTTTCAAAATTCATGCACTTTCGATCAAAACTAGTTCCCAGTATTCTGCTTGTAACTCGGTAACATATCAATATATTAAATATTCAAATTTANAGCTTTCATCTTGTCTTGAGCGAATGGAGATATCTTCCTAGAGGCAAGATACGAAGACTGGTATTTATCCAAAGACTGTGGCCAGATCTTTAATTCGGAAGGAGTCCACATTTCTCTCCAAATGTTTATTGATGGTTATTAGTCATAAAGAAATTAAAAGTTATTTAATTGTTTAATTCATTAACATAGAGAAATCTCTTAAATTGCGGTGAACCACACATACGGGCAACCGATTAATTAACTGGAGGTTCACAGCAATTTAAGAGATTTTTCTTTTTCTGAAAAACCGAAATTGGAAAATATCGATTCGCAATAAAGTAGTTCCTGTGGGAGTCTCCTCATATGAGGATAATAATCTCCGTGTGATCACGTCAGAGATCTCAGGGTCTCGCGACTTGAATGAGAATGGAGACATAGTGCATTAGCGTTAACCTTGAAGTCCCGAGTTCGAATCTCGGTCCCGTGTGCCATTTTTATTCAACATAACATAAATAAATGATGAATGTTACGCAGGAGTGTTTTCATTGAATATAAAAATATATTATTACAGAATCGTGTATAGCCTTAAAATTCCACCAAATTTTGGAAAACTTTCATTCACTGACGCAGCTCGTCGATTAAAGGCGCTTCTCCCGGCCCTTGGATTGACCAAGTGTTTCTTCTTGTCTCCTCATCAACTCACAACCTAATACATTTGCATTGGCCTACTTCTTTTCTTCTGGAAGCTCCATCAATTAGAGCGGCGGTTCCTAACCTTTCTAGTCATGTTCCCCCTGTGACCTATCAGGGACACTGATTGTACCTTCCCTTTGAAATGTGATTGAAAGGAAACAACACATGCATACAAATAACCTTTATTAATCATAAATGTACGTAATTACAAATTCAATGTACTTCCTTAATAAATTAATTAATGATAGTTAATGTGAAGGTTGGAATTGTTTTGCACTCGCAAGTTTTTTGTGTTTTAGATTTAGTTTCACTCTTCGCGCATTTCTCAAGTCACGTTCCACATTGAGACGGTTTCTGGCCTTTGTTTTCACTGTTACTAAAATTGAGAAACCTCTCTCACATCTATTACTGGTAGCAGAAGGTATTATCATTCTGATCTCGTAATTTTGAAATTCCACTTTAAAAGTTCTATCCTGGCGTAGTCCGAGAAATTCAACTTCGCCCGATCCCCCAGGGGACTTACATCTAGTAAGTCCGTGTTTGGCGAACACGGGGCCCCGAGCTGAGAGTGGCATTACTTCCACTTACTTGTGCCATGCTCCTTCCTTTCTCTTTCCTGACGTTCCTTGGTCACCTCTTGTTCTTTTTGATCCCGACGCCATAAGGGTATCTTTCATTTTCCTTGTTCTTCTCATTTTTTGTCCCCCCTCGTGTTATGTGCCCCCCCCTCCATTTGATGTATTTTGTTAGATATGTTTTGGTATGCTGTAGATCAGGAGGGTTTTTAGTGGGTAGGGTTGAGTCATTTGGCGAGTCCCACACGCGGGGAGAGTCATGTTGGCTCTCCCTAGTGCGTAGCTGCATTTTCCCTACCTGTACAAGATTTTAGGGCTCCAATGACCTTTGATGTCGACATGAGCCGTAAAGCCCTACAAAAAAAAAAAATCTACTTCGTCTGACACATCTTCGTCTTAAAAAGTTGCGTCATCAATAGAAAATGTCAATGGTCTTAATATCGTAGAATTGGACTAAAGATTGTCCATGTCTGGGAAATATTGCTACAATGAGTCTATTACTGCAGTTAAATGTTGAATCATGGAATTTTCAAAAGTGATTTTCTCAGATTTGACATTTACCAATTGCTTCTCACACTGGTCGTGTGTGTGTAAACATTGATATATCACCGACTTGAACTCTGCGTTGGTAAAGTTGCAATTTACGCATAAATTGGAACCTGCATTTATACCCCCGCAGAATAGGTGTTTTACCCCCGCGGGGGTAATTAAACCGCCAGCTTCGGAACCAATTAATTAGAGACATCGTGGGATGCAGAAGGCTGCCACGAATCGATTTGTACTCGCAAAGGACATGTGAATGGCCGTCGTGCTGGTGCTATTAATCGTTTGGAGAGGATTTGTCCTTTGGTCAACGAACGCATTGTGCTTCTTTGACGTCATCAATTGGGGCGGGGTGGGGGGCTTCATAGCGCGTGGTTTACATCTATGACGTCAGGACTTGAAGACAGCGAAGGGTACACAAAGCCGCTCTTTAGTCCGGGTGTTATGCAAAAGAAACAATAAAGACAAGTACTCCCTTCGAATTCATACACGAGGAGGAAATATAGTGATCATTTTCAGTCAAGCAAAAGACGAGTCGTTGCCTGAACCCGAGACCTTCTGTTCCCACCACAGGGAAGCTGTCCTTGACCCATCAACAAACATAATGCTGCATAAGAATGCATTCGACATCAATATCTTTCCCCCACTTAAGAGTTTTTGCAAATTTAACGATGTATTATTTTGTAAAAATATTATAAATTTATATTTGAAAACTGTTTAATAAAAATAGTCTCTAATATCCCTCCCTCTCTTCCAATTTTTATTAGAGTTTTTTAATTCATGAATTTATCAGAGAAGTTGATAAATCTACATTTACTTTTTATTGATGGCGTTTTCCGTTTGTCCCTTTCTTTCAAGAAACACCGATGAAAAGTGTGGTAAATATTTCCTCATGAATCAAGGTAAATGTAAATTCATTCCCAAATACACAACAAAACTATATATTTTTTTAAAAGTAAATCTGAGGTTTAATTCTAAAGTCAATAAGGAATTTGTATAAAACTAATATAAAAGACTATTGCACAAAGAACTAAAAAATATTTTGCTATCTCCCTTTACAAAGGTCTTCGGTATCAAGGCTCTGTCTTAAGGTCACTTACTTTCTAGGGTTCTTCTTTTGTACGGTTAATTTCAGTTTGAGAACTCATGTCGCTCTAGAAAGTTGCCCATAGAGGTCTGTTATTCCTTCCTCATTACAATGAGCGGAAATAGTGGCATTGTGGTATGCGAAAGTGTACAATCGTAGTTCTAAACTGAAACGTATAAGTTACCGAGTCAGTGCACCAAATCTTCACCTTGAGTGTCTGTCTACAAAGTAATCCTTTGTACAGCTGTCTCTCAATAGCAATCACAATCATGGCGCATTGTTGGCCAAAATAAGGGAACAGACAAATGTTCAAGGTTTGCGGGAAAAAGAAAATCCTTCGCAATATAAAAATAGTTCATTTAAAGAACATAATTTTTTTTCGAAGAGCGTATCCTCTCCTCAATGTTCTACAAAAATATTGAATAGATGCATAAGATATTTACACACAATATATAATTTAAAAATTGATTAAAACCTAAACATAGAAAATATATTAAAGCACCACAAGTAAAGAGGTATCAACATAAATCAAATGGTTCAATGAAACAATTTTTTCTTTTTATCGTAGAATTTGTAAATTGGAAATAATAATAATAATAATAATAATAATAATAAATTTATTGTCAAAAAACAATACAAACTGCGTATGACCACGTGGAGGACAATAAACTAATTTACTCTCCGGAAGCAAGCAACGGACCATCCCGTCAATTCCGATCAAGGGCCCTAAGGCAGAGGTGGATTCAAAAATTTCAGCAAAAATTCCTAGACAAGATAAGAAGTATAGCGTGCTATTGAATCTTACCTACACGGGGCGATAGGAGGTAGAAGTTGGGTGGTAGGGGCTATTGTTACCAGGGTTTACCAACAACTTGACCCAAGTGGAGGAGATAGTAGAAGAGGTTAGTAATAGTACGAGTTATTGATACTAAGAGTAGAAGGATGTGGACAGAAGAAGGGGGTTCACTATGTATAAACTTGGACATTAAAGTAAAAAACTAGAATTTTTTTCATGAATTGAACCCAGAGTGACTCGGTGGCGAGCAAGCATGCAAGCCCCTAATCCTCCGGAGAGGTAATTAAACCTTCAATTCAATGTAACACAAATTATGTTCTTATCTCAATCAGAGAAATAGCGCGAGATGAAAGTAGCAACGGTTTAATTGGAGATGAAGGAATATTTTATTTTAAAAAGTTTAATTCTAATATTGACCTCATAGATGTGTGACGTTGATCATTGTTCTTGAGTCGTTCCACTCACACTATCCCCATTGCTTCTGTGCTTCTGTGGTTCGTGGGCGAGAGACGTCCGTCGCACTGCGAGTCTCTCAGACCGGAGCGGACCAGGTGCGCTGCTCGTAAATCGCGTCGACTGCCGGGACAAGCAATGCGGTCAGTGCACAGACCAAATGCTGGCGGCAGTCGAGGAAATAATTGGGAGAGAGGGGAGGCCATATCGTATGCCCTCTCACGCTCTTGTTGATATAGGCGTATTCTAAAACCACTTTAAATTTGCAGAATCTTACAACGCTGCACTGACACGGTCTCCTTTCGTTTCTCCTCTGCAGCGACGACAAATAAAGCGGATTCCGGGTTTGGGGAAGGAAATCGGTGAGTTCTTCAAACAATTATCACTGCCACGAGTGGGCGACCGCCATTCATTTCGAAGCGTTCTGTCGGTCGCCAACTCGACATTTCGAAAATCTCGACGCTTAGAAGTGCGAAGGGTCGTATGATACCCGCGGACCTATCGCTGACAGTCAGAAGTGCGACGTTATACTGTCATTGCAATAAACAGAAGTATGGATCTAGTTGTTTAAAAGAAGACTGATCAATAATTCTATTGAAAGTCAAGATTGTGGGCACCAATAACAGAGGAGGAATTGTTGAAACGGAGTTATTTCCTCTTAAAAAATATCTCCTCATTCCATTGCATTTGAGTGATATCAAAAATCATCCTTAAACCTGTTCAGCAATGATTAAAAAAAAATATTTGTCCATATCTTACGATTCTGGTAAAAACGGTGCGAATTATGTTCATATTCCGTTTCCATAATTATGTTTTTGCGAATTTGAGTTGGGAACGAAATGGAACATTCTCCTGCACTGATGGTTAGTAACAAAATATTCAATTTCTAAACGGATTAATCTGAAGGAATCTAAATTATTTAATAATTCATTTGTCTGTTTCCTGAAAAAGTCTTACATTTTAATTGACTCCGTTTGAACAGACATGAATTGATTGAAGAGAGAAGTTTCCACTAAAGAAAAATAGAATTTCTCACTTGGGACGGAAGTTGGAAGAAACGAAACAGAAACGTGTGACGTAATTTTCATTTCCAGTGACTTTCACTTCCGGAAAAAAAATAAAAATGTTTCCAACAAAACTAAAATGCACTTTGCAGTATATCACTTTGAAATGTGGCAATAGAAATGGACTAACTAACAAATTATACAACATTTAATATGACGTGTAATCGGAGGTTTTACTGTTGCAATTACTTGGTAATTGTGGTGCTTTAGCAACATTATCAAAGCATGATAAATTAAAAGTCGTTTCTATGTTGCTCATTTTTTTATTATTGGTATAAAAATGGTATTTCTAATACCAATAATAATAAAAAAAAAATTAAAAAAAAATGAGCAACATAGAAACGACTTTTAATTTATCATGTTGCAATTAACAAATTCTCGGGCAAAATATAATAGTTTTTTTGTCCGTGCAGCTACTTAGTGGGATATTCTAATAGCATTAAATTTCAGAACGTTTAAATAACCGTATAGAAGAGGCTCATAATATTCGTCAGAGTCTTCATTGTACACGTCACTAGACTTTCTCTTTCTATTAACAATATGATAGGCAGTTGCTTATTTCCTTTTGAATTATTTTCTCATTCTCTTTAACTAAACAATATTAAAATCATCCTGAGTTACAACATGAACATTTTGTCAATAAGTGAAAACACTTCGTTTTATCTTTGGTCTACGGGGTGAAGAGGGTACTTTAAAAAGGAGTTTAAGGGCTTTGATGTCCTTTAAAACGAAATGATGAGGTGAATTGCTTTATTGCTACTACGCTAAATTGATCTTCCTCTACTCCAGTCGCCGAATATGTCAATTAAATAAATTTATTGTCCCAAAATCATAATGATCAGAAATATTTACACTTAAGTAGAGGTGTACGAATTTGGGAGAATAAGTTAAAACTATTGAGGGGGAAATGAATGTATGACTCAGTCGCAATTTTTCACCACCGTCTATCAATGAGTATGTGATATCTTGTGTTTAGCTCACAATAAATAAATCCTTGTTCAGATCGCCAACGTTTCAACTTTGACTGAGCCAACGTTTCTTCGGGGCTCTCTGCAACACAAGAGAACCTCCTCACCAGCGACCATATCACTATTTCAGGTTCTATCAAAAGGTTCGCAGAAGGCGCGATCTGAAGAGGGAGTTATTTATTGTGACCTAAACACAAGATAACATTCCCTTATAAATGTACGACTTACAAAACATTGGACGGAGTTGTACGAGTTTTTCCCGAGGGGAATGGAAATTATAAAGCCACGAACACCTTTGTGTCTTTTTATGGAAATTGATGGGATCTCTTTCTTGCTTCGGGAGAGTAGAATTTTTTAGCGAGAGAAGCGACATGGACGTCAAGTCATCTGATTGGGTCCGCTGAAACACCCCCGCAAGTATAGCGGAAACAGTTAGGTGACCGCCATTTTGGTCACATTGCAGTGAGACGTGAATGAGGTTAGAGTTGTCGTACCTTCAACATGTTCTATTAGACATACGGGTAACAAGAAGTGTTCGGTTGCAGGTTTGAAGAGCCGATGCGGGCAAGGAATATTATTTGATTTAATCCGCAAGGATCCACCGTACTTGAATACCTTCCACATATGATAGTTCATATTAACATGTTAGATATACGTAAAATTAGAGTATAATTTACACTTTAGGTTTATAATGATATTAATGTTGATTCAGAGAAAAAATTGAAATAAGTTTAGAAAAGAGGTTTTATCACTTTCGCTTGAGAAACCACGTAAACAAAATCAATCGGCGGCCATTTTGGTGCCTCTTAGATGATGATCGGTCAGTTTCAGAATCTTCTCTATACTCCTTGGAATTTTGTTCGGGATGTCGCCTTTCATCCCTTATAAAGAACCTTATAAAGAACCGGAGAGTATATTGGTATATTGTCCTCCACGCATTATGTGTATTTTTTCTCAATACGTAATTTTTTGTAAGTAGGAATTAGAGTTATGAACCAACTCGTCCTCTGATGGGACTCCCACTACGGCTAGCTCCTGTCGTTCGGTGAGATCTGAGACGTCATTCGCTAAGGGTGGTAGTGTGTGGAAGGTGGGGGAGACGATAGTGTTGCTGTAGTGGCGACGGCAGCCGTCACGAGCAACGTGTAGCGGACCGAGTTACGGCCGGCACCTCACTCCTCGCTTCGACCCTCGAGAGGGAGGAGATGCTATGTTCATATACGTCAGCACGTCCCGTCGCTCCTTCGCAACCGCGTGCCACGAAAGCCATTCGATGCGCGGAGTTTGGCGACACTGTGCGCCATTCGACTGTCGAGGCTGCTTCTCAGAGCCAACACTAGGAGCGCTGACTGACTGGGAGTTGCTTTTGTTTCCAACGAGGTAAACATACACGCAACGATAATAGATGAAGGATAAGAGATGTGGCAAGAAACAATTACACGTAATCACGAATCCCAAAAATAAAATGAGTACTTCGAGAGACTTTTAGTTATTGACTGAAGAAGATAAAGGTTAGATAGGAAGGATGAATTACGAATAACAACATAAGTCTTCTTTTTACGTTCTTTTTTGGTTATATCTAGCTCTACATCATTTTTCGTAGAACCGGCAGTAATTGTATTACCAACTTGATCTCTAGCCTTTGGCCGAATGATTTGAATGGAACTAGCATTTCAACAGTCTAGGGCAGCCGTTATGTGGGTGCCGTGGCTTGCCACCTGAAGTGGATGGAGCTACTCTAGGCCATATCCCATGGTAGACCTATGAGGCGACTCCCTTAGGCGCGCTGAGCTCAAGGTCCCGGGTTCGAACCCCGGTCCCGTCTCCCATTTTCATTCAACATAACATAATTAATTCCGTACTATTTTTACATCAATTTTATCTACAGGTCATCGGACATCTGAGAAAGATATTTCACTTTTTCCTTTGAGGTGAGATGAGACCCTTGTGTTCGACCGCTCTTGAGTTTTCCCACGCTCTTGAGTATTTGAAATGAATCAAACGAGTTCCTGGATATTGTTTGTACCATACTGTTACCTGATGTATAGATGTCTTTTCATCATTATTATTCATGTTGTTGTGTTTTAAAATGATTAGAACAAAAATAAAGAAAATAATTATACATATATCAGTGATTTGACTAACTTGGAATGCTGGTCTTACGTTAAAATGTGTTTGTTGAATGGCATGAAATGCTAATTCTACTCAAGTGCATCTCCTAATGTGGTCCACGTCAAAAAGTAGCTACTGGAAGTGTGTATTCCAGAGAACAAATTCGTGCACTTCCTTCCAGTGCAGAGAGGGAGGGAAATACTCCGTTGCACTTCCTTCCGGTGAGATCACGGCCTTCCGTCGTTTGAGAGCAAATTGGACAAGATGTGACCCGCAACGCATATCGGAACTTGTCATTCAGTCAGTCAGTCATTCAGTCATTCAGTTATTCAGTCATTGCGTATCTGTCACGTCCAACTGCTAAGGAATCTTTTCTGAGTCAATCTTCATCATTCTGTCTCTTATTCAGTGGCGGATCTAGACCGTAATCAAGGGGGGGGGGATAACCGGAGACCATCTTTGCTTAAAAATTATGATTTAACAACACAAATTTATAAATATTAATAACAGACAAATTTCGTAAAATGGCTGTACGTGGATGAAGCTATAGGTATATGAGGTGTGTTTAGACCTTGAATTGCCAACAGAACAGTTTAATAACATAAAACATGAAAGTTGCAAAATACTGGTAATACAAAGCTGAAATTGATTGCGATGAGGTGTGATTGACTGGTGACTGCTCGCGGCGAGTGAGCCATGTGGCGTGGCTCGCCTGGATGATGTGCAGGCTTGCAGCGCGTCGACATGGCTATGAGGCTGCTATGAGGCGGCGTGATGATGCTACTGCCTGCTAAGCCAGTTATGGAGAGACTGATGGCAAGTGAATGCCTGATGGCGGATGAGTATAGCAAGTCAGAACCGATGCTGGTCCGTGGCTCGCTAGTTAGACACTCGCGCTGCTTGGTCGATCGGTGGATCGATATCGGGACGTGACGTCGCACGTTGAGCATGTATCGATCGAAGGCGTGAATATTACGTAACGTTACATAAGGTTCTTGTACATTGTGCTTGCGGGGAAGTGCAGCCTCGTCGACTCCCGTATAATTAATAAATAAGATGTAAATTTTAAATTGAGGTTTGAAAAAATTGTTCTCAGAAGCTCAACATTTAAGAGATGTCACTCAATATGCAAAACGAGTGTAGAGTCCACAGATTATTCACTTGTCTAATGACATGATATCAAAAATGTCTGAACATTTAGTTTTATTAACATGGTATTCTTAGTTTTTTTAATATGGAAAATTTATAATAATAATATCAATTATAACTAATATCAATTATTAATCTGGTAACACTTTTACAAAGTACGCCATTTATCAATTTCAGTATTATATGTTAAGAATTCAGGTCCAATGGGGTGGAGTTATAGCCCCCTAACCCACCCTTCCATTTATCCGCCACTGTACGCATGTACTTTTCCCTGAGACAACCTTCATCATTTTACCTCTGATAGATATGGTCAGATGTATATCTTCGAGAAACATTAACATTTTCATTCTGCTGCAATCAGTTCACAGTCTTGCACAAATCGCAAAGAGGTAGAACTTAGTTTCTCACGTTCATAATTCGAAACGCAGAATTCATCAAAGTTCTGCAGTTCCTGATGTTGAGGTTATGTGGAACGAAGATTAAGTTATTCGGCGGTGGCTCTTGCCTTCGCGAGGTTTCTATCTCTACAATGAAGTTATATTTGTAATATCAATACGAGAATAATTCACAATAATGAACAAATCATTACCTGCAAATAACTGGAAACAAGTTAAGAGATTTCTAGAAGCAACTATGATCTCAAATTCGTAGTTCGCTTACAACTACCTCCCCGATGATCCAAGAAACAATAAAGAAAAACTTGTTTTAATACTAATGATATTATAATAAAGTAAAGCATTCCATATACTACTTATTTGAAACATTCAAATGATAATAAAGGTTGTGTACATATTTCTTCCGTGGACCCTTTCCACAAGTGGAGAAGATGTGTGATAGCTTTCGGTCAGGTGAAAATGGCGACGAGACGGGAATCGAACCCGGGAGTCCTGCATTGATCGCACAGGTGTTAACCACTACACCACCCGTTCGCCTTCCACAGTTATACGCCATTTCTTTCCACTTATCTCCTGTATGGGGATGTGTATCATGTCTTCCGGGATTTAGTTCTGAGTGGAAATGATGTACAGTTGTGGAAGACGAAGGGGTGGTGTAGTGGTTAACACTTCTGCGATCAATACAGAAGTCCCGGGTTCGCCGTTATTACCCGACCGAACGTTATCACAAGAGTAAATGTTGAAAAATAATTTTATAGTAAAAGGTATTGACTATAGTTGCTTTCTGTCTGAGAATGAGAAGAATTCAATATCGTAATAATGCCAGAGTTATAACTTTTTATGTTCACAGAAAACCAGAAATAAAATTATCAATTTTGCTTCAACTTGGGGGCAGCAGAAAAAATCCTGCGTTCTGCGTGCGAATAGAATTTTTCTTTTTGGTTCTAGTTTCCTTTTCGTCACTACTGCAGACGGATGGGAAAAAGATCAGAGAGGAGGATCTGTGGAAACCTGCATCAACACGGAATGATTCTTCATATTTGCTTTTGCTTTTGCTTTTGCTCAGTCTCAAAGGTAAATGCAAGCAACGTAGAAGCAATTCAGTAGAGTTGGTCTCCTTAACAAAACACTTATTCATGTAGAGTGTGATCGAATGCACGGTACAAACGTTTAGAGTTACGTACAGGACACTGTAACAATAATTTATTTAGTGTAGGAATGTATGTACGCAGTGAGACGCAAACACGGGAAATACACGATCTCGTTGCTCGAATATCCTCTTAGTAGCAGCTGCACGTGTGCATCATCTTTGAAAATGTACGAAGCCATTCGCTCCACCGACGCTGTCAAGCGTGTATCGCTGTGGGTGGACTTTGCAATTCTGAACAATTATTGTAAACATTGCACTCGTCAATAAACACTTCTGTTCGCGCGCTTCACCGCGTCACTTGCCCCATACAATATTAATATACAAACAATAAATGATAGTTGGAGTGTCTGTAGCAACCCTTAAAGTTTGTACCGTGAATTCCGGATCATCCTATATATTCGCCTTGCTGCTTCCCATAGCATATCCAGTGCGCCGTACCACTCGTTTTCCATCAGACCAGACACTCCTTTATTTATACTTGAAGGACAATATTATTGTAGACAATCAATTTTTAATGTAATTATTTATTAGTATTCACTAATACATGGTCAACGGTTCGATGATAGTTTGGCATCATCTTCAGGGCCGCTAGAAATTGGTATTCAAAAGTAGAATTACAATAGAATTACAAGATAAAAATTTAAGTACATAACAGTTACAAAACAAGTAAATAATAAAATAGCTACAAAATATTTGACGATATGTGACATTAATAAGTACAAAAATAAAATAAAAATTGTTCATACAATTATGAGTTATACATTTTTGGATATATATTACATACCATGTTTTTTGAAATGTTCCAATTATCCAAAAATTAATACCCATGAAATTTTCTTTTTAAAACCATTAAAAACATTAAAAACCATCACTTGTTGTAAGAATAAAATAGTGAAGCAAATTCACCATTGTCTAGAGCCTTCCTTCATAGAGGCATGATGATAATTAAAAAAATATTTGTGGTTTGAATGTAAGCGACAGTTAGGATACCAGATAGTGCCAACTCTAAAATGGTGAGAAGTAGGTATCAGCTTTACAATGTTATAAAGTTCATATTATAAATGTTAAGTTAAAACATTTAATACATAATAGAATTATAATAATCACTGTAAATTAAAAATATAAAATATATTATCATATTCGTTAGAAAATATGTTAGTTTCAATGTGTGAGTTGACATTCGATGTATTTTTAACATGAATGGATTCTGAAATCAGGCGTTTAAATGTATTAATTTCACAGTCCATAATGTTTGTTTTTTCAAAATTCGTTCTATGTCCATTCTTCTTACAGTGTTTAATTATGCCACTGTTCATTTCCTTAGTTGTTCAAGTTTTCTCTCATGTTCATTAATTCTAGTACACAACATACGTTTGGTCTGACCAATGTTACGAGGTTGCAGTCTATACATGGAATCTAATAAACAACATTAATTCTCTTTTCTTTATTAATAATATTTTTGTAGTTTCTTTCTACCTTGATTTTGTTTATGAGCCTGTGCACAATTTTGAACTCTGAATGACATATCTTTCTTATTTCATTACTTATTCTCTTTTCATAAGGTAAACACAATAACATTTCTCTCTTTTTTTCTATTATCTGATTTCAATCTGATTTCATTATTACCATCATTATTTCTTTTTTCTTTAGTATTATGCGAATTCAAGTTGTTCATTTCAAAATTATGTATTCTTATAAGTCTGTTTATTAATTTACGAGGGTAATCATTTTTGATAAGTACTTCTTTTACCCTCCTAATGTTAGATTTACGAAAGGTAGAGTGTGAAAGTCTATGCACTTTTTTTAATCAATCCATTTAGAGTATTCTTTTTCGTAAAAAAGGGGTGATTTGAGTTGTAATTAAGTCGTTTCCCTGATGCCGATGGCTTATAATACAATTTGGTGATTATTTTGCCATTAGCATTAATTATTGATATATCCAAAAAGTTAAATTTCTTTTCATTTTCATGCTCAATAGTGAAGTTGATATCCTTAAGATAAGCATTAAATACATTATATATTTTATCTATCTCTTTATCTTCAATAACTATGAATGTATCATCTACCTAATGTAGAGCAATCAGTTAAAATTTAACGAACAAGAATTTTCAATGTTCCTCATAACCAGTTCACAAATTAAGTTGGATAGTATTCCTCCAATTGGGACTCCTATGTTCTGTCTATACATTTTATTATTAAATTTAAACATGGTAGTACTTCAAATTAAATTTAAAATATTAATAAATTGATCAGTAGTGATCCTAATTATAGTTTTAGCTTTTGGTTCATCAAGATATGATGTAATTACTTTTAATATCAAATCATGAGGCACTGAGGGATACATATGTACTACGTCCATTGACACCATACGATAGTTCTCAGGGATTTCAATGCTATGAATCATATTTACGACTTGTAAACTATGATTTACTGCAATATCTTGTAATGGTTTAAGTATATTCAATATACATTTTGAAATATTATATGTTGGACCATTGACAGAAGAAATGACTAATCTCATGGGACAACCCTCCTAATGGACCTTGACCAAACCATACGCTAGAGTAATTTGGGCTTTAATTAGATGAAGCTGTTTATATTGGTATGCACTGAAAAAAAATACCTGACCTGGGGTAGCTGGTGTATTGACTGCCAGTCGAACAGACAACACTTGAGCTCGCACAGCTAACATCCGTCTGTTATGACGTGAATTATCACAGCGTACAGCATTGGCTTTCACAGCCTAAGTATCTAATCTACAAGATAAGAAAAGGGAACCTATAGTAGATGATGTTGCCAACCAGTAAGCATGCAATATTGATTCGACGTGAGTCGATATCTCCTATCTGCATGCTTTCTTCTCAACTTTCTTGACGATATTCATTTTTATTACAACTCTATATATAGAAACATGTTACCTTGTTTCATCACAGGCGTACAGCATACGTTCTTTCGACGTCCGTCTTCAAGAATCCGACAGTGCAAGTATTCGATCCAGAGTCCTTTCCCTCTGAATACGCGAACGCTAGTATTGAGCCACTGCAGTACTATGTTTTAATATCTTGTGTTTAGGTATTTAAGAGTTGACACCATAGTATTGGTATCATGAATTGTAAATACATATTATAATAAGCATGTCTAAAATCTTGAAAAATATATCTTCAAATACAAAGAAATTTTCTTTTTGTATCCAAGCGTTTCTTTATTTTGAATATACTTGAAATTTACTCTTATTAGATTAATACATTTAAAAATAACATTATTTAAAATAATAATTAGGTATTCGACAACATTAACCTTCAGAAATTCGAAATATCATTAGTGTACGGCTTCTCGACGTCAAGAAAACACTGTACATATTCGTCGTCTAGACTTCAAATTTCGGGTTACGCAACGTCGGAATGGCGTCGTTTAGTCGTTGTAATGAATCGTTTTGTTCAAGTAAACAACTATTCATAGTTGCGAAAGACATTGTTGGTTTTGTCTCCGTAAAACAATTGCTGAGGCTGCGCCACCTCAGTCATGAGTCAAATGATTTTTTGTGTGGGGCTTTAGGGCTCGCGAACATCGAGGTCATTAAAGCCCTTAAAACGTGTACAGGTAGGGAAAATGCAGTTACGCACTAGGGAGAGCCAACATGACTCTCCTCGCGTGTGGGACTAGTCGAATAACTCAGCCATACCCACTAAAAACCTTCCTGAATTACAACTCAAAACTCAAATCCCAGCATATCTCAAGTCTTTACTAAAAACATTTTTTTAAAGAAGAAGAAGAAAGAGGAAAATGAAAGATACCCTAGCCCCAATGACGTCGAGATCGAAAAGAACAAGAGGTGACCAAGGAAGGTCAGGAAAGAGAAAGGAAGGAGCCTTGCACAAGTAAGTGGAAGTAATGCCAGACTCAGCTCGGGGCCCCGTGTTCGCCAAACACGTACTTACTAGATGTAAAGCCCCTGGGGGAATGAGTCAATGAACCGAATGCATAGAAGACAGCGCTGCCGAGTGTCATTTAGCTACAACTGCGAACGAGATAGCGGCAAGGAACAAACAACAGTTCTTGTAGCTAAGTCACATGTTTCTGCGGGGCTGAGCTGTTGCGCGTAAAACATATCAGGTACAGCTGTAACTTTCTTCCTCCCAGACAAAGCAGCGTTAGTTTCCTCAGTGATAGAAAATTGGTCTCGTTCAGACGAAAACCGTTTTACGGCAGCTACAGCATAAGCTGTGGCAGCTAATGGTACTGTCTGTCCGCTAGACAGCCAACGCGTGAGCTATCACAACTAACTTGAGGCTGAGCTATCTAACTTATTTTTTTTCGTGTGAAGAATTGACACTCCATTACCCTGATTCACGAGCTTGTGGCCGGTGTGCGGCCCTCGGTGTCGTTGAATCGAATTGCCTCTGTCGATTTGATTCCCCGAAGAAAAAACGGAGCTCTTTTCCCGCTGTATCGTCCACACGGCGTGTTTTTAACGCGCTCCCCCGTAGGTCGCCAGTGGCGCTGCCTTGATTTATTGTAGCGAGATCCTGTCGCATACGATTCCTCTTGTTACACCTTCAATTGCTATTGGCACGGAAACCATTGTTTTGTTTGTAAAAAGGTGTTTGTTTTCGCTTCCAAAGCCTTCTCTCAGTGTTGCGGGTTTTACGCAGGTATCGACTCATTGAATATATACGGTTAAACTACCTCCTGCACCAGTGCTTCTACACTGTAAAAGAATTTATTGATTTTAATAAAAGATAAATCCGTCTTGTACTTTATCACGCCATTGCTGTAGCACTTTTTAAATAACTTATAACAATTTCAAAAACTATTCTCTTGCATGTTTGTGTTGCCGTATGGCTCATATTAATTTAGTTTTATGTGTACTCAACTTTGGCACGGTTGTGTACATTAATTCTGTAGCCCCATCCTGGCCCGGGTTTTTCTCCGGTTTTCCTTCGGGTAGAGGCGGATTTCTTATACAGATTCTCTAGGCTTTGTCTAGGGGCGTGTTTATTGTAACAATAAATCGTGAATTTAGTGGGTTTTTTTCAACTCTTATGATTTTTAAACACTATACTCAGAATAATCTATAGTTCGATAATAACTTGTACATGTAATTTTTTGCTTAATATTACAAACATATTGACATTCTATTAGTATTATAACTCGCAGCTAACTTTTTATCTTATCTAGGAACTTTTGCTGAAATTTTTGAATCCGCCTCTGCCTTAGGGCCCTTGATCGGAATTGATGGGATTGTCCCTTGCTTGCTTCCGGAGTGTAAATTATTTTATTGTCCTCCACGAGGTCATACGCAGTTTGTTCTGCTTTTTGACAATAAATTTATTATTATTATATCTATAAGTTGGAATTGGCTCTCCAAGTAAGTCAAATCACTGATGCATACAATTGTTTTTATTATTAGTATTCTAATTGTTTTAAACACAACAATATGAATAATAACGAAGAAAAAACATGATTTTATTTGTGTCGTTTATTTAATAATGTAGTACAAACACTATTCAGAAACGTGCTTTACTCGTTTCAAATGCATCAGAGCATATACAAACATGGAAACGGCCGAGCACAAAGGTTTCGTGATTTAAACATCTCACCTCAAGAGAAGGTGAATAGGTTTCTCAAATGTTTGGTGACCATGGTGACCGCGCATTTCTCAAGTCATGTTCTACATTGAGACGGTTTCTGGCCTTTGTTTTCACTGTTACTAAAGTTGAGAAACCTCTCTCACATCTATTACTGGTAGCAGAAGGTATTATCATTCTGATCTCGTAATTTTGAAATTCCACTTTGAAAGTTCTATCCTGGCGTAGTCCGAGAAATTCTACTTGGCCCGACCCCCCAGGGGACTTACATCTAGTAAGTACGTGTTTGGCGGGGCCCCGAGTTGAGGGACTTATATCTAGTAAGTACACGGGACCCCGAGCTGAGTCTGGGATTACTTCCACTTACTTCTACAAGGCTCCTTCCTTTCTCTTTCCTGACCTTCTTTGGTCACGTCTTGTTCTTTTCGATCCCGACGCAATTACGTTTAGGCTATCTTTCATTTTCCTCATTCTTCTCATTTCTTTTGTAATGATATATGTAAAGTTATGAGATGTTGATATTTGAGTTGTAATTAATTTGGGTTTTTAGTGGGTATGGTTGAATCGTTCGGCGAGACCCACGCGCGGGGAGAGTCATGTTGGCTCTCCCTAGTGCGTAACTGTATTTTCCCTACCTGTACAAGTTTTTCGGGTTCCAGTGACGTTTGATGTCGACATGAGCCGTAAAGCCCCAAAAAAAAAAAAAAAATTCAACATGGACGCTATAAGCTACATCCACGATGAGCACCATTTGGTGCAGGCCACGCCCTCGAGATGCTATAAGCTACGTTGATGGCAATCGGGTCCTATCGATGCTCATTATTGTCGATAATGCGAGCCGTGGCGTGTTAACCGGAATGGGTTTTTTATTCTCAACCGTTCGAACAATCTCGGGATGAAATGAAAGGTCTCACATTGCTCAGCCAATATTATATTTTGCTCAGACTTAATAGTTTCATCGATGGACTGTTCAAATCCTTTCTAAATTTCGGTTGAGCGTAAATCCTGTCAATACGTTCACAGAACAATGAAACTATTTTTTATCGATGTGTTTTGACCTCCCCGACTTTACTTTTGGGTGCAGCAGCTTCTTTTCATGCCGAACTGTCTCCCTCAGGCGTATGACAAAGCGAGGCGTAAGGTTCTTAGTCCTGCTCTATGTAAGGAAATATTTCAACATTCGCGATGCTGTTTCGATGCTGTTTGTTGAAACTGAATACGTAATATACTAGAAAATACAATGCGACCCATATTCTCTATGAAATTGTTTTTATTTCATTAACCTGATTAGTATGGCAGATACTATTTTCCCGTATCTTCTAATTGCATGCAATTATCACTCGATTTTTATAATTAGCATTAATAATGTAAACGGGACATGAGAACAGTTATGGCATTAGTGAATCACGTACAGTTACTTACGAATTTGTTTATTGTTTATTACTTCCCTGATGCGTCAGTAATTTCATTTGCTTGGAATCGAGAAGACGAGTTACATCGTTTTAAAATAAACGAGTCTGGTAGTATTTTTTCTTCACGTAATTGTTAAACGTTGTTTTGTCAAGGGAAGGAAAATACTTCATTTGTGTGATTTGCTCCTTTCAGTTTCGCTGGAAAGAAACGAAACATGTAGGAGACTTTTGGGTATTAATGTATATGATGTTTACTCTCTCTCTCTCTTATAATAATAATAAATTTATTGTCAAAAAAACGCGTGTGGGACTCGTCGAATGATTCAACCCTACCCATTAAAACCCTCCTGATCTACAACACACCAAAACATATCTCCCAACATACATCAAATGGAGGGGGGGGGCTAAAATGAGGGAGGCACATAACATGAGGGGGGACAAAAAATGAGGGGTAGGTCAAAAAATGAGAAGAGTGAGGAAAATGAAAGATACCCTAGCCTTGATGGGGTCGAGATCGAAAAGAACAAGAGGTGACCAAGGAAGGTCAGAAAAGAGAAAGGAAGGAGCATAGCACAAGTAAGTGGAAGTAATGCCAGACTCAGCTCGGGGCCCCTTGTTCGCCAAAAAACGTACTTACTAGATGTAAGTCCCCTGGGGGGTTGAATGATTCACAATCTCAATTATGTAATAACGTTGGTTAGAAGAATATTCCAAATGTTCGGTGAGTAATTTAGGTCGAGTGATGAGCAGACGTGGTGGAGGGGGACTAAGGGGGTTATTTGCCGCCGCCTCCCCCCCCAACCCCCGCCATTGGACGTGAATTCTCAACAGATAAAATTGAAGTTGATAAAATAAAAGTGCTACCAGATGAATAATTGTTATTAGTTATAATTGTTGTTATTAATAATATAATTGTTATTTTTATTAATACCATCAGATTAATAAAATTAATAATACTAGTTAAATAACATGAATAAATAATTGTTACTGTTATTAATAATACCGGATTGTTAATTGTTTATTTGACGCATTTCTTTTAAAGATAATGTTCATAATATTTGTGTTCGAGAATCATAATTTTTAAACATAAATGCTCCCCAGTTAGCACCTGCCCTTGAATACGGACTAGATCCGACACTGGTGATGAGTCAATTGGAGCATGGATATCTAGTTTCATCTAGAAGTGAGTGTACTCTCGCTTTCTTTTGAACTCGACCGGCCGTCCGCCATAGCGTCGCTCCTAGGAACGTCTCCGGACCATTTACACGCGGCGCGACCTCAACGCCATCTACAGAACAACGCTTTCCACTCGGTCACGAAGCGAGGAAAGTGAAATTTCAGAAAATCCTCAGTCCCCACGAGTCCTCTGAGCCAACGAGCGTGTCTCCTTCTCTCCCTCCTCCTCCTCTGCTGTCGTGCTTTATAAAAGACGATGCCTTGGGTTTCCACGTCAAAATTTTTAAAAATTGTAAATGAAGAAGTTCAAAGCGATCTCTAGATTCTAGCTATAAAGATATTGACTCTCATAGGGATGTTTGAATTGACGAACCTTTTTCGCTGCTTCGTCAACACCTGATAAAATACATTTACAAAACTAGTGGTGCAAAACCATTGCACATATTTTCTCATATACGTTTTTCCATCTGTAGCGTATAGTGACAAATAATATCGTAAGAGTGTTATGTAAATAATGTCGTTCTAGACTAAAAAATATATGTATTTTCGTGTCTGCATTGCGTTCGCGATCCTCCAATGTACTTTATCATTATGATACTTTTCATTTCAGTTTAAGAAAAGCGTATTCTACGTCTGCTTGGTCCATTTACACTGCTAAATATTATTCAAGCTTCTTGAAACGGTAAACTAATGTGTAAGTGTAGCAGACAGAAATTATTATACTGCGTCGATACCAAACTTTCAAGCGAAATACCGCTAATGTGGATGTAATGCATTCTAATTGTGCCTTACGTACAAAATCTTTGAAGCCGTTTTTTTCTTCTCAGAAATAATCGAATGAGTACTTTGCCCTTCACGTGAAGTACCCATTGTTTCAAAAAAAAATGGAGCACATGCATCGACAAAAAGTAAATTCTTCTGTAAATACGAAATATGACCTAAATATATTCATTCATTTACTCAGAATCACTGCACACAGCCGGAAGGACGTTAAGCCAAAAACAACTTTTTCTGAATCAGGGATATTCCAAAACGGGCATTTCCATCGAAATCTCGCTTTCAATTTTTTTCACGATTACAAAACTTTCTATATATTCCATCCTGGACCGGGTTTTTCTCCGTTTTTCCTTCGGTTAGAGGCAGATTTCTTATACAGGTTCTCTAGGCTTTGTCTAGGGGTGAGTTTATTGTAACAATAAATCGTGAATTTAGGGGTTTTTTTCAACTCTTATGATTTTTAAACACTATACTCAGAATAATCTATAGTTCGATAATAACTTGTACATGTAATTTTACAAACATATTTGCGTTAAATTACAAACATATTGACATTATATATGTATTATAACTCGCAGCTAAATTTTTATCTTATCTAGGAACTTTTGCTGAAATTTTTGAATCCGCCTCTGCCTTAGGGCCATTGACGGGATACGTCCCTTGCTTGCTTCCGGAGAATAAATTAGTTTATTGTCCTCCACGTGGTCAAAGTTTTTCGGGCTCCAATGACCTTTGATGTCGACGTGAGCCGTAAAAAGCCCCACAAAAAAAAAAAAAAAAAGTTAATCATTCAAATGATTTCATTAGCTGAAAGAAGGTCTTATTTACGAACATATATGAAGATAAATATATTTTGATGTCAACAAACTAAACAGTTAAATTTCTTCTATATTGAAAATACTTTAAGTAGCATCTGCGTTATTTATCTACTCCTAGACGTTTTGTCTTTTAAAAAATATGAGTATAAACATTGATCACTGTGACAGAAGAGGATAAAAATACGGCGATATTGTGCATTTGGAAAAAAATATAAGTCAATTTTGATTGAAATTCAATGCGAAAAGTTGGTGAACGGTCCTTTTCATAACTGTCTCGCTAAATTGTATTCATTTCACTTAAAAAGCTTATCATTCAGTATATGAGATTGTTAGTGACAATATTATTTTAATCGTCATCTGGATTTATATATGATGAGTTGTCATGCAGTAGTTGTAAACTACGGATTCCACCAAAATTATATCATATGACTCATTGATTTTCATGAACTGTAATCGTTTATGCTTCATCTAAAAATAGCCTAACCATGCTTCTTTCTTACGTTAGAGATAAAAACTGTCAATGAAATATTTTTAAAATATAGGACAGAAACATTATAATTCGAAGACTGATCTCATTATTAAGAAAATTGAGGAAGTTTTCAAATTCCTCTCTCTAAGATTCCTTTTTGTTGTGTTATGTCGACATGATCCATTTTTTTGTAGTGATTGGACATCCCAAGCAGTATTACGTTCCATCTGGAGAGTAATAGTTCCTTGGTTCGAACACAGGTGCTGCCCAAGTCTAAAGACCGATATTGACGTAGAGAAAACGATCGTTCATGTAAAGAGAATAATGAAAGAAGATCAGACGATGGATAATATAATCAATACAAAGATAATATTCTAATGTACTTATATTCCGTTTTCATGTTATCATTTTTTTTTTGGTTTGATAAAAAAGAGCTTAAAAGCTTCTACTCTGTTGTACGATATTCCAAATATACGAGTCAATATTTGAGTATCACTTGAGTACAGTGCTTTGCTCGCTTCCGGAGAGTAAATTAATTTATTATCCTCCTTGTGGTCATACACAGTGTGTAACAGCTTTCTTGACAATAATTTTATTATTATGATTATTATTGTCATAATAATTCCAGTGTTTTCAAATAAATTTGTCTTGGTCTACGGATAGTGTAACGCTTCTCCGGTACGGAAAACGAAATTTCTCTATACAGTAAGATGACAATAATTGTTGCTTTGCTAGAATTAATACTAGCAAAATTATGAATATCTACTTTTTTTTCAGATACGAGGACTTCAGTATCTTACGACACTAGGCAAATGTTGTCTAGAATTGTAGGTGAATAGGACACAGGGAATGTGCATTAATAATAATAATAATAAATTTTAAATTTATTGTCAAAAACCAGTACAAACTGCGTATGACCACATGGAGGACAATAAACTAATTTACTCTCCGGAAGCAAGCAAGGGACCATCCCATAAATTCCGATCAAGGGTTCTAAGGCAGAGGCGGATTCAATTTTTTTTTGAATAAGTTCCTAGATAAGAAAAAACGTTAGCTGCGAGTTATAATACATATATAATGTCAATATGTTTGTAATTTAACGCAAAAAAATGAGAGAGAGAGAATGTTATTTTTTTATTAAAAATCTAGAAGACGCTTATAGAACAATTTTTCAAGGATTTTTAAGAAAGTGGGTAGTAGAGATATTGGTCGGTAATTTCCAATATTAAGTTTGTTTCCTTTCTTGTATAAAGGTTTCACTTTAGCTCTCTCAAATATTTTAGGAAACACCCCTATTAATTAGTAGTTACACGTCACATCCTTTGAAATTAGCTAAGTCAAATTGTCGATATTTCTTTTTAATTCAGCAACGAAGAAGCTTATCCTCCGCCCTCACCCACCCGCAGCCATAAGGTTCTTTGTGACGTCACTTTCCACTACCATCTCTTCGCTCCCACCAACAGCAACCGCAAGAAGCTCTAAGGTGAAAGTTATCACTAGAGGAGCTGTTCGCTACGAGCCGCCCTTAAGCCTCCTGCCCCTAAATTTATCGGTTTTATGGAGGGCGCACTGCCCTCCCTTGTGAAGCCAGATTAGGGTGAGGTGGAGGCGAGAAAGCCAACCTTCTCTTCTTCCTCACCCTCCATTCCACCACATTCCTCCGACAAGACATGGCATTCTCATAGTGATGGAGTGAATGCTAACTCCGTCTCAAGCGTCATACGGAATGGAATACTTTCGATGATGTAATGAAAACCCTATTGACTTGAAACTTTCACTCGAAATTTTTTTAACTCACTTTATAATGGTACCATTGTGTACGGGAGCGTTCTGGTTTTTTAATGTTCGAAGTGATTTTTATAATTTTTATAAGTTCTATGTGTTCTTAAGCGTTTTATTGACATTATGTACGTCTACAACCATAATTAAATTAATTTTCGATCATTAAATAGATCGGGAAAATGTTTTAATTTTAGATCGGGAGACAAATTATCATAAACGTATAATGTCAGAAATGTTGCATATCAAGTTATAAAATAGCATTAAATTTACAAACTGACACAGAAAACTTCTCCATAATTTATAGTTGTTTACAATGCTTTTTCTGCTTTGAAGGTTTGTGTTTTCAAATTATTTATTTTTTCTTTGTCATTGTTTTATTTGTATATGTAGTTAATTTGTTATTATACTCGTAACTAAGATAAAACAAACAAATCTGTTGATGTGTCCATACACTAACGTTCGTCTGATGATGGCAGCAATGTACTGCTGAAACGTTGTGATACTAGAAATAAATAATTGTCTACAAAAAAAAAGGTCGATTTAATAATTCAGTTTAAGTGTTTTATATTGTGATTATCGGATCTTTGATGTATTTCCACCAAGTATACTGTTATAAATTGACTGCTTTAATAGATTGATATTTTTTACGTGTATTGCTATGCAGACGAAGACGAACTGATCCTAAAATTCTATTGACATTTATTCAACGCTGTCAATAATGTTTTCTTCATTATATTAGCTGCTAATAGTGGTTATAAAAATTTACATCAAGATTTTCCAACGATAATAACTATGATAATAACAACATTTCCATTCCACAGTACAAAGTGATTAAATGCTATTAGAATGTGGATTTAATTTATTTCGTCTAATTTTTATATTGTTGTTCTCGTTTACGCAGGAATATGATGAAAATAAAACAATATCTTTACATCACAACCTAACCTAACCTCATTGTATGATTTCTTCAAACTGCCCTTTTAACATGTAATATTAAAATATGCGCGAGCGTGATTGTTTTGGTTGTATTTTTTATAGTTATTAATTTCTTTGAATTATATTATACGAATTATTTTTACATTAAGATTATAGGATGATAATATGTGTGTATATTAAAGCGTGCTTGTACGTATATTCTTTGCAAGTGAAAATGTGTTTCTGTACGTATGTGAATATAGGCGCATATGGACCATAATTTAGATTTATAATTTCTTAGATGTATTACCCTTCTCGTTTATTGTTTACTAATTTTTTAAGCATTTTATTCCGTTTGTGTTTTTTTGTATTTTATATATATTTGGGTGAAGATTTGTTATTTAATTTCTTATTGTTGTATTGTGTATATTCTTATTATGTCTTCTTCTCACACCTACCACCGAGCGTTGCTCACTTGCCGACTGATAAATAACTATTATTATTATTATTATTATTATTATTATTATTCCGTTTCGATATTGCTCTCATACTCAACCCTGTCGCTGGATATTATTCACCAGCCATTTAACATTTTTATTTTTGGACAGGCTTTAATTTAGGAAAGGCAATTCAGCCTGATTTCCTATTACCCATTTCATCCCTGCACCACCTGTTACACTATTCCACTAAACTTGACAAATAGTATGTACTTTGAACCTAATGTACGAACTTAAAACAATGTACAACAATATGATCTTAAAACAATATATAGACAAGTTATATGTGCAAGTTGATATCTACATGATTATTAGAACCTTATTACTGAGTTTAAAACGATAGAAAGTTTCTAACTATATGGGTCGTTTGCAATACGACTGCTTTTTGACCTCTTCTAGCTATGTTCGTGGGGAGTCCCAAATCAGAGTTTTTGGAAACACTCCCTCAGCCGAAATCACTATCGCATAGATATTTACTTTGTCCAGCTTCCAGATTGTTTTCATTTGTATTGACAGTTCCTGGTATTTACTTTTCTTCTCTCCTTCTGTTTCAATGACATTGAGAGTGAGAGGTACCGCGATGCCAATTAATGTTGCTGTCTTCGCCCCGGCGTTAATCACAACTATATCTGGTTTATTAAAATCGATGGTTCGATCCGTCAGCACCGGTCTATCCCAGTACATGATAACACCGTCTCCCTCTAACACTGGTGGTGGGGTATACTTGTAATACGGTGGTGTTGTAGCTCTCTGCAGCATATTATACTTAAAACCCAGTTCTTGGTAAACAATTTTGGCAAGCTGATTGTGTCTACAGAGGCAGGCGTTATTAGCAAGTAGTGGGCACCCAGCCATAACATGCTCAATGGATTCACCCGGTCCTCCACATTTCCTGCACTTATCCTGGACACACATCCGTAGGATATACTTTTTGTATTTGCTCGTTCTTACTACTCTATCCTGGATGGCTATAAGAAATCCCTCAGTTTCTGGGTACAATTACTAGCCGTCTACAAGCCAATCCTGCGACATTTTCATATCCAGTCCAGGTTCCTCCAAGAGCCTTGGGAGCATTCCGTGCAGTGCTTTACTCCGTGGGTCTACGCCTCCTTCTTCTTGCATCACTTCCTCCGGCAGGTCTGCGGCTAGGTTGAGGGGAGTGTACTTCAGACCTCTTCTCAGTTTTTCTTCTTGGGCGCTACACATTTTCTTAATATTGAGAAGCCCTCTTCCCCCTTCTTTACGGGGGAGATACAAGCGTTGAATGTACCTGCATTTAGTTAAGAACCTTCTGGTTGTCCAGATCGCTTGTTGTCCCGAATGAGTAGGTCAGCGTTAGCGCTGTCCTCGTGTTGATTGCAGTGATTACATTTCTGCCGGATAGCTTCGTGTTCAATACTTTTGTGACTCTCTTGTTATATTTATCACGTGGTATAGGGACTTCAGTTGGGTCTGTGATTCATTGATCTGCTTTGGGGGATCCCAAGATACTTGTTCACATCCTTTGGGACGAGTTCCGCAATCTCGGGTGACTTTTGGCGACTACCTTCCCACGTTTTATGGTAATGATTGCGCATTTCTATTATTATTATTATTATTATTATTGCTATGAAGATGGGTGACGTGGTTGGTTCATTCATCTTCTATCTCTGTTGACTGTGACTTCGAACTCTGTGATCTAATCCAAGAACACTGTGCAGTTGTATTTCGCGATGTAAACCTTTTTTAAAAATTTGTAATAATCCCTCATTGCTAGTCATACATCTCTCACCTGGAAGAGGTGCGTCAGCACTGACTTAGTTGCAATACTCTAGCTAAAAATGCAGTGTATATAGCCATGAAGTCAACCTCCACCCCCAACACTTGGAGAATAGGGAGTGAAGCAAACATACGTACGTTGCTGGGAAATGAACTTTGTGATTTTGCATTTGGGTACTTATTAGAAGAAAGGTGCCGAAATTTGCGAAGTTGAGATACTGCACTAAGATGGTGCAAAAAAGACATGGTGAATTACATATCTTCAAGACAAAGCCCAAATCAGACTATAAAGTGTTCACCAGATCATCACAAATTGGAAACATTACGGAGTCCCTAGCCAATTTGGTAAGAGAGGTGCAATGTACCATTGCTTGTTTTGTATTCAATGTATTAGAAGTGAAAGGTGAGAAGAAACTTATAATACTGCGATATTGGGAAGTCTAGATGTGAAGGAATCGTATAGTTAACTTGATACTGATCGTAATAATAATAATATTGAAGAAAGGGATGCGTGTGAAACACATCAGACAGTCTACAATTGATGCAAGTTTTAGTTAAAACATTTACGTCAGAAAAGATGAAAGATCTTCCTGGTTATGATACTATATATGACTACGAAAGACCATAAAGAGCATTAGGGACACTTCTTTAAGTAATAAGAAACACACATCCCTATGAAAATGAGATTGGACTTAGAATCTTTCACAACTTGTGTTGTCTATTTTTCCACTTTTCCACTTGAATTTTTTAGATATCATGGCAATATCACGTTGTATGAAAAAAAAAGTTACCACTTGTCCCCATTTTCAAGGGTTGAAGAATAGAAAACGAGAATGTGTAATATGGATAGTTTTTTTTTCATAATAACTTTGTGTTAATAAATTTATAAGAAAAAAAAACTAACTTAAATTTTTTTCTACTATTCTTTCCTTCTTTTTCTTTCTATCCTTCTTCCTTTCTTTCTTTTTATTTCGTTCTTTCTTTCCTTCTTCCTTTCTTTCCTTCCTTCTTCGATTCTTTCATTTTCTTTCGTTCTTTCTTTTTTTCTTTTTTCTTTCTTTCTTTTTCTTTCGTTCTTTCTCTTTTTTCTTTCTTTGTTTTTCTTTTGTTCTTTCTCTTTTTTCTTTTTCTTTCTTTCTTTCCTTCCTTCTTCGTTTCTTTCATTTTCTTTCTTTTTTTCTTTTTTCTTTCTTTCCTTTCTTCTTCGTTTCTTTCCTTCCTTCTTTCTTTCTTTTTCTTTGTTTCTTTTTCTTCTTTCCTTTCTTTCTGTTTTTTCGTTCTTCTTTTTCTTTCTTCTTTCGTATTGAAATGAGTCACATTTTAATTTTGAAATTCACATGGATCGCTTCTGCTTTAAGTTATTGAGTGAGTTTTTGCCTTAGTTATACACTTCATTGGAGTTCGTACTCATTACCCAGCGGATTTCGCAAATCTCTCCTCAATGAACTGGAAAGCAATATCTTTGCGTAACTACCCCCTACAGTTATACTTACATGAAGATATCCAACTCAGTTGCCCCAGAGAGATGCGTCTGATCATTTTAACTTCATGAGAAAGTTCGGAACCATATTATTTTTTAATTGACTGCGTATTGATTGTTATATTATTAAATTAATAGACAAGTATAGGTTTCTATCTGAAATTAAACTATTCATATATGTTATGTTGACATGATTGTTATGATAGTACTAGCCTATCCACACACTTCAATGTTCAACTGTTGTATGTAAAGAACCGTTTATCGAAAGCTTATCTATGACCAAAAAAAAGCGTTATGGAAAACTGTTCTAACCAGTTTTTTCTCGCCCCTTTCTTTGTTAGATTCATTTTACGTATAGAGACTACTACGATCTGGATCCTAATTTTTTTTGTAATCCTAAGTGACGAGGATTAATTCATTTTAATAAACGGTCAATTTCTACAGATGAATCTAAATAGTCTAAAGCTTTTGATCTGTTAGATCAGGTAGATTTTAAGTAGAACTAACAGAAGATGCAGACTATAAAGCGGAGAATGAGTTGATCTCTTGAGATTAACCATTTAATCAAGTCTTAATCCTTCGCTTTATATTTTATTATCAACTGTATTTCTATTAACCTCACTCTCTTCTAGTTTTGAGCTTTGCGTTCAGCGTAGAAGAGATGAACGACTTCGTTTGTTGCCGAGTTGTGATCAAGTAATTTCTTCCTTCAGTATGAGAACCAATAATATAATACGAGTTGTCTATTATTAATTTGCATTCTGCAGCAAAACGTTTTGTAAATCTAATGTACTGAAAGCAAATATTTTTTCTAGGTGCAGAATCTTTATTGGAGCACTCAGTATCAAATCGCTTCATATTAACGAAGTTAATTAACATCAAGAGTGCTTAAAGGTGCTGAGATCAATAATTATTCATTAATCGTGCATTAAGAGTAATTACTTCATTAAGAATTAATTTAAGAGTTGGAGAGAAAGGAAAAACACAAATTCCCATCCGCAAATTTAACAAGTTTTCTCTTGTGTTTTAATTTTCCTCCTTTATTCAAGTTCCGAAGTGTAAACCTTGTAAATGAAGTTCATTCCTGCTCGTGCGTCTGTTGGTAGCATTGTGATTGCTTATTTATGGGAGCAACTAAACTGATCCGAGAATAGAACAGAATGTTCATTAATGCTACTCATTACGTCCATACACATTGCTTAACATTGGGTGAAGAGTTGTAGCTGCAATTGGTTCGCAAACGAAGTGGAATGCAAATTCTACACCCATTAAACGGACCAATGTAAGCTATTCCCGGAGGTTCGATTCAGAGATTCACGCGGATGTCCTGTTTTATGGAATTGTGTTTCTTAAAAAATTACTCTAAAATATATGTATTTTAGAGTAATATGTATTTTAGAGTAATTTTAGAGTAAAATCGTAGCAATATAGATTGTGATGTGTTATTCTCTCTTATCATAATAATCACACTTTTCTTATTACTAGCAGAAGTACTCGGCGTTGTTCGGGATTTCAAATTAGTGGTGTAAAACCATTGCATACATGTTTCTCCATCTGCTTCTTGAAACAGTAAACTAATGCGTATGTGTAGCAGACACAAATTATTTTACTGCGTCTACACCAAACTTTCCCCAGGGGATTTACATCTAGTAAGTACGTGTTTGGCGAACACAGTGCCCCGAGCTGAGTCTGGCATTACTTCCACTTACCTGTGCGAGACTCCTTCCTTTATCTTTTCTGACCTTCCTTGGTCACCTCTTGTTCTTTTCGATCCAGACACTATTAGGGCTAGGATATCTTTCATATTCCTATTGGTATTTTGTAATTCAGGAGGATATTTAGTGGGTATGGTTGAGTCATTCGGCGAGTCCCACACGCGGGGAGAGTCGTATTGGCTCTCCTTCTTAGTGCGTAACTGCATTTTCCCTACCTGTACAAGTATTTCGGGCTCTAATGACCTCGATGTTGACGAGCCCTTTGAAAGACGAATTCACCGGTGTTTTCTTTGTAAAACGTATCCTCTGTGGTCAGCATTTGCTCACATACTGTGGGCACGGAATCTGCTCTTGACATTGTACCGTCAGTTTATTACGCATTCTATTTACATGACACATTAAAATTAGTGAAACGTCCCTCTTTAGAATAGACATTTTGCATTCTCCTGGTGCGTTGTTTCCATATATAAGCAATTTAACTTTGTATGTATCATACGTTGTTTTAGGGAAGGTTTTAATTAGTGCATGTTGTATTAATAATACCACTTTGACTACTCGGTAAGTTCTGCCTGCGTTTGATGTGTACTATTGTTTTATCGTATGCTGCTATTATACTATCCATACTTTTACAGCTCTGAAGATGCAGCGATAAATGCTTCGAAACGTTGCTTTATTCTGCCAACTCGAGATTGAACCTTCCCTCGTAACTTTCCATTTCGAAGCAGAGATTCAACGATTGGCCGATCTTACGTGATTGGGTAAATTTAATCTCGATTACACTAATTGTATGCGGTTCACCTGGCAACACTAATAGTCTATTATGTTGTTCGAGGTTTCAGTAGAATTCTCTAGGGTGGTAATAGATTTTGTCGCTGATTCCTTTGGCTGGTCTACACTAGCGAGCGGTTTCTAGGCTGACAGGAGGCGACATGGGGATGGTTGGAGGGGAAGGAAAGGGGAAAAGGTGAGGTAGAGATTGGGGAAATGAAAGGTTGGTCAGTCCCGACAGATAAACGAAATGTAGGTGCAAGTTGTTTAATACTCACTAGAACTCTAGGACGAGGCCGCAGGCTGTAGAGGAGTCCGTCATGACAGGTGGCGCAGTCGCGCCTCGGTCGTGGTCTCGGTCGGTTATCGAACCACGGTGCACGAGACGTGAGCTGGTCGCGAGATGGATGGCCGAAGATGAGCCCGGTGCAGCGTACTACATGGTGGTCGTAGGGACCGTCGTGAGCTGAGTGGACTGAGCGAGAGAAGCCCGAGAGCTGAGAGAGAGAGAGAGAGAACGAGTCTCCCCCTCATGATATATTTATATACATTCTGACACCCGCGTTACACTGTCCTACATACTCGTACTGCCTGCGACGTGTACTTGTCCTCAATAGAAAGTGCATACGTGCGCTTCACGGCAATTTGTAGGGCATTGTAGGTAACTTGAAGACAAACAAGTACGACCAAAGTACGAGGTCACTCGTAAATTTATATTAATAATAATAAATTTAACTTAAAAACTCCAAATCAACACCAATATAATAAGTAGATTGTAACACAGCGTCCTTCTGTCTTCAGCCCACATTAGCAGGAAGGGATATGAAATAGATTCTTACTCCCAGCAGAACTTGATTTAATAATCCACTACTGAGAGAAAAAGCAACACAAGTTGAGAGATCTAAATGAACTAAATAATAATAATAATAATGACAATAATAATTTATTAGTCTGCTAGTGAGCAATGCACGGTGGCAGATAGAAATTAATACATACCTACAATAATACGAAGTTAAAAAACAAATCATCAATATCTATAAAAATATCTATACAATATACACACATACGGAATAAAATGCTTAGAAAATTATTACATATGGTTACAACGAGAAATAAATTATATTTATGAAATTAATTATCTACATGAGGCTCATAATCTGCGTATATTCACATACGTACACAAACACATTTTCGCTTACGAAATGTTTCAGAAACTCACTCATACGTACAAACACGCTTCAATATACGCAGACATATCATTGCGTCTCCTATACCTTTAGCGTAAAAGTAATTCCTATAACATAAATAAAATAAATTAATAACTATAAAAAATAAAACGAAAATAGGGTTGCTGAGAGCAATCATATATTATAGGTGTGAAGTTGAAATGTAAACATTTTAATAACGTCTATTTACTCCTCACCGGGTCTTTCAATTTCTTCCACAGTACTATTGTTTGAAAACAGGTGAAATAACCCTCTTTTGTGTGACACCTGAGTCACTACCACGCAGCGCGGGTATTGGGGATGGCGCGAGCGCATAAACTCTTTAGAGACTACAAAAGCACGCGCTCCAATGTTATCCCGCTGAAAACGCGCGACCCACGCGCGGTGCAACTACCAATCTACATCTTCTTCTTCTGCGCATACTGGGGACGAGTTATATTCCTCCCATTGATTTCATTCACATCTACCATAAATATTTTCAATGTTAAAACAACGTTGATTTAGCGAGATTTACGACTCGTTTTGGAATAATAAAATTGACGATTTAAAAAAAAATGTAAATATGAAATCGCCGCCCTTCGGATCTTGATCGGAATTGATGGGATGGACCCTTGCTTGTTTCCGGAGAGTAACTCCCCACGTGGTCATACAACGGTTTTAACAATTAATTTTTTTATTTAGATATAATGTTTTATTTTTTAATAATTATGTGTAGACCGTACTTATATATTTTGATTTACTGGTTTCGTTATTTATTCTGTTGGCATGAGATAACTGGTCGTGTTGATACTGCTGTGGTAACCAACAAATAATTTGTAATAATAAATTATTATCGAAAAAACCAACATTCGCATTATTCTTGCGCTGACTTAAAAGAATATTTACTGAAATATTTTGATGTAAGAAATTTTCCTTCGATGTGTCCCGAAGAAACTTGTTGATCTTGAATCAAATGGAACACAAATATTGCTACGTTTTTTTCCAATTGCTGGTAAGTAACAATTACCATAATATTTTCTTGTGATTGAGGTGGGACCAAATCACTCAGATGTACAATTGTTTTCTCTTTTTTTATTCTAATAGTTTAAAACAACAATATGTATGATAATAAAGAAAAAAAAATTATTTGTCTTTGTCAGTTAACTGAATAGCATGAACAATATTGAGGAACTTGTTTGAAATGCACAAAAGCATAAAGTAGAAACATGGAAGCGGCCGAGAACAAGGGTTTCGTCATGTATGCATCTCACCTCTTTGGAAAAAGTGAAATATCTTTCTCAGATGTCCTAAGGTGACATATAGATAAAAGTGATGTAAGAAATACTACAAAGGAAAATGTACTATAAATCAAAGTAAACTTCCATTTCTTTCGTGATTTAAAAGTTGGCCTTATTTTGTAAATAAGTGTTTTCTCCATAAGACGCAATATGTTTCAACATCAATTATAATTGCAATTATCTCATTTAAATGGCCCGTGAAGTATGTTTTTCTAACGTTGACCCACAACAAGAACATGTTACTCTGTTTATTTATGCTGATTTCTGTTATTTTATTGATTTAATTCTAGGTACGCTTTAGCTTGGTTTTGGACGGCTTATACCCTCCAGAAAGGTCCCTCATAACGTGTATACTAATCTTCCGCAAATAATTGTCACTGGAGGAATCCCTTGATCGCACGGTCGCCTTATTACGTAACGGCAAGTGCTTTGGCCAACATATGCCATTGTGTGGGGAGCTCCATCATTGAGTAGAGTGAACGGGTGTACGCCTTTGGCATAACCCTATGATGCAACCCCCGCTGCGTCGGATTGCCATACAGCGACCACCGCACCGCTGCAGCGCCTGGAGGGTGTCGAACGAGCCCTACCCCCCCCTCCACCCCCGCCCC